>WBMV01001469.1:112379-181589 GCA_013396655.1 Campylorhamphus procurvoides
AAAAAAAAAAAAAAAAAAGAAAAGGCAGCAATGTGACATAGTGGTTGGCTTTGAATAACTTCCCTCCCAAGACTTTCATTCTGAAGTGGCAGTTTCCTGACTTGATCAGAGGAGAATCTAAAGAATGTATTCAAGCAGAAATTCATTCTGTCATCTAAATCTCATGGCTGCTGCAGCAGGCCAGAGATGATAGAGTAGCGGCAGCTACCTTCACAAGTACCTGGAACACATGCAGGATTTCAGAAGGAAAGTATGAGAAGAACTCCATAGTAACAGGAAAAATCAAAATCAGTAAGAACAACATGATCGTGACATGAAAGGTATTGCCATTATTAAAACAGCTGATACAAGAAAGTATCCTTGCGCTTCTACTATAGTGTTTAAATCTAAGCATAGTTTGGGAACTGAGTTTCCCATTTTTATGCCAATAATTATGACTATTTATAAGCAAATTTGGGTACTCAAACAAATAAAGTCCACAGTGAGATTATTAACAATATTGGTGTTTACACCATGATTATTAGACAACTCTTTTGGTTTCCCACCATAGTGCATAAATTAAGTCCTCTGTTCCTAGCATACATGTTGATTTGTACAGAAATAGTGCAAGAGTTTGTATTTCGAAAATGAGTTGCTTCTATTCCTTTCCCTCAATCACCAAAAATAAATGCAAGAATGTATTCTTTTTAAAAAAAAAACAAAAAAAAAACAACCTAAAGAATATAGCCGAGCATAAAATTCCCTGGCAGAAGATTAATAAATGGTAAACTCATTATGTAAGCTCATGGTTTCATGGTCAACTGAAATCTATCTAATTTATGGTCTCTGTTTATCCCTGGCCACAGCTCAGTAGAGGTTTCAGGATGTTCCTTGGATCATTATATAGGATTTGTGATGTTCATTTGTGGCTGGCTTTGGAGATTTAAGGGAAGATTTTTTCCTTTTTTTTACAAATAAGGAGTTACTGGGGTTGACAAACAGATTAGCTCCAAGGCTTTCTTTGCAAATAGAAAAACTGAACTCTGGACTACTGTCAAAAACTAAAAGAATATTTTTAGGCACAAAAGTTTTTGGCTAGGTAGTGTCTCAGTTACAAATACGAAATGATATGACATTTAGATATGTAATCTACTGAATTATGATTTCCTCTGATTATATATTCTGTATCCAAATTACAGCTACAGTCAGGCTCACTAGGCTAGATTGGCAGACCTTGCACATATTCACATAGACTGTTGGTTCATGTATTAGACTTGGGATGAAAAATTAAATTGCACGTTGACAATAAGGCTATTTATACTTACAGATTTCATTATTTTATGTGAAATAGAACCAACTGAAGAGAATGAGATCACAAAGGAGACAGTATCCAAGAAATCTTTTAGGATTTCACAGCAGAAACCATCTGTGTAGATTTTGGTTCATTTAATTTGCTTTCACAGTATCCAGACTTCTGTGTTTGAGGAGTTTTAAAAAGACCTGTGTTTCTACTATGTTACTTGAAGAGGGACTGATTTTTTACCTTGACCCTTTTTGCAATCCACTTTTACATTCCTCTACAATAAGAATTGGGGTGGTGAGAGGTTGCTTGAAATTTAATTTGCATTAACACCTGTTTCAGACACTTCGAAACTTGACCTAATAGCATTTATTGGCATGGAAAATTTTAATATTTCCTGTACTAGAGAGTATGAATGAATGACTGCTCCCTTCACAACAATCCTAGGAATTACATTAGTGATTTTCGTTTGTCAGGTATACACCCTGAAGCTCCATATATTCATATAAAATGCACTCCTAACAGTGCTAAACATGATATTAAGTATCAGATTGGACAAAGACAGCAAACTGCAGGCTGAAGGAAGTGCAGAGCCACTGTCCAGAGTCCAGGGGCACATTCCCCAGAGGAGGCACTGCACCACTTAACTCAGCTGGAGCTACCCACACTAAAAGCCATGAAAATTCGTTGAAAATTTATCTTGAGATTCAGGGAAAGCTAGACCCTTCACCCTGCAGTAACATTACTGCGTTAGTCCTGGCTATCAGCTCGGAAAAGGAACTGAACCTTTTTCCTTATTTAAATACCTAAATTCTCACTAACTGGCTGATATATTTTTTTATCCAAAGCAGTTTCCAGAGAATGCCGCTATCCCCTTTATGTTCCTCTTTTTATATACCCACATGTTCAGCCCATACAGTTTCTGCAACATACGCAGCATTTAGCATGTTCAGGCAAGGAGATGTTCTTTTTCCTACCATGGTCTTCTCCTATGTGGACCAGATGAGTAGAGTAATGAAGGCCATTTGGTTGAAGAGGTTAATTGAACTAACCAAAAATTTGAAGAAATATACAACATAATAAGCACTGAAAATGAAAGCAGAGAATATATGTAAATAATGAAAATAAAAATAAGAAGGCCTTTTTAATTGACTTAATAAGAAAATAATAAAAAAATAATGCTGAATGTTTTCCTTCTACTATCTACTAATGCAGTAGTTAATTAAACTATCATGTGAATCAAACAAAGGGTGCCTGTGCTGAGAATGGCAGGAACTGGTCTGTGAATTTCTCAATGAAGTCAGATGGACATATCCTTTAACTACTGACATATGAACAGTATTCCAGTGTATGACTCCTTAAAAGGTTAAATAGACATATTCATTTCATACTAAGTTCATTCTGCTGCTATTTAGTATCTGTTGCACTGAAAAAATAAATTTACAGACTTCTTACTAGGAAACTGCTGTACAGTCCCTTAAAATGCAAATTCAGATTGTTCCTTAACTGCAGTTTTAATAAGCAGTGTGTATTTCTATTCAACCTCTGGCATGAGGAATATAAAGAGAAAGTATGAGATATGTACCTCCTTAAGTATAAAAATAATTTCATTCCTAATGCAGTCTTTAGACTTGCTATGGGCTAACTAAAGATATTTTAATGCTTTTTCTCCTTTTAAAATATATTTTTTCTGAAGCTGCTTGGAGTTCAGAAAGATAGCTACTTTTTCATTATATTTTAAAACTATCTTTTGTATTTTAGTTGACACAAGTTTGTTTTTTTCTTTTTTAAATCTGTATTCCTCATCTAGCTTTCTAGTAAAACCTAAAACTATGTAGTTTATAAAATACACAACTTGCAAAGTGATGCCAACTTTAGCTAATTCACCTTTTTAGGTTTGGGGGTTTTTTTCCCCTTTTCACAAGGAAGCACAGGAAATAAGCAGATCAGTCTCATGTGACATGGCCCACACAGGTAAACTTCACTGAGCTTATTCTTTGAGTTCACAACACAGATTTTTGTGAAGAAACAAGGTGCCATTAAAAAAAAAGGACACACAATATCTGATATCTATTTCATGCTACTGTAAATGAGGAATAATGCAAATGAAGGAAAAATCAAAGGCCGTGCAAATATGCTGTGATATAACAGAATTTACTATTTTTATCCTCTTTGTTGTACATCTATCAATATTCAAATTCTTGTTTGACACATTCTGCACTCATCAATCTCATTCACACTATCACAGTAATGAGTTATGGGAAAGATCTTCTTTGCCAGAGTACACATTTATCAAAACTTTAAAAATCAACCATAAATTCAAGAGATAGATACACATGTACAAAAAAATGACACATAGCTGAGTAAAAGATATTTTCTTAAAAAAGTATTTCAGCATTTTCTTACCACACATAAGGAATGAAAGGCTTGGAATTATGAGTGCTTACAAGACAGTAGGTATCTCCTTGAGACAAAGAGATGCTCTGTGATTTGGAGTTAGTGTTTTCTTTTTTTCTTTAAATTATAAAAGGTAATCTGCTAAAAAAAATGTAAGTAAATTCATAATCTTTAAACCACCACCATGCAGAATTATCTAGCCCATTCATCTCTAAATTTCCATATTTCTCTACTGTCCTAGTTCAGCAGGAGAGACCAGTTATCACTGTGTGGGGGTGATCAAAGCTATGTATTCTACACCCTCTATTCATTCCCCAAGAACAATGGACCATTTGCAGTAGCTGCCCAGGAAGTTGTTAGCACCTCCACACCCGGCCTGAGGGGGTGTGGCTGCTAATGGGCCATCAACAGCTCAACCATACCCCATGACTCANTGCACACCTACTAAGGCAAGATAAAACTTCTTTACTGAAATTTTACCTTCATAGTATGAAAAGGAATTTCCCTGCTCATACAGGTCTTAATACTTTTCCTTACAATGTGCATTTTGATGCAACAGCTAAATGTTCTTTAATTCTCTGATACAGAAGCCTAAAGCATGCAAATTTATGTTGTGTTTTTGTTTGGTTTGGTTTTAAATCACACCTTTTAAATTCTAAAATACCTCAACTTCCATGTTTAGGCTTTGAGTTCACAGCTTCAATTTTTCCTTTCAATGCATTCAACAGAATAAATATGGAAGTTCCAGAGCCCAGAGTTCCCAGTTGTGGTTTAACAGTGTACACTCAATGTCTAAAGACAGTCCATTAATAGATTGTAAATACCTCTATGATCAAGAACCATGTATATACACTTGACTTGGTAAACCCTTAAGAAGTTTGATAGGTTATACCATCTTCTCTCAGCAAAAAGTAGAAACCACTTTTCATCCCTTTGTCAAAATACATTGGGCTTGTCCACCCAATGTCCTATATAACTATACCCAACATTCCATAAAATGAATCTTGTAAGTGTAGACTGAAAACTATGATAATTATAACTCCTGTCAGGACATATCAAAGAATATGCCATAGCTGTGATATTAAGCAAAGAAGCTTCCACACATTTCAGAATATTTCAGCAGGAACTCATTTTTATTTATTCAATACTGATAAAGTTCTAACAGAAACTTCCACGTTAAGTTTTTACAAGCTGTAAACCCAGCCTCATAGTTGCTGGTGATGTTGCATTTGCTTTATCCCTAGTGGCTTACCCTAAATATCCATTGCACACATCCACCTAAAATTCATTCTTTTGTCAGTGTAGCTCCCTAACTGTAGTGTGAAGTACTCAGCTACACATCTTGTTTAAATTGCTATGAATTCCCCCTGCATTTCTCTGACAATCTTTACTTAATGTGTGGTACTAGTTGTTTCACCATCATTTTCTATCAGCCTCATTATAACAAACAAACCTTTCTCATCCACATAGAGTGGATTCCATAAGGGAATAAGCTTTGAGTGGTCAGCCACTAATGCATCCCCCCTGCTGTAATATCTGGCCCTTTGAATGAGTCTTCCCTTGGAGACTTTGACTTCAAGAGCAGAGCAACATTTAAGATAACTCTATCTACATTAAGGTCTTTACCGACCACACTTACACCTGCACAACTACATTTACTTACATTACATCAGCCTACAAGGTTTTGTCTGGGTGTGTCTGTCCACAATGACCAAGCACTATTTCAAGTCATACTCTTCATTGTCAGTGCCAACTATATACGAACCTATAGGATATTTCTTAATTTTTTGCTGGTTATTTAAATTAGAAGAACACTGCCCTTCTTTTTTGACCACCTTTTGATGGACCTTTTGACATGAGATTATTTGAGAATATTTTTAGAAAGTTCATTGTACCACTCAGATCACTTTTTCTATAAGTTCATAGAATCATAGGAAGGTTTGCATTGGAAGCAACCTTAAAGATGATCACATTCCCACTCCCCTACCATGTGAAGAGACACTTTCCACTAGAGCAGGTGGCTCAAAGCCCCATCCAACATGGCCTTCCAGGACTGCTGTCCTAACAGCAAGTCCAGGATAGTGAATTTCCTGTGCATCCCTCCTCTCTGCCCTCAGGAACTTGAGCTCCACTATTTCATGGTTACCCAAGAAAGAGCTTGAGCTTCTATATTCTTCTTGCCTCCAGTATGTTAAAAAGGAATTCATCACTGGTCTTCATGGTTTACCAAGCTGCTCATCAACTTTTTTAATATTCATTTTGTCTAATCATAGTTTGGCATTTAACTTGCCATAGTGTTTGCCCTTTTTCTTCTTTTAAAATTAATACCAATTCTTCCTCTCTTTTGTAGTCAAGAGTCTTTACTATTTTATTAGTGGGTTCTGCTTATATAATTATGTAATTGGGACATTTTGCTACTTCTGTGGAGTGGGCTTCACAATCTTTTTGTTTCACACTAATTTGTTTCTGATGACTATTTGCTGCCTTCAGTATATGCATATATATAAACTTCCCACTCTATTCAGTGCAATAAATTCAAAGTGCTAGTCCATCCCTTGACTTTGTCTAAGTTTTTGCCTCTTTTTGTCTCCCCTGATTTTTATTTCTTCATTTTTTAATTAAAAATAAACTGGATGAAAGTACAATTCTACTTGTGCTTCTTTTCTCTTGTCTTCCCAATAGCAAAACATACTACTTTGTGTCTGGGATTTGCTTCATTTGAGGACAAATAATTAGAAATGAATAAGTAAAATATGGACAAAATTTTAAGAGTATGTTATTTCAAATATAAGTTAATGTCTTTGAGTTGTTAAATTGCAACACTATAACTATTAACCAAGGACTTTTTGCTGGCAGTTAATAAGTCTCAGAACATAGCCAAGGCCCCCTTACTAGGAATAATTTCTGAACTTTCCTATGCATTTAAGGTGGTAAAAGCTGTTTGAGAGTACAACAAAGTGGTCTCTTGTTATGTTAAAAAAAGACTTTTGTCTTATTCAAAAAATCCCATTTAATGCTGTATTTTCATTTGTCATGATTTTTTTTAAAGGGCCAACTCCGAATAGAGCTTTTGGGGTAATTATTTTCCCCCTTCTTTTCTTCTGAAAATAATCCCTTTGCTAACAAATAACATGAGAAATCAATTTCCGTTCCTCTAATGAACAGTGACAGTGTAAACAATCTTCTGCTATGGATAGAAATATAAGATAAAAGCTAAAGCCACAATATTTTTTCTTTAATGAAAAAAAAGTGAAATAATGAGGAATGCAAAATCGAAATATTTTAAATTCAGGACTTATTTGTAACAACATTCACTGACACCATTATAGATTTCATCGCTATTATTGCTGTTCTTCCACTGCAATATTAAAAGAATAGGGAGTTATATCCTCCCTTAGTCATTTTGCCAATTATTTTTGTATACTTGTAACTAAAGCCATTCTGAGTTTCCATATCAACCTAGAGTTGTAGAGATTAATACCACAGCTTAACAACACAGAAGATGATCTCTGTTGTTAGTGGATTTTTTCACATACTTGTACAAATAAGATTAGATGCAGTATGAAGAGCAAGCTGTAAGTACATGACATTTTCCCAATAAGTGTTTTTCATTATTTTGAAGCATACATAAAACTCCTGCCACATCAAATCTTCTAACTCTGTTCCATGTGTCATTTAGGATTTGAATTCTGACAGTACCCCCCTATCCTGACAAGAACCATAACTCCTGTTACGAAATATGTTATTTTCACATGCTGATCTATTTAACCATACAAATACTCAAGTTTAATTCCATCATGTGGGAATAAATCCTTTGAAACTTATGTATACTCAGAAAAAACCTTTCACTTGCTTCTGTGTCCTTGAACAAGAGCAGGCAGATTGGGTCAGATATGATCAGGTACTTGTATTCACACCTGTATAGACTCCATATTCAACCATTCAGATCATGCTTGAGACTTTGAAAATACAGTAGGAAATACTGCTATAAAGACTTATAAAATATTTAAAATTATGAAAACAGAGCCATATATATAAATTACAATCTTACCATTGACATCAGTAGTGTCCCATTAATCTTTATAACTAAGATGTAAGTAAAAATTAAGAGCTTTGCCAGGATAAATGCATAACTATTTGTCCAGGTGGAAGGTATCTTTTCCTTAACTTGGAAAAGGTACTTTTATTTCAAAATATGGACACCTTGATAAGATATGATATATGATATCGTATTGTATCATAACGTAACATAACAAACGTAACATAATATAACACAACATAACTACCACAGTACAATTATACTAATATGATCATAATACATTTCTGTGTGAAACAGTTCTTAAGGCACTTCCTTTACTGGAAATGAAAATTCATAGAATAATAGTTTCTTTTATCTTTTTTTTTTCTTTCTAAACATATCCAAAATATTAATTTATGTGACATATATGAAACCTTAAGCTTTGGAAAAGTATATCAGTATGATTGAAATAGTCCAGGATGCACTATTTTATGCGTATGTCATTCCCAACAAAATATATCAGCTAAGTGAAGAACTCAGTAGGATTCAGAAGACATCTGTAGATTTGTGAACAACAAAAGAAAAATGTACATTTATTTTATGGACTTTTTTTAAATGAGTGAGGACTAATAAACCTCAGGGTTTAAGTCAACCATGAGCCACTGGGGAAAAAAAATTAATTCATTCTATGGCTATCTACTGTAATAAACTCATTTCTGCTCTGAAATTGCTAGTGCTTATTTAAATCAAGATATTTGACTACATGTGCAAGTTATTTGATCCATCATATTCTGACATATTGATCAGTAGATTTGCACATTATATAAGTATCATACCACATGTCCTTATCCTTTCTGAACCACTGAAGAAATTTACTCAAGGATGTGAAAAAAGTACTCAGCTGTGAAATGTTTAAGCAACAGATATGACACCCCCAAAAAATTCAGTAATTGGTCGAATTATCCCTCTGTGTGCTCTTAATTGCACAGAAGTTAAACAGTTTTATCATCAAAATTAACAATGAATTCTGAAGTTCATAAAGTAATTTTACATGTTTATAGCAGGCTCACAAAAGTAAGAGCAGCTTTTCTGCATTGGTTATTCAGATATCAGTGCAGAATGTAAAACTCACTCAATTTGCCAGGATGAAGAAACATGTTCATTCATTTGGGGAAATAGAAAGCCATTGCAAAACAATCTATTTTGCTTTTCCAGTTATACTGCTACTAAAAGACCCTTTTCCTTTGTTGTATTCTTTCTTTCTTTGGCAAAGACTATAATATCATAATTTCATTTTATGATGGACCCAGCAGTTTCTCTCCCTAATAGCCTTCTTAGACTTTCAGTGTCATTGCGATGATTGTAAGACATGAATGCCTCCTGCAGTGTTTAAAGTGGTTTCAGTGTATAACATAACACATTTTTATTAGCAAGTGACACACACTTGTGTTTTCAGTTCTCCAAAATAATTTAGAATGCACATTATGAGTTCAAATAAATGTGTTAACTAATAAGACTGTGGTATGGCAAAGAAAAATTACAATTTTTCTTTCAGATTCCTTGTTAAACTTCTGTTGTATCCCATTGCAGTGTTTAAAGAAATTAATAAATTGCAATAAGATTTAAAAAAAATTGCATGAGAAAACAGCTTCAGGTAATGGAGGCTTCTTCTAAATTGAAAACACACCTTTTTTTAAAAAAAAGTGTTTGTGGGGTTTTTTGCTTAAAGAGGGCTACTTGTTTCTAGTCTCAAGGTTTTATATCAAGATGCCAATTCTTTTCTTGATAGAATGCTTGCAAACCTCTGAACTAATGGCTAAATTATATTTCATTTCTGAATTATGGTTTTGCCTAATCATGACTATAGATGAAACAGTTGTTTCCCCAAGCTGATAGTTGCTCAGTTCTCTCAGACTAAGAAAACCATAATGGGGTGCAAATGGCTTATTTGTGAGCATCCACTTTCCCTAGGAAACTGCTGCCTTCTGTTTGTGGAAGCATATATAGTCCATTATCAGTTCCTGGGAATCCATATTTTATGGATTCCAATGAAAAACAGAAGAGCAAAATATCCAGCTCCCACGATCTGATATAGTAAATAAGTGTCAGATTAGAGGAGTTTCTTCTTCCAAGGGTAATACAGTTTTTAATTCAGTCTATTAATGTTTCATATAGTACCTAAAAACAAGTAAAATCTAATCTTCTGTTTATCTTCAAATCCAATAGAATGTAGGCAAGTTTCATCCCAAGGATCTTTCTGAGAGAGAAAAAAGAAAGGCAAGGCAAGGCTAAGCAAGACATTCACGTGTTAACTACCAAGCTATGAGGCTTTTGAAAATATTTCTGTATTTGAGGAAGTTCAGTCAAGTTTGCCACAGTGTTATGAGACTACACCTACTAAAAACCTGTTCTAAACTTAAAATTATATCAGCTAATCAGAACTCAGTTGTACTGCATGCTCTCTATCTGACAATAACTAACTCCTTTGTTAGCTATTTAAGTCACTGAAACCTTTCATCCACTCATTAATACCTTATTATTACTCAGTAACAACACATCTATATATTAGTTATTGTGGTGTGATTGATTACTCTGCTTGATATGTCCCAAACAAACAGCTTTGAATTTTCACGTTTCAGTGAGGTTTTCTCAGAGATCTTAAACTTCACACTTTAATTTAGTATTATACTTCTATTTCAAAAGGAATTATTACTAGAATCAAAAACAAGAAGGCAAAAAAGTTGAGTAATGTGACAGGGAAGAAAACAGCCATACTGTCATGGGTGCCTGAATGAAGTCTTTTAGAACCTGAAGACTGTAAGTGAAGGCTGAAACACAGTAAGTTAGATAAAGAAGAAGACAATGAAGGTGTGCCTTAAGCTATAGTCATCCTCCACTGGGTTGATGATTTACGTCCATTTCCATCATCTGAGATGCAGTATCATTATAAGATAAATTGCAACACAAACAGAAAAATCTAAATATATTCCATGTATAAGAATATGACTATCAAGTGTGTGTGTAATGACTTTTAATTGTCCTTGCTTAACAGCTCTCTCGTTAGGGGGTTGTAAGGGAGGAATTAAGAAATAAGCATTCAGGAGGACCAAACAGGGCTGTCCAAAGTGCCACAGACAATAAATATTGAGAGTCTGTTTGTGATCATAAAAGGGAATAAAAATATTTTAGAATGTCTCCTGCAGCCCACCAAATGAGGAATAGTTAATTATTCATTGTCTTTAAAAATAGAAGCCTGATAAATATGAAAAAAATAAGCAGCATAGTGACTGGTTTAACAATTAGTCCTATTCACACACTTGTTGGGAAACACAGATGTGAACAGGGAATAGGCCAGCAGCATTTCTGCATGTGTTCTTTGGGGCAAAAGAAATAAGGAGAAAAAGACTGAGGGAAGACTTTCTTCAAGTGTGTTTCCTCCCAGCAATTACTAACTAGAAAGCAAGAAATGAGACTGATTGACTCATGAAAAATGTACCTTAAAGAAGGAGAACCTCTAGGAAGGATCTCAGGAGAAGTGAATCTAGCAGGGGGGAAAAAAGAGGTAAATCCTTGAAAAAGGTTGGGAGGCGTTTAAAAAATAGTCATATTCAGCATTAGAACTAAATTTTCCTACAGGAAAAAGAAGACAGGAAATGTAGTAAATTTTCCCAATAAGCTGTTCAATGTCCTGAAACTCAAGTAGGAAGCAGCAGGAGATTAGCAAAAGAAGGCAAATGTTTAAGTACAAGCAGAAAAAAAAATCAAAAGCACATAGGCCCAGAATTAGAAAGGTCAAGCCTCAAAATGAGATACAACCAGCAGAGAACATAAAGGGCAAGAACAAACCATATTACAATTAGATTAGGAGGAAACCCAACCAAAGAATCAGTCCATGCCACTATAGAAACTGGAGGCTAATGACAAACAATGTCAAGAAGTCTGACATGTTTAATGCCCTCTTTTGTTTCAGTTTTCACTGGAAAGGTTAACTTTAATCAGACAATTAATTATCAATGACAGAATGTAGTAAGAAGGCAAACAGATCCAGAAAGAGTTGCACTGCTCTCCATCTACCTGTGTCTAATGAAATTCACCCCAAATTATGTGGAATACTGCCTGGGGCAATTTCTGATTACCTTTGAGTAACAGCAACCAGCTAGCATGACTTGGACATATTTCTACAAAACTGATCTGGAAGTTAGCATTATAGCCTGAACATGAACCACAGTCATGTTTGTGCTTAAGGGGTAGGGGGAGGTGGGAGGAAGAAACAAACAGAAACTAATTTCGTACTGCAATATAATGGCTGCAAAATCACATGTGAAACATGTGAAGTAATGTTTGGGTTCTGTGGTAACTGTATGTAGGAAGAGCTCATATGGTATGTACATCTTGAATTTGCATTACACCAGGCTAGATATAAATCAATCCAAAGGAGAGGAGTATGAATGAGATTTAGTAGTATGCATGCTACATACAAAATAATTTGATTGGAGGGAGGTCAGGGCATCCTAGGAAGCTGTAGAGAAAGAGAAGACTGAAAGATGACTCAGCATTCCCTGACTGGTATTATGGCTGAAACAAGTCTCAGTAACACACAGTCACCTCTTTTTGTCGTTTCTGTACTCTATTATTCTGATTGCTCTAAACACATGAACACATTGAACACTCAAGAGGAGTACTTTAGACTTTTTCAATAGGTGAAAAATATTTGAAGAAGTTGCTGCAATAGTTTCAGACTTTCTAATTTGCAAAAAGAAAAAAGTAGAATTCCGTAATTTGAGACTTTTACAGTAAGTGAAAAACATTTGACTGAAGAAGTTTGCTGCAATAGTTAAAAGACTTTCCTATTTGCAAAAAGTAAAAACTCAGGATTCTACGATATCTCCTCCTAAATCATTAGCTGTGGTAAGAGTGTTCTATGGCCCTTCTCCTTAGATCAAAGGGGTCCATCCTGTCACCAATTTATTGCCATATACAATTTTTTATCTTCTATACAATATGTAACATGGCAAGAGTTGATGTTAATTACAGCATGTTAAGGGCAAGATGTCAGCTTTTTTATCTTAATGGTGATAGTGTTTCTGGTTTTTTCTTAATTTGTCATTTGCAACAATTTGGGTTGAGCATAGATGCAGAAACCTCTGGATAGCAAACAGTGTTCTTCTGTGGCCAATTTCCTGACTTCCCCCAAAGATATGATAAAACATATTTTGCCCTGAAAGTAAGCAAAATATTACCTTATTTAAGTTGCTACTACTTAATTACATCATGAGGCATTACTATTGCCTTTTGAAAGATTTATTTCCATTTTTCTGAAAATACTAGATATATTTCCTGACCTTTTGAGTAACATATCATAGCCCAGAATTAAATATAACACAGGAAGCAGTGCCTTGGTTTTGTTCTGTTCTATGAGTCATTTCACATTTACTTTTTCTTTTTTTTTCTTTTTTGAATGTTGCTTACAGGAGGACCATACAGAGCATGCTTCTGCATATAGTCAAAATCAGTCCATAAGAATTCTTTTACATAGACTGTGTTTCAGTTCTGTGCTGCTTAAAAGTTCTTACACTGAAATGAATAAACCCTCTACCAGACAGAATTGATGCATGTTCTTCTTCTAAGCGTCAGTAGCTGAGTTTTCAGTATAAATTTTGTGTAGTTCCATCTGGGATATCATCTTCCATGACACCAGGAAATGTATCATGTTGTTTTAATTTAAAGACAAAAACACATCAAGCCATTTTCCATATGGTGTCTCCCCCAGTAGAATACATTTTAATATGGATAATATACAAGATATATATAACCTATAGAAGTTCATTTGCCTGTAATACATGAAAGAAAAAGCAAACAAATAAAAGTAAACAGGGAGATCTATTTGCCTTGATTCATATTTGTTCATATTTCACTCAGAATGCTTTGTTAACAAAAAACAAACTTTAATGTTTACAAATATTTTTCTTTGCAGGCTTCTGCAGTAAAATGATATCAAATCATTAGTGAACTCAATGACTATGTTCCAAAGCTATGTGAGAATGTTGGCCACTAAAGAACTTAATGTCTGGCAGATGCTCAAGACTAATGATATGCTCCCTACTACAATTAAATTCTAACATACTCAAAACTAAAAATGGGCACAAATTATATTCTAATGGGTGCCAGCCACAGAAATAGCTCAAACAACTTAACAGATGCAAGGCATTTAGTATGTTTTATCTTATGATTTTAAAGCATCTTATAGATTATTTGATACCAGCCTGCAACTTACATTACCTGGTTCAGGAACAAATTACTTTGTCCAGTGAAGATGGTGATCTTTAATACTGTATGAACTTCTGGTTGCACAGTTCTTCAGAACAATGAAGAAAATGTGAACAGGATTATTCCAGAACCATAACACAAGATCAAAAAAAAAATGTTTTCCAGTGAAAAAAAAAAGTGAAGAAGGAACTTCTAGTAAATATCTTTAGCTGAATTCTGTTGTGAATTCTTATCTATAGTCACAAGCCATATCCAATGAATATAAGTACATCATTCACCATTTCATCCTGAAACATGTCCATTGCTACCAAGGAACACTAGAATTAAGTCAAAGGTAGTAAGGAAAGATAACAGAAGATTGCATAGAACAGATACAGAAGTCAGGGGGGTTTGCATATAGTATTTACCTTATACAACTAACAAATAGAAAATAATAATAATTTACATAACCATATTCCTCAGTCAGGGCTGCTATACGAATGAATCAAGTCTCGTTTATAGTTACCCATATTGAAACAGCCTTCATTTTTTAACAAGTATTCCAGTTTTTCTGCATTTTTGACACCCACAGCAAAGTGACTGAGCAAAGTTTGACAACAATTAGATTGTTGATGCTGAGCTCATCCTTGGGTACATTTTCCATGCATCAGGGAAAATGCAAACCTAGCTTTCCTGTGCCCATTTTAGCCTTCCACCTCTCAGATCTGACCTGTGATCTCAAGTGGATACAAACTTGTAATAAATTACTGGACTTGAAAGCTGAGTCATATTTCACTTGAAAAAGGAACAATTTCAGACTATGCAATTTTGAATCAACCTGTAACCTTCATGTCACTGTAATTTCTCAATGTAAATGTATGACTGGGCTGTTTTCAAACGTATTTGAAGCACAAATTGCTAGAACACCTCAGGAAATCTGTAAGAATGAATGTCAAACTTTTTGTAGGTGGTTTTTATTTAGTTTTATTTGGTAATAGACTGCATGTGGAAATTTATATTAAGCTAAATTATCTTTTTAATATTTGATTCATAATTATCAAGTATGCAGATTTTGTCTGAGTTAACATTTCTGTCACATATATACAGACAAGACAGTCAAAGTAAACCAGTTTATATATGTGAAGGTGTTTTTATAGAGAAATAAATAAATATTAGAACCTGTATATAACTTTTTCACAACCGTTTTTGCACCAAAAATATGACAAGCTGCAAATAATTTTCCTACAGAATTTAATACCTATAGTAATGATTTGATGACAAAGTTATGCATGTTGATATCAGAGTAGCATAAAGCAAACTACAGGAGACAATGTTTGCAACAATCAAGTATTTGAAGACAAATGAGAAGTGTCTCCCTCCATTCTAAGAAAATTAATTAATAAAAGGCTATATAAAATGAAAGGCAAATTGCTCTAAGATACATAATCCTACCATGCACAAAGAGAAAAACTTATAGTTTGAGGTGTGTTACGTGTCTGCAGTGGCAGATTCGTGGGCTTGTGAGAGTTGGAAATGTGTAAGATGATCCCTGTTCACTAGTCACTCTAATCACCTGTAAACTACAGTGGTAAACTGTGAAAAGGTAAGTTAATTCCTCATTTCTACTCTAGGGAAATTCTAAAGGAGGGGGGGGGAAGCAAAGAAAACAAACCAAACCAACAAAGGGAAAACACCCCAACACAGAATATCTATTACTCTTGCAGGTCTCAGTCTCACACCAAACTAGAGCTAAATGCCCAAGAACAAATCTATGGAATCCTACTAATAAAAAAATCCAGTATCTATTTTGAGTAGACCCAGTAAGTACTATATAACTCGCAAGCACAAGCTCTTCCTGTTATTCCTAAGGGGCAGAATGACAAGCAACTTTCGTTCCAGATCACATAATGTTAGCCATGGTGTATGACTACAGCATGTACCACATAGAATCTGATCATCCCACACTGGCATAATTACTAACCTAAATATTGTGAGTATTTGCAAGGTTTTCTGTGTAAAAACAATGAAAATAATGTTAATAAATAGTAAGATTAAAATTCATGCAAGCCTAAAGCGCTAAATGAATGCTTGAAGGAAAAAACTTATCAGATACACATTTTAAATAGTGCTCAATACGGCAGAATATTGTCAATTTGAATTACTCCGTTTATTTGAATCACAGCAGTGACAGTAGCAGATCATTAAAGAAATCAAATACTGTATAGTGAAATTCGTATTTCAATAATATGCATTATTGGGAGAAATATTTTGACACTGCCACTCAGAGCAAGGCTTGACCTCTTGAGACATAAGTACCCGCGATTATTTTAAGACAACAATAATATAAAATGAAACTATTTAAAGATCTGTAAAAGTATGAAGTTACTTAGAATACCTAGGTCAAGTAAGTTGAGAACATATGGTAATAAGGTTGGCTTTGTGATTAAACAGTTCCACAAGGATTTGAAGAGAGATTGCCTACACAATCTGTAAAGAAAGAGCCTTTGTTAAAACATACATGCTCACATACACATATCACCTTTTGCTTCGAGCATGTATAAATTATTTTTCTCTCCAGTGAAATATTTTCTCCCTACAACTTGTTGCCATTTTAAATTTATGCCATCACATAATCATGTTGTCACTTTCACTCTCTTCATCTGGCAAAAAGTTCTCACAAATTCTCACAAGTGTGGTGAGAATTGTTGGTCTTCTGCTTGTGGTCATACAAGATTCAGTTCAGGCAATGTGAAACTCAAAAAATAAAATTTTCCATTTACATGTCTAAGTTTGAATGGAATCCAGAGATCTAACTTACACTGATTAGATCTTCTACCTAAGTGAAGAAAAGTGAGGAGATTACATTATAATAAAAGGCTTCATCTCCAAAAGAACATCAAAAATTATTATGATGCTTAAATTTTGCCAAAATTCTAAGTTAAATACTGATTGAAACCAGATGGCAGCCAAACACATACTCTTCCTTTCATTCACATTGCTCCCCCCAGGGAATGGTGGGAATTTTTTTTTTTAAAAAATAAGGTCAAAAGACCCATCAATCAAAATAATGACAGGCTGATAAGGAAGATAAAAGTGATGCATGCAAGTAGATCCAAATATAGGAATTAACTCACTACTTCCCATTGACAGGCAGATGTTGAACCAATTCTAGGAAAGCAGTACCTCAGCACAAAAAATGGGAAGACAAATACCATAACTATAAATTTCTTATTATTATTTTCTTATTATTTCTTCTTATTTTTCTGAGCCATTATTGCTTGAACATGATGCCATATGGTATGGAATATCCCTCAGCTGTCCTGACCATGTCCCATCTCAGTCTCTTCTCACACCCAGCCTATTCCTGTGAAAAGAGAGAAAGCCTGGACATTAAGCACTCTTCAGCAATATCCAACACACTGCCTTGGCCACAAATACAAAGCACAGCACCGTACAAGCTGTCATGAAGAAAGCTGACTTTGTAACTTCACAAACATTAAAGCTGAAAAACTGAAGAACAAAAATCTTCTACAGATAGCAACTACTTAGCACTAAAAACACCTACATACCTCAGCTCAGTTTAATGTTCCATTTTGCCAGTTTTGCCAATTCGGGTTCTAAAAGGAAGGTGCTGCCAGACCTTCTCCTTTGAAGTTCTTCATCTTGGAAATATTCACAAAGAATTCTGGTCAGAAGAGAACCGACTGGGACAGAATTTACAGTCACTGAGTCAGTCCACTATCACTGGCAGACGCTAGTCTCTATTACAAAACATCAAGATCATGTTGCACTGCTCCTGTTGGAAAGCTATCCTAAAAATTCTGCTTAACCATGACAAAACTGAAAATTAAGTCTATTACACTTGTAAGCCAGTTTATACTTACAGAAGAAGTTCTTAATAAAGTACATGAAAGCTTCACACAAATTTAAGCAATGGAAGGGTCAGCAGATTATTTTAAAGGAGGCAGTAAAGATGATGATGTTTCTGCCTGATGACAGCACCAAGAGGATAGGGCTGGGTTGCTCAGGAGAGGTGCAGCCTCATCCTACAACTTCTTGTTCCCTCTATTCTCTCTCTCACTTGGTGAACTTTGCATTCCTTTCTTTAGAGAGGCACATTTTCACACGGCTGAAATAAAGAACCTGAGAAGGATTTTAAATGTCCCCTTGCAATCAGAAACGTTTATTTGTGAGCTGAAGGTGGGATGAAGTACCTGATAATACACTGGTCAGGTGGGTCCAGCTCCACACTCGTAAGTTTCCCTGTGCCCAAGGGCTCATTCTTAAGTGCTGTTATGAAGTTAATCCAACAGTCAGAGCCTGAAAGGAGAAGGGGCATAAGAAAACTTTTTTTGTAGAATACTACTTAGTAGCGCTGCCAACAGCAACTATTAACCTGAAGTGTTGGAGGTAAACTGTTTGAGGTGTAGCTTTCAACTTGAGACAACTATCTCATCTTACTGTTTTGAAAACAGATATTTGTTGTATTGATTCAGATATAATTTGCTAGAGACCACACAAGGTATGTGAATTAAAAGCAGGACACTTTGAAAGCCACATTTAACTGATGATGAGAAAAGGGGTTAGAAAAGAGCTGAAAACTTAGATCCATTAATCAGCTTTAGAAACCATCCAGGCAGGAAACAGGGAGGACAAAATTGGAGAAAGTTTGTTGGAAAATATGCACTGAGACAGAGAGAAAAAAAAATAAAAAAAAAATACAAAAAGCAGTCCAAGGAACATACGTGCTTTCTCCTTCTGTGATTACCTGATCACCTTCTATGGGAATACAGAACAAGTAACACAAATAAAGCTGTGCCTTCTCAAATTTTCAGAATGGTAAGAGCTGCAAGTGAAGTCACTGAGAACTGTGTTTTAAATATCTGGAGTGCTGCATAATACTGAAGATGGCAATACTGAGGGAAGAAAAACAAAAAAAACCACAACATTTTTAAATGTTCTAAAACAAGCAGATAATATTTTTTTCATGTGTCTGTGTCTGCTCCTCATACATAATTGGAGAAGTCTTTCAGAAAAAATTTGAGTCCAAGTTCACAAATACACCTGTAAGTCTTCAGTTAATATAATAATTTACACAGTAGGAAAGAAAGAAGTAAAAATGTGTCTACAAAGCAGAATTTGGAGAACATGTAGTTTTGCATCATATATGTAGGTAAAAAATGTAATAGCTGACCACTGAGTGACATCACACACCATTTGCACAGTACAAATCTTGGATCAAACAGCAGTATTTAACACAACAATGAACTGCTCCATCTTGCAAATGTACTAGAGTGACACTATTTTCATGCCTTTCCTAGTTTTTCAATATTTGACTTTTCAACCTTAATGATGTTCTTTCAATATGATTTTTTTTTCCCCATGCAGAAATATATTTATGTCAGGTTATTTAATTAAAACAGATGTAGCTAGAGACACATCTCTGCCTCCATATATACTTTATCTACATAGGCTTTGTTTAATCTCCCTGAGAGCTCAGTTTCAAATATGCATTACAAACCTGCTTTCATGAATGGATGTGTTAATAATAATACAGCCATTTGTATTCAAACTCCAGCTATCTCACCTTTGGGGACCCTTTGTCTCAGAGACTTGATTCATTATTAGTATAGCTAACAAGGTTCCAGTTTCTCAATATCAGTCTCCTATTTAGTTCTAATTTGTAATATCACAACCTTTGCTTAACCTCAGCTGCAGAGAAGACTTCCTGATTCTATTCTAGAGTGCAAAGTTGCATTAATTCCTCAATGCACATTTAGATCAACGAAAATATGATGTTAAAAAGTCTTTTTCATCCAAGGAATTTGAGCTTAGTGCCAACACCTCAGTATGTCCTCATGACATATATATTAAAAAAAAAAAAAAAAGAAACCACCAAAACCAAACTTGCCCTTCATCTCTTCGCTGCAGGTAAAACAATGCTTACCTTTGAAACATTTCACAAGCATAACTGTCTAATGAACGTTTCCAGCTTTTTTCAATAGCTCCATCTCCAGCAAATGAACAGTTTATATCTGAAATAAAGGAGAGTATCTCATGATCAGGACATACTCTACAGTGTCAGTAAAATAGTACACTGCTTTTCCAACCACATTTATCTCATGGTATTATTATAGCATATAAACTTCTTTTGTTAGAGTGATTTATGCTAACATGCAAGACTGTGAAAGATCCTATAATTTTTAAGAATCATTCAGGTGGTAATTCTGATACTGAATTATTTTATTACAGGGTAAAGTAATCATAGAGCTAGCTTTTTTTCAGTTGTGATACAGATTTAAGAAAGTTTTTCATTTAGCAAAACACAGTGTCTAGGTGTAGCAATAGAGGACATTTTAAATTTTTCTACATTTGACATCAATAGAAAAAAAAAGAGAAAATTTTAGATTATAGTTATTATTTTCTTCACACTTTGATCACTACCACTGCTCAGTATTGGAGAGTTATTCAGAATTTGTAAGCCAAAGTTTATGTGGCTTCCTAGTCTCTCTAATAATAAATATTTCACCAGACCCACTCTCTTTAGATGGCATAGACTCATATTACCCTGCGCAAACAGGCAGTGTCACAAGATGGAGTTGTCAGACATATCTGCCTGTTTCTTTGGGTGGTACAAAATGTTCTATTTTAGGAAGAAATGCATTTTCAGTAGTGTAAGGTTTTGGACAAAAGGACTTTTTGGTCTCTGATTGAAGCCAATGCCTACAACAGAGCAAGAGCTTAGAGGCAGACATTGGCAGTGAGCTGAAAGTTCTTCAAGAAATATTAACTTTTTTGGGGGGGCTGACACATACCAAAATCAATGGACTATTTCAGACATATTTATACAAACATGATTCCTGAACTATACAAAAAAGCACATCTTGATCAATGATACTGTAGAAAGTTTCCTTCCTTACTTTCCACTTACAGCTTATTGTAAGTTGTAAACCCACATGTTTATATACCCATACCCATACCCACATACCCATACCTCAAGGAGCCCTGTGTTAAGACTGTCTGCTATTTAGTGTTTGCCACTTTGATAAGAAAAGTTAAAATAATATCCTGACATTGATGACAGGCTAAGAGCATCTACTTTATTATAATAATGTATCAATTTATTCATATTTTTCACAAAACTGACCCCATTTTCAGCACTGATTTCTCTTTCCTGTACTAAATGTATGTGACATAGCAGAACCATAAACATAGATACAGAGTTATACTATTCAGAAAACAAATTATTTTAGAGGAACTGAGACTAAAATATTAAGTAGGAAAAGTAAAGTAGAAGTTTATATTTAAAGTAAAGGGAATTGGAAATATCTGAATTCACAAAGCAAGCACAACTAGCTAATGAGGAACATCTCTTGTAGGTAGGTACATCTTGCAGATAGGTTTATAAATAAAATAGTTTTTATTTACATATATTTTCACATTCTACTTCTTAAACAAAACAAAGAAAAAAGATCTTTCAGCTCAGAAAAATACAAATATATTAACTCGAAGCAGGAAAAAATTGTCATTCACACAAAAAGTTTCTGAGGTTTTAACATTTCAGTGAACATTCAGAGAATTTTATTTGATGGAACTATAGAATGATTTGGGCTCCCCTGAGGAATACTACTCTTCCCTGGTCTCCACTTGGACACTGATTTGTTGACTCCAGCTCTTTCAGTGGAACAATCCAGCCCATTCCTTATCCACTGAGTGGTCCATCCTTTAAATCCATTTCTCTCTAGTTTAGATACAAGGATGTTATGTGAGACACTGTTAAATGCTTTGCACAAGTCCAAGTTGATTATTTCCATCTCTCTTCACTCATTCACTCTGTAACCCCATCATTAAAAGCCACCAAATTAGTCAGACACAATTTGCCCTGAATAAAACCTTGTTGGGTTATTTTCTTTATTTTCCACATGCCTTGGCATGGTTTCCAGGAGGAACTGTTCCATGATCTTACTAAGCACTAACATGAGACTTAATGGCCTGTAATTCCATGGGGTTTTGTTGGGGTTTTTTTCTCTTTCAAAATGTGGATTGTGTTTTTCCTTCAGCAGGAATGTCACCAGACTGCCATGACTTCTCAAATGTGACAGATAGTGGCTTAGCCACTTCGTCCACCCTCGTGAATGCATCTCATCAGGTCCCATGGACTCCTGCACTTTCAGATCTCTTAGGTGTTATTAAACCAAACCTCCTACAGTGGACAGGTCTTCATTTCCCCAGTCCCTGCCCTTGTCTTCCATTGCTTGGGTGATGTGGTTGGAGCAGGTGAACAAGGCAAAAAAATCAAGTACTAGCTAACCCAATCTCCCATAAGCTTCTGGAGAGGGCCCACATTTTCCCCAGTCTTCCCTTTTCCACCAGTGCACCTGACCTATTGTCTACATCTTGAGCCTTTATGACTTTGAACAGGTCTATAGGTTGTGCTGTAAGAGCAAATAAACATCAGCTGCATTTTTCCAACAATATCTGTCTCTCTTTGCTACTTTGCCATTTGTTTTCAACCATTTTGTGAATAACTTAATTTTTTATCTCCAGAAGTTTCATTAAAAAATCAGTGCGAGCCATTTGCAATGCTTAAAAGATGTATGCATCAGATCTGTTCAAATTGTTCCCATTAAGTGTTAATAGAATATAACTGTAAAAAGAAATTGTTTCCCAGAATATCACTGAACCCTCTATGTGTTCTTCCTTAAACATAATGTTACAACTGTTAGGGAGAAAAAAAAATTACATAAGAAAAATCAGCTGTAATTTTTCAACGATTTACATATTTACTTATTCATATATTGAAAATCAAAGTCAATGGATTTTTTTCTTGAGCTGTGAAGCAGGTAGATATAGGGTTGACTTATACACTGAAAGACTTCTATCAGTTCTGGAAGGCTTCACTTCCCCTTTCCTAGCTTCATCATCAAAATTCCTTGGTTTAGTGTTTTGGGTTTTTTTTCCCAAAAGATGCAGAAAATATTTCTTCAAAAGTCTAGAAGTAACAATTTGAATCATTAAGTTTCTGTAAATTTCTCTTGTTGTTTTACAGTCTTCAGTGTCTAGGAGAGGCATAGAGCAATTCACAATTAAAGTGATTTCATTAAACAAATTCAGACCATTAGGTTGCTCAACTTGCATTAAGATCATTAGTATCTCAACTATAACAAGAAATACATTTGGCAAGTGGTTACAGTTGTAAACATAAAATAGACATATGTTTTTCTTTACCAAAACCAAATATCTACATGCTCATAAGGAATATGTAAATTTTTATGTGTAAAGCTGATCCTTTACTTTGTATGTTTTCCTCTTATGAAATATTTGCCTAAGTTTCCAACTTTCTTTGTGGAAAATTGCTGCAGCAGATTATGTTTAATAGTTGCATCTTTTCACTATAGTGCTAGCACAGTTTGACGGTTTGCCTAGGTCACCTTCCAAAGTCACTCAAAATTAGTCATGCAAAATCAGGTAAGTGTTGCGTTGACTCCAGACTGAATCTGTGTATACCTAAGCACTGTTACTGATGACTGTGACAGGATCTAAACATAGCATCACAGAATTATAGGATGGCCTGGGTTGGAAGGCACCTTAAACATCACCAGGTTCCAATCCCCCTCCTTGAGCATGGACACCTTTCACTAGAGCAGGTTGCTCAGAGGCTCCTCAACCTGGCCTTGAACACTTCCAGGGATGGGGGTAACCACAGCTGTTCTGGGTAACTTATTCCAGTGCTTCACTACCCTCCCAGTAATGAATTTCTTCCAAATATCTATTCTAGACCCACCTTCTTTCAACTTAAAGCCATTCCCCCTTGTCCTGTCACTACCTAACCTTGTAAAAATCCCTTTTCATTTTTCTTGTGCTTTGTGGGCTGTGAGTGCCCATGGATGGCTCATGTCCAGCCTCTCACCCACCAGCTCCACCAAGTCCTTCCCAGCAGGGCTGCTCTCGATCTATTTATCCCCCAGATTGTGTTGATATCAAGAGTTGCCCCAAACAAGATGCAACACCTTGCACTTGGTCTTGGTAAACCTTCACAATTTTCACTACTGCTGTTAGCCAAAGAAACTCCACTATAAATCCAAAATATGATGGATTTATGTATTTTTAAAGCACATAACAAAAACTGGCCTCACCCTTATTTAAATGATCAACTGAAACACATTATTTGCCTATTAAAAAGAAAATGCAATCTGTAAAAAATCTTCTACCCTGAAAAACTGTATCAATTTTACAAAGAATGAACTGGCTATAAACAGGACTAGAAATATAAATTGTTCTCCTGTGAGGTCTCTAAATTCCCTGACCAATCAAACACTACACAATTAAATTGCAAGCAATTTATTTTCATATTAATTTAGTCAATCAAGTCCTATAGAGAATTAGAAAGAAAAATATTATAGGGCAAATTCTCCATATTCTCATTGAGCAGGAGACCAGCATTTTTCCATTAGTTTCAGTGAAGCTACACCTGACAAGATCAGGCCTCAGAATAATGTCCAGAACTTCTGAACACTAAGTGAAATTGTACTATGAAACTTTTACTTTATATTATAATTTCTTAGAAATTATGTACTGCTTGTTTCCTCAACTAATTATTTCAGCAGAAGGCCTCTGGTCCTTTTCTGCCCCCAGAAACAAATTCACAACTTTTGAATTGGACCCAGTGTTTCACACCTTGGTCCAGCAAAGTGACAGAGGAATTTTTCACAGCAAGTGAGGCTGGTTTAGTTACAGAGAGGGAAGGCAGCTAAATCTCATTTTCTTTTTTGTTTGTTTGTTTATTACTTCTTATAAAAATGTACAAGTATAGAGTAAATGAAACTGAAATTAAAAGTAAAAGGTTGAACATTTTTCTTATTACCAAAAAAATACCATTAAGAAAATTGCTTAAAGAGGTACAAACCTGTGCAAATATTTTTTTAAAACAGAATGAATATCATCTGGGTTGCCTACATAGTCCAGAGTTCATACGCACACAGTTCAAATAGGAAATCAGGGCCAGAGTTTGTAGCTCAGGATGAAATCACTGTGAGAAAGGTCAACATGTCATAGAAACAGAAAGAACTTTAAGAGGTCACTTTTTCCACCTCTTTGCTCTGAGGCATTATACCTAGATGATCCTGACAGACTCTCATCTATCATACCATCACATTTTCTTGAACAAAGAGGAATATGCATTATTCATTACACAGTAATATAAGAAGGTATCATACTCCAGCCAGTGAACTCTCACCAAATTCTGTTTCTCTATATTCACCATTTCTTCAATGCAACCCATTAGCTGCCTGCCTGTTTTGATATACTGAAGTTTTTTGTGTTGATGGATTACTCTCATGACCTGATTTTTAATTTAGAAGCTCCATTGCTCCATTCATGCATGTTAAATACAGGTAATAAAGTTTGGTTTTAATGGAACTCACTATTAACGAAGATCCAAACCTCAAACTTCAAATAATCCTCAGTCAGTGGAAGTCCTCCAGTCTTAACTCAGTGGTCTTCCTTCTTTGACAAGCTACCATGTAACTGCAAGTTCTTTCTGAGCACACCCACCAATGACCCTTCCTTCCAAGCAAAAACATGGATAGAGCTTGTTAAAATTGTTCAGCAAACTATGGAAAGTATCTCAAAAATAGCACATATAAAAACTACACTGAAAGAAATAGCAAAATATTCTGAGGTGGGCAGTTTTGCCAACTAAATTGATATATCAGATCTAGATCCAAACAAGAAAAGAAGAGTGTTCTATGTTACTTTACATAGAATATAGATGAACACGTAGGATTAGTACTTTAAATGCTTATATCCATATCTACTAGTGGCTATCAGCTTGGTTACGTAAACTAAATCTTAACTCATTTTAGTTAAGGTTGTCACCTCTAAGGGATTCAGCCAAAGGAGACGAGAACATTCAAACAAGATAAGAGGTTTTCATTTGCTGGAGTGTTTCTGGCAAAGAGGTTTTAGTGCGCATAAAAGGTAAAGGTAAGGGATGATTAATTCCCAGCCTGGTCTAGGGCTGTTTATCTTGTAAAATGGACCACTCAAGAGTTAGTGGCTCTGCAGACTGTTGACTTGTTTATACAAAGTAGATGAATGTCAGCTGGGTATTTCCTGCCCTCCAAAAGTCTGTTGACTGATGGCTAAGGAAATGTCTCTGAGGCGGAAATACAAGTTCAAAAATTCCTCAAACAGAGAAAATAACCACAGATTTCTGACCTCTGCTGTTGAGTGCTGAACGATGTCATATAGGACCACATGACCACTCATTTTGTCTGCCCTTAACTAAAATTGTGTGACTTAATAGTACTCATCAAACTAGATAGAATTTACTGTGCTGGATGAAAAGTAAGTGGGTTTAGCTTATAAAAAGTTGAGAAGGAAAAAAAAGAAAGAAGGAAGAAAGGGAAAGAGAAAGAAGGCAAGGAGGGAAAGGTGATTAGGCTATGTATGCTTTCTCTGAAAAAAAAATAGGAATCAAGAAAGTAATAACACTGAAGGGGGGGAAGAATAAAAAAACAGAACTTGTTAAAGTTTGACATAGAAACTTTTATTTTTTTTGAGAGAACAACAAGGACATATAATATGAAAATATAAACTGGGAATAGTGTAAATGGCAACATACAAACAGAACAACAACATGCACTTAAAAGCTAGACCAGAAAACAGACAATTGGCTAAAACTGCCCATGGGAGTCTCAGTTCCATTACCTCAATATAAATATTTCTCTAAAGATGCAGCTGCAAAGTCACCAGATAGAACACATCTTCAGAAAGTAATGTTCAAACCTGTCACCCAAGGTTTCCTGAATGCTTTTCAGCATCACAATTGCCCTTGCTGGGAATACCTAGCCTTTCTGCATTTCACTGCCACTAAAGAAACAATTGTATACCTTATTTCTCACTGACAGAAAGATCAGTTTGCTGAAAATTAAAAAGGAAAAAAAAATCCCACTGAGATCTCTGGTATAAGAACATCTGTGAGAAGAGCAGCATTACAAGTCAGAGAGATGTGGTAATCAGCAAATCAGCAAATAGATGAGGTTGTTTTCATAATTTAAATCTGTCTGATGCCAGTTCATAAAGTAGATACATAGTAGGGGATGGGAATAAAATATTCTGAATATTTAGCCTGTTTGAACTAGTGAGCTGTTGACAAACTTTATGAAGGCTGGTGGTATGTAAGATTTAAAGCAATGACATAGGTAATGAAGGTGTTCCCCTGTAAAATGGTTTTAAATCATTGTGTTGTAAAAATTTTTCAACACATGAAGAACATATAGTATCTTATGATTAAAATACTTAATACCTTCTTGTGTGCAAACTTGTTACAGCACTTTACAGGTCCTACATGCAGCAGCCAGTTCAATCATCCTGAAGTGAAACTATTTCTCATGAGAATACCAGTCTATTACCAATAATCTATTTAGGAAGTCTAGCAAGAGCTGATAGTGCTCAAAGAGAAGAAAGCGTGGAGGGAAAACACAGACACACAAAAAAAAAAAAAATGGGCATTGGAATCTGATCAAGACAGTTTTGCTGACATTTCACATCGCCTTGGAAACTGAAGTAATCAGAGATTATGAATTGTTTCTGCTTTGAACTGATTATTAACTGATTCTACTTGAAAAATTATTATCTGAAATTGGTATTTTCATGCCAAATATATTTTCACATGCCTTCAGAATCCAAGCCAAAATTTTTCCTACTGTTTACTCCCTCCGTCCACCAGAAGAAGATAAATGTTGTGTATTCTGACCACTCCTCTGTCCACAGCCCAGCTGAGGTCACCTTGTATAAAGCAAGAACTGACCATGTCTTTCAGCTGGTGTGTAGGCTGTCAGATTGAAAATGCATAATGCCATTGCTCCTGTTCCCATCTCATCCAAGGTTTCCCAAAGAGATTAATGTCCGGAAGAGTATCTGAAATACATACCACTGAAACACAGACCAGACCTTGTTATGTTTACTTGGCAGAGTCCTCAAAAAAAAAAAACAAAAGCCAGTTTGCATCTGGTGAGTCTGACTTGAACACAACTAAAACTAAATGTAACAAACTTTGTTATTAAATATAAAAGCAGTTTTCTTCCCTGATGGTTTGCTGCTACATTTTTTTTGCCAGCCTTTCAATTTACAGTTGCATCACACAGAAGTGTTCTGTATTGGAGGGTAGTACTATGTTACTTATTTCTATTCAGGAAACAATTCTTCCTGCAATTTTCTCTCTCTGAGGACAAAAATGAAAAGGGCACCAAAACAAAGTGATAAAATCTTTTTACGATCTGTATCTGGGCATACAGTGTTTTGGAACACTATCACGTGCTGATATTGTTTCCATCATGGAAAACATTTCTATCATTTCCCACAATTAATGACAAGATGTTTTAATCACACATGATCCCAATCATGTTACTCTTTCAATCCTCTTTATCTTGTTGCGTCGTTCTGATGTCTCCCTTGTCCTGAGGGTGTGAAATGTGCGCTATTATTAGCTCATTAGGTCTTCTAGCCTCTGGCTCACTGAAGAATGATTCACTATATTTCTTAACCATTGACAGTTTCAATTCCTTAACCTCTAAATTTCTCTTGATATATGTGTTGCCCCGTCTTATTTCAGCCTTTCAGAATATCCCTTGGCACTACATTCTGAAGTCAGACCTATCATCCTGTACATACCAAAAATAACGAAGTATAATTTTCCTCTGCCAGTCAAGCTTTTAATTTCAGCAATTTCTTCTTAATTCATTATAAATTCAAATAACTGACTGAATTGGTTATTTAATATTTTCTCATACAATGAATAAGTTATCTCCCTATGGTTCTGCTTCTATTTTTCAGTTTGGATTTTTGGATTTAGAAACAGCCCTCCGGTTTAAGAGTTCATAAACACTTTTAAAAAGAGACATAAAAAAATATTTATTTCCCTACCAAGGTGAATGCCTTCTAATTTGCTGTTATCTGCTTAAGAGAGCAAATGTTAAAATTTCCTTATAAATTTAAAGGATTTTTTGAGATTATGCTTAAAATTTATGCACTACAAAATTAAAAGCCTGAGCTAATTCCCACTAATCAACTGAAAGACTACATTTAACTTTAGTATTATGGAGACCAAGATTGCTGGCTCTCTTTTTCCTTATAGACTTGGTAATACTGTTCACACCATATCTCTCTAGTTGCCGTAGAAATGGGCTGTTACATGGAAGATCTTTTGGTTAATTCTGGCTCCAATAACTGAATTGCTGAAGAATTTTCTAGCTCAGCCAGACAAATCCAGAAAAGTCTGCTTTCTCACTCACAATTTTTTCACAAAGAACATTTGCATTTAAAAAAAAATTGTAATTTCTTAGAATATTCAAAAGGAGACTCTTTTTCAAAAAAAATTTAAAAAAATCTCTGTTCACCTATAGGAGCCTGTATGTTAAGGACAACTCTTGACCACTGTATTGTGGCAATTAGGTTCCTAAGGCCTCACATCTGCCAGCTGCTAAGTAAAAATGATGAGACTAGGCAATCTGTAGTTAGTTGTGGCACAGATTATCAGCATTTATTAACTTCAAACCAGAACCTAGCATTCAAATTTATGTCTCAGGAGTTTAAAATGTCAGCCTACTTATCTGTGTCTACATTGACAAATATACTTTTATACTCTTTAGAGCCAACATTCTCATTAGGTTCATCCTATTTTCACTAGAATCACTGTGATCACCCATGTTCTTTCCTCCCCCTTTCCCATACCCTGCTTGTAGCACTGTCTTCATCAGTACACAGGAGACCTTTTACAAAACCAGTGTGCCAGATTCTCTAAACAGTATGGAAGGAAAGCTAGCAGGAGGGAATTTTTTATTTATTTTTTTAATAGACTTTTAAGAGGACTTTACCTAGGAAATGAGTAATTTAAATCTAGGTTGCTAATAATTAAAGCAATTAAAGTAACACTACAGTTGTGTATCTCAAGAGCACATGGTTACAGAAGGAATCAAAAGGGGTTTATACCAGTTAAGAGAGGGGGGTTTAAATCCTTCTTTTAGTTCCAAACAGAAAGTGTTTTATTTTTTGGGGGGGAAAGGGCAAAATGAGCTTTTCCCTTAGAGAATTTTTAATGCTTCCCAAGACTTCCAAAAACTTTAATTGAAAATGCAAATGAGAGAAGCTGTTGTTTTATTAAAAACCTTGGTTTATGAGTGGAAATTACTTATCTCTATTTAGGTCAATATATTTTTAAGCGTCAGGAAAATCAAGCTACCTGATGTCCTTCACAACAGAAGATAGAGAAACAGACCCGGTAATTTTGCCATCAAGTCTTAACTCCTTATTATGGTTGACCATATTTTCATTAACTGGTAGGTACCACTATATTTTCAGATAAGTCATTCCACTCTTTGAATGTCCCTGCTGCTTTTTTTGGCAAGGTGAAATAGTTTTCCATTATCAGATATGTATTCTCTAGTGCCTCTGGGCTAGTCATTTCTCAATTAAGCCAAGTAGATTGATCTTCTGTACCTTATGAGTGACACTTCTTACAGTGAACCTTCTGGAATCTGACATCAGGAACGGACACAGAATTTTGTTCATATTCTTATCAGTGTCATATCCAGAGGTACTACTCTTTCTTAATCAATACTCTACTTTTACACTTTCACTTTTAATGGAACTTCAGTTACTCAACCTGTCCTTAATTCTACCTTGGTTACACGGATGAAGTCCAGGCTGCTAATTTCAACAAACATTTTGTAACACAAGTGGATTTTTTTCTCAGAAGAAAAAAAAGTAGATCTTTGTTTGAAAACATATTTAGCTTTTGTACAATGATTTTTACATAAGAAAATTTGTGTTACCAAGCAACTCTATCGTTCTTATTTACTTTGAAATATTAGCACCTTTTCCTGGAACTTTCTCAGTGTGGCCGAGATTGCCCATAAATTCATTGTCACAACTCTGGATATTTAACGTTCCTCATATGAATCTTTTAGTACTTTTCTGTTCAAATTGCATGGTTTTTGCTAGTATAGAGTGTTTATTAAGTCCTTATTAAATTTAAATGTGGAAAAAGTCCTTATCACCAATACTGTCATGTAGTATCATGATCCTCTGCAAACACAAAATTTTAAAGTGACTCTACATTCAGACAAACAATTTTACTTACTGTCTGGTGCTATAATGATAACAGGATGAGAGAGGCAGGGAGGAAAGAGGGATTGCACAATTTCTGTAGAGCTGGGTGTCATTAGATGGCTCAGATGATCTTCCCACTACTAGCTCTGCTGCTCCCAAACAAGTCCAATACTCCATTCCTTTCTGTCCTCTTTGGACTCAACCAGCCAGTTCAATGGAATTCCCATATTAGTCATTAAATAGGGCTGGAAGCACGTCAAACCAGGAAAAACAAAATGTCTTTATTCTCCAGTGCCTAAAATATCTCTCTGTGACACTGAGATGTATAAAAAGATATATACCTATCTTTTTTCCTTTTTTTTTCTTCCTAATCCTTCAGAATCTATAAACGAAACCAAATATTAGCAGTCCAAAAGTCATTGATCTCCTATGCCTTACAGTTTAAGGCATCATAGTACATTTTTTAAATGTTCATTTTAAAAAATAAATCTATGAAGTGTTAGATAAGACAGGGTTCCTTCAAATATACACAAGAAGCAAGGAGCAGGTTTTTTTCTGTTATACATAATTTGTGATTTATCTTATAGTTTGACATATCCCAGCACCTTACAGTTTATCTTAACTCTGCAAATCCTGTACTTCATTAAAAAGCTTTCATAAAAGCTACTTTTTCTCAAATCCTTTGCCAATCTATCTAGAGTCTTAAAAAATAGAAAAGTTACATTTGGTGAAATATCATACTAGTATCAGTTTACCCGTGGCCTTTTAAAAGTGCCATGAGGTGATTTATATGCTTTAATCTCACAGACTGTATCACTGAATAGATCTCCTCAAAACTTCCAATGAGAAAAAGTCATTACCAAGTTTATCCTGAAACTTCTTCACAGACAACAATCTTCCACTTTTTAGCTTGCATATTATTGTAAACTTGTGAGAACATTCACAAAAGATCATTCACAAGCTTCTCTGTCAGATTTCCATTACTCCCTTCATTATTAAAGGAATTGCACTGTATGGTGTTTTTTTGTTTCCAGGACATCAACTCACTTGTCACAACAGATGAAGTAGCATACTTGACTATGTGTAGTTAGTTAGCTACCTATCATTTACTGAGACAGTGAATTACTAATTTCAACAAAAAGATGAAAATTCATAGGTCCTGAAAGTTATAATTTGTATCTGCTTAGTAAATTAAAATTCCACTGGAAAACACTATCCCTTTTAAAAGATCAGATACACCTGCCAAGCTGATACACTCTTCATAATGCAGGATTGTTGCAGAAATATCAGTCATTCTATCACATTCTTCAATATCAGAGAGAGAGTTAGTTCCAGAGGCAGAAAAATTTTGCTTTTAGGATGAATGCATTTAAATTGCAACAGAGAATGGGACATACATCCCAGATGAGAAGGTTCATGCACAGCAAAGCTAAGTATCAGAAAACAGTTAACCTCAATTTACATTTTGAAATCAGCCTTTGCTTGTTGCATCCACCAGGAACTCTTAGACTTAGAAACTTCTTGCTACCAGGGTAGAAATAAGATGGTCAAAAAAAAAATAAATAAGCTCCCTGGAGATATCAAGTGAATGCCTCTGCTAAGTTCAAATTTATATCTCTGTGGTGAAGGTCTCCTTTATGGCTCAGACTTGCTCTCTTGTTACATCTTGTTACATCAATATCAAATGGATTTCGTATGTGCAGAAATAGATGGCCTCCCTCTGAGGTATTTGCCAATGTAGCGTCACTGCAATGTGTGTTATGCTAGTGATTATCTTGTTAGTAGGAGAGGGAAAGAATATTGAGAAAAGTACAATTAGAACAAGGTTCTCTGGCTTTGCTGTTTCATGTAGCATGAAATTTTACTTTTATCATTTTTGAGTTTGCAAGGTGAACTGTGCACATCATACACAGAATCCTTATTGTCTACTAAGAGTGCAGTGGAGCATTTTCCAAAAATCAAAATCTTAAAATTCTTTCAGTAAAGACATGTTAAGACAGAACTACAAAGTAAAATTAATGTACAAAGAGATAAGTCCAAATAAATCATACAAATCTGTGAAACCAAATATGCAGCATAATGTATACTTCAGCAAATACTCACCAAAAGTGAAGCCTTTCTATGTGTTTTGTGCCCTTGAACTTTCAGTATTTTATTTTAAACATGCTGGAGAACAGAGGAGCACAAACAATAATATTCCTTAGTGTGGCAGCTTAGTCAGAAAAAAATCACACACAACAGTATGGGATCTAAAGAAGAATATAAATTTAAAGATGAATTCACAGAGAGATGTGGGCAGAAAATCTTCTGAATCCAGAGAAATCATTACAGCACTGTTTTAGATTTATTGCTTACATTATTAAAACGCAAGAGGCTATTAATATCACAGAACAAATGGTGTACAGAGATGAACCAAGGAATCTTTTAGCCCATTTCCTGAGTTGTAAATAAAGACCTGTATGTACAACTACTAAAGGAAATATAAAGAGCTGAATGTTATATCTTAATTGGGTAACTCAGAAGCTATAACAGAGCTGTATAAATCAAAAATAACAGCTACTATAGGAAAGTGATCTACATCTAAAGAGAATGTCTTCATTCCCTAAGGTAACACAATTACATTTAGATATTTCTTGTAGTTCTTTGATGTTGCATACATTCAAATACTTACAAAACTCTCACTTGGAAAACCTTCCAGTAAAAAATTTCTAACCGATTGACTCCATCTTTCTGTTTTATTCTTTACACCAGTTAGTGCTATTTGCCTCTTTTACTCTGCCTGCATCCTGTTGATAGGGGAAGACCTTAGCAGTACTAGATGGATGGTGCATCTTAAGACATTATTATGAACCATTAATATTTCCTATTTAAATCAAGTAAGTAATTACTTAAGCAGCTAAGTTACTTTAGTTAAAGACTTCCATGTGGTCTGTTTCTACTTCATATATGCTGCACTTTGGTTAATGATAATAGATCTATTTGTTAATGATAATGATTTAAAGAAAATCTTTAAATTCTAACTACAGAAAACATCATTGGTATATCTTTGTTATACATTTGTATATCTTTGTTCTCTATTTGTTTCAAGACACTGCACAAGAAGCCAATACTAAAATGACTGTACACATGGAATACGCCCTCAGTAATTTTTTATGTTAGATGTTGTTCAACACAAAAAGCAAACATGAAGGACTTTCTATATAGTTTAAGGTGGTTGTACGAGAGATAAGAATTTCTCTTACTCTTTATCTTAAGGGTATTGTAAAGCTTAATTAAATAAGGCTTATAAGGTAGTCTGTGCTGCTCAAGTCATGAGTTGAATTTATTCAGATTCTTTCTGTTTTAGCATTAAGAAAACAAATCCAGTTACATTTAGCACTATATAGATAATAGCAGATAGGAGTCTGACTTCTTGTCTGACCCTTATTCATACAGGTTTTTTAGACACAGCACTAGATCTATCAGCTTAATACTCTTGCAAAAAATACCATAGTAATTTTCTCAAAATACCTGCCCAACCCATGTAAGTTTTGACATAAAATGAAGTTTATTTTTTATTTTAGGGGTTTTGGTTAGTGTTGAGAATTAACAAAATTATTATAATAAAATTATATTTGTAGCATTCATAAACATTAAGAAATTTAGAATACATGACTAAATTATTACACCTTATGTGATTCAGGTAACATGTGAGTTCACCAGCTACATACTGTTTTGAAAAAGATCTATCACTATCACTTTTTTCACTGAAGATGTGCAAATTAAGACCCTTGCTCTTCACAAAACTGAATTCGCAAAAGTGAATTAGCTCAGGGTAGTGGGTGGCCTCAAGTTACCTTCTCTCCCATTACCATCAGCTGCTATGGCTCATGGATCTGTATCAAGCACTGTGATCACAGCAGTGCTCCTGCCTAAGGGACCCCTCATTCAGATCAGAACTTCATCTACCTTTTTGCTAAACCCTGTGCTTAGAGACATCAGAATATCTCATAACGACAGACGCTGTCCACAAGTGTCTACATATGAATTAAGCTGTTGCCTGAAATCAAGGTGTAAAAGCAAACCTACTTAATGGAAATATGAAACCACCCTGTGTTTCCACAGCTTTTCTTTTCTCACATACTCACTGGCAAAGGTGGAACACCTTCAATGCTGCAGGAATAATTAAAAGAAAATTAAGGATGGCCTTCTTTTCATCAGCCAGCTCTAGCTTAGCTGGGAGGTTATCATTCTGCGAGGCAGGACAGGGCAACTTTCAAAGGATGCAAATGCTGTGATTATGCACAAGGTCAGAAGTGACAACAGACAAGAGAAGCCTCTGTCACATTGTGATCATCTACTAGAAAAAATTGTGGTCATAAAAGAGACCTTCACCACAAAGATATAAATTTGAATTTAGCAGAAACATTCACTTGACAAAATCAAGTGAATTTAATTTTTTGTATCAAAATCTTGTTAAAATGTAGGCTGTCTTTATGCCAAGGTAGTTTTTGATTACTACTGTGAATTCATGTACTGTTTTTCTCTTTTCATCTCAGTCATACTATTCAGAGAATACTGAAATAATGAAATACATATTTGTAAAAATTACTCACTAGTTATAAAAACTATCATGTATTTAGGAGACACAGAAACAAAACACAGAAACAAAATTCCATTGTAATCTGAAGACTGTAGCTTTCATTATCACATACTGCCTTTATTCTTTCCTTCCCTTGATGGATCTACTAATTCCCTGATTAAAACTCCAATAATAGATCATCACTTGTATTGGCTTCTTTAGAACATGTATGTCAACATCTTTACACAAAAGAGCAGTCAGACTGGCAGCTCCATGGGGCAGGGATTCTTTTCTGGTCTTGCTTGTGACACACTTTTCAACAAAGCCTATGGTGTTTTATCAAAAATAATGTTGTCATGTAAATACAGCAGCAACAAAGAGAAGGGATGCTTGTTGGTAGGAATTCAGTCTGCCTAAATGCTCTGCAGTTTACAAGCGCCACAAACAGAAAGCACAGAGACCTGTTGAGACAGGATGCACTGATGTGTCAGACAGTCTGTCTTGGCTTGAATGGGTGGACTTGCTTTGAAAATTTGGAAATACTTTCCTATCAAGAGTTTTCATCACTCCTCTTTGGATTCTAAACAGAATTCAAAGAGAAACAGAAGAGCTGTAGAAAGCTGTCTCTGATTCTTTATTATATACCCACACAGCAATCACATACAACTTCTAATAAAGCACTTTGGGGTTTTTTTCTTACAGCTGATGTATCTCCTTGACTCGCTTAAGTGCAACTTGGTACCTATATGCATATTTTGACAAAAATCAGGCTGATTCCCTCTCAAGAACTGGTACCAACAGACTTTTATTTTCATTAAACCAATAAAACCTTAAATAATCCTAAGAGGAAAAGAAGACCCTTTTTTTACTGCAGAAGTTCACAGCAGCTTACCTCTTTAGGCAATTCTACTTCATTAGCCATAAAACATTTTCTGGGACACTACATTTTCATCAACTGGGAAGAAGAAAAAGGCCAGTTTGTAACCTTACCTCAGAGCCCAGCTTGCAAATCCATTCAGAGAAAAAAAGGAAAAAGAAACATTAGTGAATATATCCAATACCCACTGATTTGATGACTGATCATGCATTTTCACACACAGCCAAAACTATGACATAAACAGCTGTCTTGGCAGAACACACAGTCTTCCCTCTAGCACATACTGTTGGCATGCATATGCCAATAAAATCTATGTTAGCCTCTCATAAAGCTCCCATCTACTTCAAAGCAAAAAAGGACTCCACCAAACACCTCGAAGGGCACTCTACTTCCCCTAAAGGTACAGCTACAAAGTGAAGGGCTCAGACTTGGCTTTATTGTAATTTATTTCAAGAATCTCTGTTGTCATTAAATTCAAGAGATTGTTATTGGAAATTTTCTGCACACTTTTTTCACATTCTGTCTCTGAGGTCCTGACCTCAATTTAATTCAGACAATGAAGTATGACTAGCAAAAAAAACAACTGATGCTGCCTTTGCTTGGTGTATTGTTCCTTTACTATCTAATTTGCAGAACTGGCATCATTGTGACAGAAATTGCACTGATGACTTCCAAAATCCCACAAAATAACTAGAGTTGCATAATACCCTTCATCACAGCCACACTCCCTGGAGAACAAGCCATCCTAGCCTTGCTGTAAAATTCCTGACTTTGTGCTTCCCTTCATCTATCATGCCTGCAACTACACTCATGGGACTATGTGAGCTACTGGAAAAAATTTCTGCCTGTACACCATGTCTACTTTGGCTCCTTTGGTGGGAAAGCCAAGCAAGTGAGCTCAGATGAAAAAAAAACCTGACACTGAAAACACAGTGCCTTTCTCACCTAGAGGAAGGAAGAGTCAATGCAAAGGCAGAGGGAGATCAAAAAAGGCCTCATGGAGAGCACAGAAACAGCTGCAAACAGGCGAATGAGCAAAGTAAGCACAAGGGTTAGAGAAAATTGCACTGATTGTGGAATGAAAGTGCAGCTACTGCAGAAAACCATCATCACTAGGTGACAAAGAATGCTCTGGCTTGCACAACTGGGCAAGACTGGGAAATATTTTGATCCCATAATGAGGGAGCTGCAGTGTATTCTGTGCATACATAAACTGAAAGAGTTTCTGGCACCCCAAAAATCATTTTAACAGTGCACAACTGCAGAAGAGATAGATATCCATGAAACAGACCATTGTGTCATTTGGGACAACAAACAATTTCAAGGATTTGCATAGATGCTCTTGCTTAAAGATACTCAGTTTTAGATTGTCTTGCTAACAAGAAATATGCACTTTACAGATTGTAAAATAACAATAACCATGCAGACTTAAGGAATTATCAATCACTTCACATAGAATTCAAAGCTTTGGTAATTTCTGGCTTTGTTTGAGCAAATCTGTTTACTGATAAACTTAGTGTTTTTTAGTCAATATCTGTATTGAGAAAAGATAGACCTGCCTGGACAGCTCTCTCATCTTGCATGCAGAGATCCATAAATAACAACACTACCATGACATCTTTTTGTACTGACACAATTCTTTAAGAAAAAGTTTTGATTGCAGCAACACCTAAACCCACTGTAAAAATTGTGAATAATCCTTTAAGTGTGTTTATATATCATTGTCGTATTCACAGTGAAGTGCACAGCAACATTACCAGTTCTCTAAAATTCAGCGTATTTTGAGAATATTATCTGCTGTACCTTTTCATGTCCAAGTTTCAAGTTCTAACCTACTCTGCACTTCTTTACCTTAGCTTACCTGAACACTGCTTTTTACTGTTGATTGGGCACTCTAGAACAGCAGATGCCTTTTGGACATAGGAAAGCAATAGGTTACCACTTCAGGTGCTTTCAAGTTGTTGAGACTAAAATTTAAAGTTGAATAGAGTTTTAAGATTCATATCTAAAACATGACTGTGAAGGGCCCCAAAACCACTTAGAAATTAGACTTAAAAGGATGCTCAGATCCTGTTAAAAATGTCGGATAAAACGCGGAGTGGAAAGAAGGGCAAAGAGAGGGGGAAAATCAGCTAATAGAGAATTCAGGGAGCCCTTCTCAAAAGGGTTCAAATAAAAAAAATTCCTGCGTACTATTGTGATATGAAACTTTAGCGATTCAATGCAACAACTGGATTTGCAGGAGTCTCTTTTTATTATGAAGAATGTTCATGTGAAGAGTAAAACACAAAAGAGAAAGAAACAGCTGAAGAATACTTGATGGGCATTTTAATCTTCTATTAATATGCAAATTTTCTTCTTTAGGACTCTAGGAAAAGATATGTTTTTTCATAGGCTATTTGAAAAGTGTCGCACTCTCCCAGAAGTGCTTCTTGTATGAATCCAAGTGAAACACTGTATTTATGGTAATTCCCCAGATACTCCTGTATGCACCATTTTCTTTTTGAAATTATATCGAGTTTACTGAACCACATTTGTAAAACATTCCACAGCTGATTGCATTCTAAAGATCTCCTTTAATAGAGCTGAATCCCCTGTTGATCTGTGTCATGTGAGGATAAGAAAATCATCTTCAACAATGAGGGAAGAAATGGAAATGTCCATATGAAAATTTGGATAGGAATTTCTGACCAAAAAAAATGGATAATTCTATCTTCACAATCAACTGTAGTTGTGTACCTGCAAACACACAAAAATATTTTATTATATACACTCTTCAAGGAAAAGCAGCTTTACTGCTGGAATAACAGCTTTATTGGTATAGATTCAAATGTCCTTTTCTCCTTTTCCTGATTTCCTTTATACCTAGTCATAAACACTACCATCACAGGGAAAAATAAACATGAACCCAGCAAAATCTTCCTTGCTCCCATCAAAAGGGAAACCAGGATTTTTTTTGTGTTTGATTGTTTGGGGGTTTTCTTGGTTGTTTTTTTTTTTTGCTGTGAAGTTAAACATGTTTTCTCCCTATTTTTTGTATAGAAATGGCAGAGCAAGATTGTGAGTTGAAATCTGCTTCTCTTGCAAGAAGATTCCTCACATTCTGTGGTTTTATCCTTGACTAAGGAAACCTGGTTAAGCTATAAAAAGTGTTCTTGGAATTCAGAATTATCATGAAGTTTGAAATCTTTTTGTCTTATTACTTGATAGTCTGTAATGATTTGATCTGACCTTCTACTGTGAATCCTCTTTCTATGTTGTGCCACATGAATGCCTCCCTGCTCAGGTCCCTCATGGAATGACAGCTTCAGCAATGGATCCCTTTTGGCCTTTATGAATTTGGGGATAACTCCTTCACTGTGAAATGTAATACTTCTGTGAAGCTATAAAGTTGGTGAGGGAGGAAGACTTATGCATTGGAATTTCACCAACACATCCCATTACCTCTTTGCAGACATAATATAGAAAGTAAAACAGGCCTCCAAAACAAAACAAAGAAACAAAATAGTCTTTCACAGGACTACAGAAAAGTGTTTGAGATAAATCTAATTTATTTGTGTTCAATATATTCCTCTAATACTTGTTGTTTGTTATTATAGAGAAGATGTACATCATATGTCTCTAATTTTCCTGGTCACTATTTAATTTAAGGACTGTGCACAGGAATTCAAATAAAAAAAGCAGTATAGATTTTTCCCTTTGGAATACACATTTTAATCAGACACAGTTATGTTTCAGGCTATGCAATGTATATTGTAAGTAACAGTAAAGAGAGTAAAGTCACAAAATTAACCAATAAATGTGCTGCAGGAAGTGAATAAGTGTTTCTCATGAGCATCCATGTAGTATGATATGCTGCATCTAAGACCAGGGACTGCAGCTTTCATCCATCATGACCCCACAGAGTTTCTCCTGCTTCAGCTACTCAGAGAGGAGAATAGTGTCTAGTTCTAGACACTATTCTGCCTTTGGAGAAAAGAAGTGGCAGGCTTTTGGCAGAAAGATGAGGCAGGAAATGCAGTATAAATGCAGGATTGCATGCGCTAAAGGTCACAGATGGTGCAGAAGGGCCTTACGAGTGACAGTAGCTGTTGGGATTCTTTTTGTCTAAAGACACAGATTTAACACTAAAAAAAAAAAAAATGGCCACAATCAAATAGTTTAGTTGACGTTAATTTTTTGAATCAACTTAATTTGACCAGACATTAGTAAACACAGGGAATGCCATACCCTGAAGGGGAGGATTTCAATAGAAAGCACAGAAATAGATAAGCAGAGGGGATATGGTAGCCCAAGCGATCACAGCCAGAAAATGCACTGACAGCACATATTCTACTGTCAGCCCCACTCATTCATGAGCCCACTTTGGTTAGCATTCAGAGGTACCATCAGAAAGGCTTTGTATGCTTTTGAATCCCATATTGTGGGGCAATTTTTTTCATTAGTTAGTCTTCCCCCCTGGCACTGAAACTGGAATAAATGCTTCCATGCTCCTATATGCTTTTAAAACTGTTGCTGTGGGGATAATGGTCCACAGTTGCATGGAGGGTATTAAAAAAAGGGGTTTCATTCTGGTCCCTTATCAGCATTTCTCAATGAATAGTTAATTTAGTCATCCACACATATAACTTCAATGATCACATTCAGCCACAGCACCTGTCTTTCCACCCAAGAGCTTTTCACTTCCAAAGCAGGAAAGGCTAAACATGATCCATATCTTGAGCTGTTGCTCTTAGGATTGTTATATTTGACTAACTTGGACTCAGTTTCTGACTGAAACTACACAGGTCATTAAACCGTAGCACTTAGATATTGCTTAGGAGTGGCAAAATGTGGGGAAAGGAACAGGATGGACTGTGATGTTACCTGACAAAAGATGGTCCATGCAGCAGCCCAGAGAAGGAGGAAGAGATCCAGTGGTCACCTGACAGGTTCATCCCAGCCCCATCTGCACAGGCACCATCAGCCCCTCAAAGGTCTCTCTGCACAAGCCTAGAGTACAGTCACAAAGACAGGTTGAAACCTAAATTTCCTGGAAGGAAGGACAACCTGGCCAGGTGCCTCCAGGACTGTTCCAGGGGAGGAGCTCACTCACAGGGGGACAAGGTGAGTCCTATTCATCTCGGGGCAAGGCAGTGGGTGAGTGAGATGGTCTCTATCAACAACAGGCATGGACCTGCAGCATCATCATCTTGTATCGGGGCACCAGCAGCTGGGAAGACTGGGATCCAAGGTCAGCTACTGGATGGTTCCACACTTCATTCATATTCTCACCAAGGCTCCTTCATCCTGCTAAGCCTGAGAAGGAGGCAGGATGAGGACAGTTGTGCAGTTTGAATTCATGTGAGTGCTAAGCGTGTATGTCTGTGACATGTGTGGCCAGACACATGTATCTGTCTATAGGTATTGTACACATTATTCTGTGTACATACACCTAATGTGGAAAGATTTTTAGCCTCACTGCTGCTTGAACCTGGGGACACAAAGCTGAGGCAGCCTCACCTTCCTTGGGCTATTGGATCAGGCTCTATACAAAGCCACATACGACAGACAAAGTGGAGTGCTTCTCAAAGAGCTAAATTGGAACTACCAGTTCACCATTTGGAAAACCCAGAATAATAAAAAAAAACAAACAAAAAAAAACCCCCACATTTCTCTGTTAAAGCAAATCTAGAGTTAGTGGGAAATGAGACCAATTCAATTTTGTGGGTGCTGCAGCCAGCCTATGTTAGCATGTCTTGTGCTAACACAGCCACGTTGTTTTCACTAGCGAGAAGGCCAGTCCTTTCTGGGCTGTCTCCAGGTGCAGAGAGGCCATGACTGATCCCTGTCCCTCAGTGCTCTCCTCAATGTCACATAAGAAGGTCAAGGCTGGCAGGGTCATAAACACCAATAGAGAGAGATGCTTGTGCTTCCCACAGGCTTTTCAGGCTTGTAAGTCATAACTAGATGGGGAGTCAAAAGTGTTCAAACTCCCCCTATAACTTTGTAACATCTTCTAGCCATAACTGTTTTATGTTACAATAGTAAGAAATTATGATAAGTCAGTCCACTGAATCACACAGAGAAGATGTACTGTGTGTAATCAAAGAAATTAAGGTTCACCAGCTTGGAACAAGCTCTTTACTGCTCTGGCTAAACAATACCCAGAAGTAGCTCATTCACAGACAGCTCAGCTGGGTCAGCATCCTTAAACAGAAATACAATAGCACATAGCAACACACACAACATAAACAAAAATACAATAGCACACAGTGACACACACAACATGATAATAAATCAAGTTTTGGAAATAAGAGTTGAAAAAAATCAACAGAATGTCAAGGAAGACTCTAAATTCTGAAGATGTTCTTGTGAAATTATTATTATCGAAAAAGTTTTATAGCTAGTGGTGCACAAGATTGATTGTGTGTGTGTGTTTGTGTGTGTGTGTTTTAAAATGGAAAACAAAATAAATTATCTTTATGGCATAAACTGAGCTGTGGCAAAGATGAAACGACCTTCAAGTTCTCAAAAAGGCAGCCTGTACAAAGTCCGTTCTTCAAAATGACAAAAATATTACCCTATGAACAGTTGGCAAAAACAATTAACAAGAAAATCTAAATTATACAAAGTCTCAGCCAAGCAGATATTTCTGGATTTTTCTCTCCATTAATGTAAATCAAGTTAGTAATTTCTAACAAATTGAAGGCAGTTGTAACTCCATTAATTCCCACCCCCTTCATCTGTGTGTGTATATTTGTGAATAAATCAGCTTGAAAAAAAAAGTTCATTGACAAAACCACACTATTTTAGTTTGTTAGATATGAACCAACTTAGTTACAAGGTACTCATCTTCTGGTTTGTAAGCAATTTTGAAAGCAGCCTTTTCATCCAATCCTGCTCATTGTCTTCCCTGTCTAAGAGTCAGAGCAAAAATACATGGACTAGGAGAAAATCTATATTCCACTACAAATGTTGGGTATGTCTAAATTCCAATGGGTTTCAGTTAAACTGCAGATAACTGAGAAGTAGATTACCATACAATGAAAATATGAAACAATGACACATGGGATTCCTATCTTAATTCAGTCTGCTCAAAAAGTGGGTAACCATAGAGTAAAGAGACGTAGGCAGAAGATATGAAGACTTCTACATAATGAGTGTTTTTGTATTGCTGATGGATCTTCTTACTATTGAAATAAGTACCCCACTGAGTCAGGAATATTATTTGGTTTTATAATGCAGACTGTGATAATTGTCTTCAGCTTCCAAACAAACATAAATGTGTCATTGCTCCAGGCACAGGGACTTGCTGTTGGATTCATCTAAAAATTTGTTACTACATTTTTTAAGAATTTGTCACTAGACATTTTGGTGTTTTGCTCTAGAAACCTCCTTATTCTGCACCTCTCCACTGTGGAGTTCAATGGCATGAAAGGATTACATTCTGGTTTAACTAAATAAAGGACTGTATTTTGTCAAGACCCAACATGTGAAGAGTTACAAGGAATAATGTGGGGTAACAGGCTTATGTAATCTTTGCAAGATACAAGGAATAAAAAATTTGATGGCAAATGGTCTCTTTGCCCATTATTCCTGACAATTGCAAGCATCAATACAATTTCAAGCTATTTAAACACACATTTTTGTATTACCTGAGTAGACAAAACAGCGTGAGATACAAGGAGCTTTGCAAGTTGAAAAGTTGTATGAGCAGGCCCCTGTGTTTTACAAGTGTGATGTCCCACATCAGAGCTGAAATAACAGTACATCAAAGGAATGCTGCTTTCCTGGTTGCTGGCATGAAAAGTCTATTTTTTTCAAAATGATGCCTCAACAAGCAAAAAAAAAGGTATTTTCTATTGGTTTATAACTCTGATCCTTACTGAGGCCTGTTCCACCATATACACAGGAAATCAGTGGTGAAAATAGCTCTTTCAATTTATCCATGCTTACCTTCTCTCTGATAACTTTCTAGGGAGTGTAAAATATGTGATTAATCAATATCAGATTAATCTGCACTGTGTCAAGAACATTTTAAGACATCTAAACCACTTCGCCCATCCAAGAATACTTTTGAGAAAATCTGTGCTAATGGCCGAATGGGACATTTACTCTTCAGAACAAAATGAGACTCATCAATGCATTAAATCTTCAGTCAAACTATCCCTGGAAAAAAGTGCGAGGGGCAATGGGAGTGGATTAATCTCTTAGGTTGTAAACTCCAATCCCCCATTATCAATCACCTAATCCTTTTCATAGGCTTACTGAACTTCATCTTAGAACTTACCTATTGCCCATATTTGTTTGATCAGAAGGGCATATGAGGAGGTTAATCCTCTAAATTATGAATCTTTTCTATCCATTTTCAGCATAAACTTAAACAGAGCCAGTATTACCCTTTCTATGTCAATATCACTTATTACCACAGCCACGGTTGCTTTCATTGCAGTTGCTGTCCTATCTTTCTCTCCCTGCCCTTTGCCTTTCCTCTGCCCTTTCCAGCTCCCCTTTCACCAGTACACACAATGCCACTGCAGCTGAAAATCACAATTCATCTGAATTATTCTGGTGAGGCAGGCTTTTCAGATAGCCTTGAAACTAATGGAAAGCAAGACATACTCAGCAGCTGCAAACATACCTTTCTACTATTCTGAAAGAAGGAGCTGCATGTTTGTAGCAGTGGCCTAAATAAGAGAATGGGTGTTGGAAAAACAGCATCTTTGCAAAGAGTAAGCAAATTAAAACAGAACAGTATCAATGCCCTCAGCACCAGTATTTCCCCACATTTCTACCCACATCTGTATTAATTGTAGTGTCTCATTTCTGAAGATAGTTTTGTACTGTAAATGAACACACCAAAGAACTATTCCAGCCTCACCAACACCTTATGAAAGAAATTACTTGTCAAAAACCATATTCACAAATGCATGCCTTTGCATTTTTAGTGATACTGCCATCATCAGGATATCTGCATTTTGTTCTAATAAAATCCAGCTAAATTCTGCCCATAAGACTATGCAGTCCTTTACCTTTGTTTTTAGTAGCCTTGCTATTTCCCTAGATAGTGCAAAACTGAACAGCAAGAATAATTCCAGAGTATATTCTTTGCAAATATAAGTTAATGGAAAGGAAAAAGGTCAGGAAAAACTAAACTGTTAGGAGTTTTGCTATACTTCTGCTGAGATTTGCAACCTTTTATAGAGACTGTAGTCTATTATAAAGACCTCCTCTGGACAGTTAGTATGATGCAGTTCTTTGTGGTCTTTCTGAATTTACCCAGTGATGGCGCTTCTTTTAGGATGACCCTCCATTTGGAGAAAGCTATGTCAGCTTCTGCCATTTTAGTAATGTTCTCTGAAAGATGTGGTATAAGTCTCCACTGTTTCAGATCTCTAAGTCTGCTGCCACTGATAAGACTTACGGGCAACATTAAAAAATAATGTCAGATATTGTGAAATGTAGTAGAAAAGTCACCGATGTATTTCTTTGTTTTGCAGTGCCTGAGAAAATTGTGCTTTGTACATGGTCTGAATCTCAGGATACTTTGGAAGACTAATGTAAAACATCAAAACAAGCCCAAGCCCTGATATGAATATGCCCATTTTACACACTTAAAATATCCAACACAGCACTAAAAGGGCTGTTCTAAAACACGCTCTACTCCTTGAAATGTTCACTTATGCCATTTTAATTTCACATTAAAAAAAATCAATATCACTTAACTGAGTCGTCAGACACTTTTTACATTTTGGTAATTGTAAGACTATAATTATACAGATTATCACAATAAGAATTTTAGAATTATAAATTCCTGTGTCATTTGTGAAGACAGAACATGGATTATAGTGTGAGTCTTTTCTTCAGATTGTGCACATTGCTGCTGATGGGGAAAAGACATAGAGAACAGCTGATTCTTCTAGCTGGATAGTGACTTAAGCATTTATTTGGGGGTTTTTTTCACCTGTAATAACAGAATGTCTCACAAAGTCACATAATGCTGTGGTCTGTCATAACAAGGCAAAATTGCATAATCTCAAACTGAAACAATCAAAAGTCTTCAACATTTACCTCTGTTTAGTGTACTAGACCTGAAAGTTTCATTCTCAGCTGAGTATTCTGAAACGTCCAGTCACAACATGTATTCACGTGCACCTGAATGTGAATATAACAATACTGCCCTTCAGAAAATTATCTTTTAATATAGCTAAATTCAATTTTTGTGGCAATACTGTATGTTTTTAGCACAAGAAGCTGAAAGTTCTGTAGTATGACATTAATACCCATGCAAATTATGTGTTATTTGCCAGACATGCTATATTGTACCCTGCCCAGTGAGGTAATAATAACACTAATTCTAAAGGTCAAAAAACCCAGTTCTTACTGAAGATTACCAAATAAATAACTGTGCATGGTTATATAGAAAAGAGGGATCTTTCTAATCTCATAGAGCTCCATTACTTTCCCATTTAATTTTTAAGAACACATTTTTATTTATGTAGTTCTTAATTTGCACAAAATACAAAAAGGAACAAAACATAGAAATATGGACTGATTTTTCTGATGATTTCTATCATAAATACAGCCAGTTCTTCTTTTTTTAAACTGCACACAAAATTCACTGTACTTTTCTTCCATTCCCCTTGTTGTTACAAAATTTGAGCTTTTATCAAACTGCAGTGCTAAGAATGGAGAGACATCAGCAGACAGAAGAGCTAGGGACATTGTTACACCTGTAGTTGAAATGTTTCTCCTTTGGATCCACAGTGCCTGAAGGGAAATTCTCCAGTGCTTATGTCCTAAAAATTAAACCCTGACTATTTCCTGTTCCAAGACTAACAGCCTAGACTGATTATCTGCATTCCTGACCCTTGTGAACTGGCATTCCAAGATACAACAACAAAAATATTGTTATGGTACAGTATAAAAAGTAAGATGATATTGTCTGCTGCTTATAGATCAGCCTAAAACTTCTGCAACAAGAAGCAACATATGTCCTTCAGGGTGTATGACCTGCTCTGCTGCTCTCACAGCACCTGTCTTTCTGCCACCTCCATGGTGCAGCCCTGGCATAATCACAAGAATCACAGCCAGGTATGCTTCTTCAATCCAGATTTTCAGTCAGGTCAGTCTGTTTATCTGGCAGCCCCTAGGAAATCCATGTACCCGTCACAGACCCTGCTTCCTTGAAGGACCACATAACTTCTGGGTTTTACATACATAAATAAATATCATAGGATTTTCTGCTGTTCTCGGCTGTCACAAGAAGCACCTAAACATCTCTGACTGACACTTGAATCACTCACTCTGCAAAAGTTTAAAAGTGTAGATAAAATAAATACAGTGAGTAATTGTTTGCTCAGCAGTAATAACACATCATTTCATCACAAACACTAGAAATGCCTAAAGCAGAAAAGTATTTCAATACTGCATCAGGCTTGGGAATTTAAATCTCTTTTTTATTTCCCAGCTTTATCAAGAAGTCAAACAATTATGTCAATTTTCAGTAAGTCAAACTTCCCCATTTTCTGACTATAGCACAGACTTTGTCTCGTTGTTTCTGTGTGATACAAGATGAGAAGAATGAAGATATTACTGATGTATTAACAGTAGGTTAATGGAATGATTAAGGTTGAGAATCACGCTTGAAATACAGCGTGATTTCCTTCCTGATAGCATTCTAGCCTGGAGATGACATACCTTTACAAAAATTCAATGTTAGTTCTTCTATTTACAACTTTCTTACTATCAAAAATCTAAGTAATTTGGTAGAACACATTGGCAAAATTTAACTATGACATTCTTAGTAAACAAATTTAATCTGCAGCAGAAGGTGAAGTTGTCATGTATATAAATATTTTGACTTGTATCATATTAATCTAGAATACATTTGAATGTGTTATGCAGAGTGTAGAAAAAGAGAAAGATCATACAAAAAGACCCAATAAAAGACAAGATGAAGTCAAAATTCAAAGCAAGTTCCAGAAGGTATCCACAGAATTGATTAGTCAAAATGTAATGTCGCTAGTGTGGAACTCAAATTTTATTTAATTAATTAGCTGCAACAGAGGGCAGAAGGGATGGGATCACAACAAAAATAACCCACCTCCTAAGATGTTTGTAGGCCATAATAATACCGACACAAACTCTAGTTATACAGGTGACAGAGTGTGTTTTGTTTGCAATGTGTGGTAAGAAAGAGCCAACAGGAGAGAAAAGATATAACCAAAACTTTAAAATATACAGCAAATAACACAAATTCAAGAAAGTTCAGTTGCACTTTAAATTACTCATCACTTTAGTGTATTAATTTTCACGTGTTCCCTTGGATAAATTAACAGCCACTTGCAGAGACTCAGCATAGCTCTAACATGCAGAAACTACTGATACATTCACAGGTGCTTTAGGTAGCAGTTTCTTCTCTTGTATGCCTCCAAGGATTGACACATATGCAATAATAGAAGGTTTATCTCCATCCAGCTGAGAATAAGGTAAAGATTAGAGGGAATTCAGAGGTACTTAATTAAAGCAGTTACCCTGACAACATCAAGCAACACTAAACACTACATTACAATACAATAACTAGCTGCGTATACTTATCTATTTGTCTAGACATGCTCTGTTTCTGTGAACTCATGCTCATTTTCAAAAATACAATTATAAATCTTTCTCACTTGCAGTCCCAGATCCTTGCATAACTCCTTTGATTTCAGTGGAATTAACACCAGGTGGAGATCTGGGCCAAAGATTCAAAACTTCTAAAAGCTTCTTGGCACTAAACAGACATTTCTCACAGCTTTTTCCTTTGGTTTTCTCAGCCTAGGCCCCTACTCCCTTAAGGTGTTCTGGAGTTTGCTGAAAACCCAGACCAGGGAAGTAAAAGTTGCTCTCATTAAGAGCAGCCTCACTCCTTCCTTTACTGTCCTTGGCATATGCATGCAAACACCTCAGCTCATGCTGACTTTTTTGGACTCTACCACCAGCATCAACCTTCTCTTCAAAGAGAAGGTCACACTTGGCCTAACTCAAGATAAGTGGCAAATAACGTTCTACATTCAGCTGCTGAAGTAGGTGACAGACAGCAAAAGCAGTTTTTAGGGTTGTCTAAATATTTAATTCATCTTACCACTTCCACAAACACAAAAACACCCAAAATGTCTTTCAAAGGACAGAAATCTGCTCCACATAGATAAAGGAATCTTTCCCTTCCAGATCACCAGCCTAGTAAATTGATGGATATACAAGGTTAGAAATGTTCATGCAAGTACAGCTCCAACTATTGACAGCAAGCCAGTACTCATAATAAGGATTCTTGGTGTTTTTAAACAAATCAATGATATTATTCTCTAGGCCAGCTCAGTTGTCTGCTTCAGAACTGGTACAGGAGCAGAATTAATTATGATAGAGTTTCATATCCAGGAAGCATTTCAAGGAGGTTGTTGTCAGGAGTACACTTGAAAAGGTATTGAAAGCCCTTTTTGACATCAGGAATAAGATCTGCAAATTTTCCAAATAGGAAACAGCCTTGGGGTAAAACTTTTGGAGTCTTGAAACCTTTACAGTGTTTTTTAGGTAGCGTTTCAAGTTAGCATCTCATAATTTTATACATGTCTATAGCTTTTACAGAGTAATAAGATCCAGTTATTTGCCATGGATTTTATAGTAGTTTCTTTCTCTACAGCTGGACCTTGGATGTCTGTACTATTGCTATATGGCACAAAAGAACTGATTTTTTTTAATTAAAGCAGGATGCTTGTTTAACTACTCTACAGTCAATATGTTACTAGTCTAAGAAAGTGTTTTAAATCCTCTTGCCCTACAAAATGAAGGAAATACTAATTCACTACTACTCCTTCCATATTTTTAAATCAGTCATTCAGAGACAAGTATAAGTTCTCAGGTGGAAGGATATACCAGCTTTACTCTTTGCAGTTTTAATAGTTTTTCACATACTGATTTTGCCAAAGTTTCTGTCAATCTTTGTTTTCCATCATATAGCTTCAGATGCCAGTATAGGAAAAATACACATCAAATATTATTAGGCAAGATAAACTGTCACATTTTTATTAGTCATTTCTTTATATAACTGTCAAGCAAAAGAAAGGGGCAACAGTCCTGACACTTACATATTCGTAAAATATTTATCATACAGATATTTAGACAATTATTTCTAAAATAAAAAAAATTATATTACTTTTTCCTGTGTCCTTCTGACTGCATCTCACATAATGAGAACTGCTAGTTCAGAAGAGTCAATAAGATGCAAAGTTCTGTACTGAGGTTTAATAAATATACCAGGCAAAGGAATTCAGGAGTTCTGATTTCCAGTTATGTCTCCCTGTTATAGAAAGCTACAATTAATATTGCTTCTTGCTTATAGCTCAGAAATACTGGACCCAAAATTACTGCAATAGAATGAGAAAAATTTTAAGAATATTAATGCTCAAGTCATTCAGTAGTTTTCAGAAGAAATACATGCAAGTGTACAAGTGTCTTAGTCATTATATAAGCAAGAATAAATCCCACTAGCACTTTCAGAGTTTGCTTTCATTCACATATGTTCTCCTAACCTTTACCCTACCCATCATGCTGCAATTACTTTGATCCTCCAGCGAAAAGAAGTCCAAACCTTTTGGATGGAAAGGGCATTAAAAAATAATAATTTTGCCTTCTACAGTAGAATCAATGATTTCTCATGCCTTTTTGTTTAAAACCAGTTTGCACTGCATGACACACTTACTAAATACATTAAATTCACACTGCACTAGTAAAAACAAATTAAACCCATGCTATTTTGGTATTTTGATTTTTTTAAAAGTAAATTTATTTGCTAAGAAAAAAGATAATGAACACAAACATATACATACAAAAAAAAAACACAAAGCCTAGGAACATTACAAATGTCTAAGTTAGGAACTAGATCTTCAAAGTGAGAATGAGATAAACCCAAGAAACAGAAGGGCAGACTTCAAACAGTTCTGTTCTCCAATAAAGTTTGATTTATTAAACAGTTCTCTGTGTTGTAAGCATCAACATATCTTTGTACCATGCTCCTGACCCTTTATCAGTCTCCGTTTCTTCCTTTCAGTGGCTGGACTGACTATTTCACTTCAATAAAAGGAGGAACAGGTTGGAAGAGGGGAATATATAAACCTGGTCAGACATGTCACTCTATCTCTTGCCACAGTCTGTCTTGCTCCTTATTAAACCTATTGCAACTCCTTACTAAACCCACTGTTCACTTTCTTATTATGGACACCAAATATCAATAAATACTAGTCATTAATCTTGAGTTTTATCTATCTGACACTCAATAGTTATACTCCTTGTTCCTCCATATAGCCTTTTCCAGCTGATGAGCTCACTTCCAGATAAATTCTGCTAGGAAGGTGGACTACTTCTGCAACAGGTTTTACTTAGTCTCAAACTTCATTCTAAGAACAACTTTTTCAAACTTTTTTCATAAAACGTGGAGCTCCAAACTAAACTTATCAATCAAGTCCCAAGACAATTCAGATATGGATTCTGTGACTACAGTAGGTCATCATAGATCTTGCAGCTTCAGAAAATATAATTTCCCTGGTACCTGGAAAAGAAAGATTTGTCTAGCAAGTTTCAGTCTGCTTCTGTTTTTTCTATATTCACTTTGTGTCTCATTGTATTCACGTCTTACTGGCTTTCCTGCAGTCCAACTTCTGGCCTTTTTCTTCCAGATGCACAGAAACAAATTTTTGTTCCTTCTTTCAGTTCAAGACATCTAAACATATTCAAAGAATTCCCATCCTAAACTGGTTTAATTTCTTTTTAAAGCTGATCCCTGCTAGTGTTTTAGCACATATTGAAACATAGAGTATCTATTTGATGTAGACTTTGAAAAAAGCCACAAGAAAAACCTTTCTCATACCACAAATCTTGCCATAGCATGTAATGCTAACGTTACCTCTGTATTACACTGCCAGTTGTGTCTTGTCTAATTTACCTTGTAGGTTTCTCCACACAGAAAACAAATGTTTTGGGGTTTTTTTACCTTTGCCATATGCTTCATGTGCCCTTGGGCAACATCAATTTTCCTTATATATATTACACTCAAAATGCCATAGTACTGTGTTTCTGGTGGTCACTGTAGTGTGTCAAGTTTGGTACCTCAAGTCCAAACAGTTTTGATTCCAAAAAATCTACACAGTTTCATGGCCATAAATAACCATGATTCCCCAGCACAAACATCTTTCAATTTATTACATGTAACCCAACACATCAGCCACATCCTTCAATCTAATTCCAAGCCAGAAGCCCCATTTAAAAACCATATAGAGATCATTTAGAATACTCACCTATCAGGTCATTTGATTCCAACCATTTGCTTTTCCAGGGTCTATTTCAGATGCAATTAATGGTTTCCTAATTCTTTTGGTTAATTTTGTTGAGTTTTAGAAAGCTTTATTACTGTAAAAATCCTTTAAAAGGCAATCTTTTGTCCAAACTCTGGGTTAGTTGTTTCTTCTGACAGCCTGATTCCTGGTCCAGCTTCTCAATTTCTACAAGTTGTCACGTGTACTGAGTATAACAAAGTTAAAACACTTCTTTCCATCTAAGAAACTTCCCTAGGTTCCTGCAAATGGGAAAATTTATCACTAGGTTCACCACTACAAAAAAAGAAAAACCTTTTCTTGTAAGTATTAAACTACATTAACAAGACAAAGACCAGTATCAGATCATGCTCTATTTAAAAGTATCAGTGGCTATATGCATTAAACCATAACTTCAATTTCATATCAGAGTCTCTAGATTGATATCTGCGGTAGCTTAGTAGAGGTATTTGTAAGAAAGTTCACTACTTGGGTTTTTTTTAATAATTTTAAATATTTCTGTGCCCTGGAAAAGAAAGAAAAAAAAAAGGCAAAAAAAAGAAGAGAGATTGTCACTTCTATATCTTCAGATATCCTTTTGTGCATGGTAGCAGGCCTAATTCTTATTACAGAGACATTTCCTTATTTTTATTGAGTTCCTTCATTCTCTGTTGGACTTCATCAAAGTAATATGTCAGTATGTCAAGGTTTCCCCAGGCAGACGCTGCACTATTTCTTAAAACTCTTACTTTTTGAATGGACAAAATGGATTAAAATTAATCTGAGACCACTCACACAGTCTGCATTTGGATCAAATGAGAAACAGTGAAAACTGAACCAGCTTGTTTCCTTAAGCATAAGGAATCCTAAAAGCAGAAAGGCAAGAGAGATGTACATGCAAGTTCTTTTGTAAAATAAACCTTTGAAGAGAAGGCAAAACACAGAATCAAGAAAATGCATGAGAAATGATTGACAAAGTCACAGAATACCCCATTAACATGGGGAAATTAACCAGTGCAATGGGAAAACTTCTATTTTATATATATTTCAAATACTTTCTTTCCTAGTGGATTGAGTTGATTTGGAGAAAGCAAGGCAGGGAGTGGTGCAGAGGGAGTAACAGTTCTGCCAAGGCTACCTGTAGGCACTAAGGTGAACTTAACTGCTGACTCCTAACTACACATAGGAGTCTGTGCATGCATCCTTTGTACTAATTGGAATAGAATTTCTCCCTGAAGATGTCCAAAAAATAGAGTTTTCTCCCTGAAGAATAAAAGGGCAAGGAAAGAAGAATGAGAAAGTGAATGAAAATGGAAAGGAACAAAAGGTTATCATAGAGAAGAGCAAGATCCTTTTCAATATATTCTTAGGATCATTAAATTATTCAGGGTTGGTGAAGATGTGGAAGTCAGTTAAATGTAGAAAACAAAAAGTATTCCATGCTCCACTAAAACTATCTATCAAAGAAAATTTTCATTCCTTGCATGTGAAGGGAGAACAAGTTGCAACAGAAGTTTTCAGGGTCACCTTCCAGTCACCCCAATATTTTCCTTTGTATCAATTCCCTCATTTTATATATGACATAGAGCAAAAGACAAAATATGTACCAGAACTAACCAAAATTTAATGAGACTTAAGAGGAGAATTAAAACCAATTTTCATCCTTTTTTATGTAACAGAGTTACACATAAGGGTCAATTTACCTTCAATGAAAATACATGTCCTGAAGCATCTGAAAATTGCTGTACCAACAGGAAAACACAGCATCTTTGCATTTTTTCTTATGCTACCCAGAGTTCTGGCTTAGTTCCTGCTCCCTGGTACTGTAAAAATCTGGAGGGAAGATGCAAGTCTGATGGGAATGGAAGGAAGGTAGCTATTGTCATCCTCCTCCAGTCTTACACCTTAATAATGGGAGGGGAAAAGTCACATCCCATGACAGAGGGCAACATGTAGCAGAAGGCTGCAGAGATGAAAACATTTGCAACTCCTGGCTCTCCTTTGTCACACATTCCTGCTTATGGAGTTGAGGTGGTCTCTCACAGAGACTGTGAGACAGGATGGAGAATCTGCAAAATTCTGGATGCAAAGTGCTGCAAAACAACACATGATCCCCTCTGATCCCTAATAAGCTCGTATGGCAGAACAAGATAATTTTTTATTTTTCTGCTGAGTCACTTAGGCACTAAAAAAAATATTTAGGACAAAACATTATCTTTCTAAATTCATCAACCTGTTCTAGATGAGAAGAAGAAGTGGACAGCGAAACAAGCACCCAGAAGAAAAAGCAGTAGTACCTCATTAACAGGGTAATTCAGAGGTTTAGACCTCTAGTGCTGGTGAGACACTACCAAAATCCATTTCCTCATTGAGCTGTGGTGACCTGATCCAAGCTTCCTACTGTGCTAAAAAGTGCCTGAGTTGCCAGAGCAATGCTTAGCATTTGTCTCCTCTTCCTGAAGTGCAAGCCCTTTGCAGAACATAATTTACCACTGAGAGAACATCCCTTTCAGTCACTCTTCTCCTCCTGCATTTTCAGTGGGGAACATATCACTTCAGAGAGGATTTCTGGTACCTCATGGGTTTATTGCTTATGCCAAATTGAAAATCAACAAGAGATGGAGAGCACCCTTGGCACAGACTATGCAATGGCCTGACTGCTAGGGTACTCTGGGGAGTTCAAGTCAGCTCAGGCAGAAGTAACTTGGCTCCCCAGCAACCTGGCTAAGAGCCCTAAGGAGCGAAAGAAAAAAGAAATTATCCTGAATTTTCTAGCAATGTTTTAAAAGTACCTTTTAATCTCCTTTTTTTCCAAATGTCTGCAAATGAAATGACTGCTTTCATAGTGAATAGAACATTTTGATGAGATAAACACAAATAATTTTGTTTTAATTCTTGGTTTGGTTGCCAAAAAAAAAGACAAAAACATTATGTACACAGCCTTACAATTCAGAAAATACCACTTACATGTACTTTTTAATATGAACGTGATGTATTGCTTCATTTCTTGTATAGTTTTGTTACTGGAAGCAAAGGTTTGACAGTCTCACAGAAGGATTGGTGAGCCTTTTTTCTAGCTTTTGAAATTAGCCATAGCAGCAGATTTGAAGATTCAGCATGCTTCATCAACAAACAAATTTTTCTCTGCAGAAGATTTTAAGCAGAAATGTGGCAGATTTCAGCATTTTTCCCACGCAGACATGTCAGTTTATCCAATTTGATTATGCTACTGCCTTTCACAAAATACAGCGAAATAAAACTTTTCAAAAACGTAAAATCTTGCACAGTCTTGTCTCCTACTGAGTGGGTGTCTGCACTGTTTTCCTTATTTCCATTACATCTGAGCCACTGGTATTTTTGTTTCCTTATTTATTTTACCCTATTAAGAGGGGATATGAAAAAAAGAAAAAAAAAACAGAGTCTGAATTGACTTGTTGCCTATTGACATCTATTTCTTGACTTCTTTCATCACCTTCTAAGAAACACAAACTTTTAAATGGGTAATGTTCTTATTTCATCAACTAGCAGTGAATAGCTTTTTGTTTAAGATGGGAAAATCACAAGAAATGCATAAACTGATGACATTTTTTTATCAAATGTTAAAATCTGACACAGTTTTGTTTTGGCTTTTTCCAAGCTCTATTCCAGGAGAAAAGGAATGAGAAAATGATTATTCAGCAAAGTATGATCCATGCCATTCACTGCAGGAGAGGTTATCATGCCATCTGACTTGGCATAATTGCACATTCTGTGTAGTACTCATGATATCATGCATATTTATGACTATTGGAAATGATTTGTCCCTCCCTAGAAATTACTGGACATTATTAATTATCATCACGGATGAGTAAACCATATGGGAAGACAGACACAGACTCATCTGTCCTAATCCAACCAGCTGAAGTCAGTTAAAACTTAGCAGCTGTACTAGCACAAACCTGCACAGCACAAGCCTTACCTGATTCACAGCTCTTTATGGAACAAATTACACTGTACTGCATAGCTACTTCAAAGCAATCTGAAACTAAAACAGGTATAAAATTAATAATTACAGCAGGTACTAGTTTCTTTTATGATGTTCACAAATGGCTTGTCAAGAGGCATATAGCTGAGGAAAATGTGTATGTGTATATAACCTGCAGTTACATACTTCAAAAAGTCAAACAGGTTTGTCTTCAGACAGAAGTACAAACTATTCATCCAAGCACTGTAATTGAAGACAGGAATTGAGTCAGCTGTCCATAAATTATGAAGTGGAAAATACCTGTTATAGTTAGTAAGTTGTTCAGTGTATTTACTGTGTCTGTGAACTTAGTGCTAACTCTACAGAATCTACAAGGTTAAAAAAAAAAAATCATGTTTCATGTTAAAGTACTTAATTTCTTTCCCAAATTAGTTCTCTTCTAGAAGATAATGCTCGATAGTTATCCATGTAATACTTTCATTATAACAGAATGGAGAATAACTGCATTAGCTGTGAAAGAGATATGAACTGTAAAGGTCGCTTTCCAGATAATGGTATTCATCAAGGAGACTGAGAAGGTACTGGGCAAGATTCACAATGAGCATCAATTTCTTTCCTTCACTTCAACAATTTTGGGGGAGAGAAGAAAGTCAGATTCACAAATTCAAAAGAGGGCTTCAGCTGCCAAAGTGAATTTACTCCATCGCTGTAGCTGTTGAATAGGCTTTTAGCACAGCTGTGAACAGGAGACAGTAACCAGCAAGGTCTGAATGATGAAAGAAAACTCCCAGATTCTTTTGATTTCTGATAATATATACTCAATCCATTATTTTTACAAGGTAAATCAAGTTCCCTACTTCTTTACACAAGTTTCTTTTCGATTAACGACATGAGGATAATATTTTTCCTGTATTTTCCTTTATGCAGCGTCTTTCATCTCAGAACATTTTAAGCACTTAATATTTGCATTTTACACATTAGGAAATTACAATACAGGCAGGCTAAGGACAGTTTTTGTGTCACATGCAAGCCTGAACTGACCCAGAGAAGCAAAAACATTTAGGCTGAAGCAAGATTCTTCCCAGACACCCCATGGTGATTCCTTTGCACACCAATGAAGTTAGGGGAATAGGAAGATACAACAATTTTGCTGTTTCTTTTTTTGATCAGAATGAATCCGCATGACACTGTCCTCTTTTGACACTGAGAATTACAGACACAGTCATCAACTCATTTGAGTCATACCCACACAATCATCTCTCCTCCACACTCCTCCTGCCAATACAAACAAACCCAGTCCTAGCTCTGCCCAAAATAAGCTGAGTTTTCATCTGTAATAGGGTTTTCTGGTGAGAACTAAGTAGAAAATCTTTGCATATGTATTTCTTTGATTTATCCACTTCACCCATCAAACTGAGATGTCTGGGATGCAGTGGCAGTATTTCCTTATGGTCCCAGCTGGCCTGTTTTTTCAATTCTATTCTGTATCTCAGCAGATCTTTGCAGGGTAGTAGTTGATACGGTCACTTTGCTTAGGCCTTTATACTACATAACATTTTTTGTCACAGTTTTCAATCTGTGGAGAGACATAAGAGTTCCTTCTTTTGTGGAGAACGTCTTGGGGGAGATAAACTCTTGCAATTTTATTTCATCATTAAAACTTTAAAGTACATTTGTACAGAGCTACCACAGATCTTGCAAGCACCTGAGCAAAGGAACTTGTCAATGCACCAATTTTAACAGAGAAGTGGGGAGTCCATTTCCAGATGATTCTGTGCCTTAAGCAGGTGGAATAGTAGTCCAGAATAGTTAATAGCACTACTCAAGCTCACAGGCTTTGATTACATAATGAAAGCAAAGCCTTGAACAAGCCAAAGGAACAATGTATTCTAAAAGGTGTTATTACTGCATACTAATCCCTAACCACTCCATTTCTGAAGAACAAACTTCCTCTGGTGTTATTACGTCTGTTATATTGTGGTGCTGATGATTTACCATCTTGATGCAAATACAAAAATATGTGAAAAGAGATATTAAATGTTTCTAAGCACATGGATGATCTAACACTAGAAAATATTGCAAATAATTAAATTCACAAGCAATAACAAGCTGACAGAAGATTTCTCCTCTAAAATATATCTATTCTTAGCTGCCTCTACTTCGACCTTGGAGAAGATAATTTTCAAGTCACTAGAAACCTGACTTAGCCACAAAATAGCAACAATACAGTAATATTAGCACTTTTTTTTTTAATGCAAGGCTAAATGCCACAAAGCAAATGAAATTCCCTTGGTAACACCTGAGACCAAATGGTGAATAATTTTATGGACCCATGCTGTTAAAATGTCCTTGGCCCATATGCCAAACATTCAACTGCTCTCAATTCTGAGGCAGAATGGGCCAAGGACCTGGCTCACATTTTTATTTTTGCAAACAGTACATCTCAACATAACTCAACAGGTGCCTCTGACTTTTCATCTTAATGGTAATCAACAGTTAACAGTGCTCTAAGAATCTCACAGAGAAGAGGGTTGCTGTTTTTCATGGGAACTGCTAACCCCATGCACTTTGATTATCATCTTGCAGCACAGACTGACTAGTCACGTGGAGTCTGAAGAACGGTTTTGCACATGTCAAAGTTACTTTATTCTTCAGGAATCTTCAGTGTATCAGCTGTTGGGCTGGGAGGACTCACTTTAGATTTAATTTCTCTTCAGGCATCAGCTAATGCAGTATTTGAATGCTTTGGTGTGTTCAGAATAGCTTTGTTATGAACACAAATCCACCTGGATTCTGCTTGAAATGGACAGTCAACTTAGTGGATTAGTTGAGAAGGTAATGAAAATCTTTATAAATCAGTAGTCAGTAGACTATATAATAGATCAGACGAGCATTTTGATCCATCTCTAGCTCATTAAAGCTACAGTAAATCCCACCAAATTCTGATACAGTTAGCTCTATGTAAATGCTAGTGAATCAGAAAAAATTAGCAGAAAAAGTTTCCAAAAAGAGATACCTATAAAATGGTAACACATCTTGTTTTCTTATTTTCCCAGTACTGACAAGAAATGGAGGACAAAAGTCCCTTCATTTACCTGAACAGTGTGCTCAACCATAGACAGCTATTATGAAGATTGATGTTTGAAAATAAGTTGGTAAACAAATTTGGCTCAGCATTTATTCCTATATAAAACATGTATGACTCTTTCCAAATACAGCCCAGGCCCTATTAGAACCAAAATCCATGATCCAAAGCCCATTAAAATCAAAGGAATGACTCCCATTAATATCAATGTCTATTAGATAAGGCCACAAGCAGGGAAAATCCCCACTGAAAACAGTGGGAGTTCTGCCTGCATAAACTCCCCTTGGAAGTTGCTAGTGCTTTTTCTTCTTTCATTTCTTCATAAATATTTTATAAACAAAACCCACTGAACTTAGAACTTGTACATATAACGTTATGCAACACTTTTGTTAGGATTTTGCTGGTCTTTGCAGGGCTTTCTGGCACATATTTCTTGTGCCACTTCAAGAGCAATCTGAAGGTAGAATCTCCTTTGGGAAGCAAATGCTGTGGTTTATCTTGATACTGTCACTACACAGAAAATATGGTGGACTAGAAACAGCTGCTAATTTAAGTGTAAGTTGTGTGTTAAAATGTCAACCTATGTACATTTTTACCCTCTTTTTGACAGAATAAAGTCGTCTTTCTTTCAAAGTTCACTAAAATGAAACACTTCTCGTTTCCATGCACAAAAACATAATACTCTAAGCATACTATTTAGCAGAGTTTAGTAATTATACTGGGAGATTCTGTTAAACATCATTTGAAATGTCTGTCTCAGAATGAGAATGGCTATATGGCTTTCCAGGGTTAATATTGCAGCTTCTATGCAATAGAAGCTATGCCATTAATGTCACACACAAATAAAATGGTAAACAGGCTTTTGTCATTTGAATCCATTTTTTTCATATCACAGACCATCAAATGCTATTTTGGGGTAACAAGATTTTTTACATTTCTTTATGAATTGTGGATCTATTAAGTACACCAGGAAGCATAAAGCTCCTTCAAAAGCCCTTATTAGAACATACGTCAGTGAATGTTTGTGCTTGATAGTGAGAGACATGGCAAATTAAAGAAATTCTAGGCATTACCTAGCTAACTGTCATTGGTTCCTGTATAACCATTTCCTTTATCTACACTCAGGAGATTCCTGAAAATAGTTTGTCATATTAGTTTCACCATTATGACACTCTGCTGCTCTTTTTATATGACTTTTCCATTTGCTTCTAAGAAATACAGTCTTTACCAAACAGGAGAAAAAATGCCATACACCCAAAGTTGAAAAAAACTTAGAAATCATGTGAAAAAAACTAGAAAATATGTTAACTGAGCAGTAACAAAAAATACAACACCAAGCTGCACAGTGACAAAGAAAATAAATGCATAATATCCAGACTTTCAGTAGTTCTTCTTCCACCTCACAGGTCTGCGAGTCCTGGCCGTGATGACTGTTTGTGGGCAGGATGAAGGGGAAGAGGAAAAACCTTTAGTGTGTGATTTTATATCTATTTCAAACAAAGTTATTGATTACCTCCAAATTAAAGACTGTGCAAGAATCATTTACAGGCAGTATTTTCTGCCAAAACATACTACAAAACTTTATTGCATCTGAGACAGAATGAAGAAGAACAGAGTAAGAGAAAATATGAAAAACAAATGTCAAATGAATGACAAAGAAAAACAAGTGAGAAACAGCATATGGACCCCTTTCCATCCCTAGGGCAAATATTTATATTTCAACATTTCAAATGCATTAATGCCTAAGATGATCTATAGGGACAGCTGAGCTCAACTTTTCTAGACTGGTCATGCATAAGCAAAAATAACATTCCAAATAGAAAAAGATCATCTTGAAAATGTACAGTACTGCTCTGTGCAGAAGAATTCCCATCAGATATTTTCAACTGTGGAAATATACAAATATACTTCAGCTATGCACACTTACAAAACTTTTTTTTTTTCCTTTTCATATAGGATTGTTGCTTGGAGCTCCTCATATTGATTTAAACTGAAGGTGAATACTCAAGGAAAATAGGTCTATGTTCTAAACTCTTCACACTGCTCTAGTGCAGCAAGGGCTGGAAAATTATGATCTAGGCCTGTCTGAGTGTAAGCAGCTTACTTGCAAGCCTCTTTGATATCTCCCACTCAGAACAAGACAGATTATGCCCAAAGCCTGATGGTGACAGCCATAAAAGCTGCAGACTGCCAGATTTGTTCAGGTTTCAAGAATATAATTCCCTTTTCTTGTTGTGTTTTTTGTTTTGTTTTGTTTCGTTTTGTTTCATTTTTTACCTAATATGATTTTCAGAAAGAAAAGGAGAAGGCATATCCAGGGTAAATTTGATATACACCAGTTTTAATTACAGTAGCAAAATCTGGCTGCACTGGAGAATACAATCTTCAAATCTTACTTTGCTACTGATTTAATGGATGAAGGCATCATAACAAAATCATAATTTTTCACACAGCCCACGTAAACTGATGTCCCAGACTTCAGATTCATCATAAGCATGACTGCTCTGAAGTGTCTTGACCTTTTAAAATTAAACAAGAATATGTTTAGAAGTGAGTTCTGGATAAGTTAGTGACATTTTCTTTGAGACAAACTGAGGAAACCTGAAGCCCCAAGAGAAAGAATGAAATTTATAAGCAACCATATTCACTTCATTGTCAAAGTATGAAAGATCACTCAAATCTTATCAATATTGCTACTACCAGCATTTTTTGGTACCTGGACATCATTTACAAATACTGTGATTAATTTATAGGGAAGGGATGAATATTTACTGCAAAGTCTGAATATTCCTCATTGTCCACATTGTGTTTGATGACATACATCTTCACACACATGAATATAGACTCTACACAGTAAGCAAAGCAACCATGCTGATTGTCAGGAGAATAAGCCTTATACTGTAGCTTTTGGGTTATTATAAAAAGTGTCAGAAAGGTTAATCCAATTCCACACTATAGGATTCCCTCAAGACTCAAAAGCAAAACTTAAAAATGTATAATCTGGTCTCCTGTGTCTGTTAATCCTTTGCACCAATGATTAGTTCCTGTTTAGGTTAGCAAATAAAAAAAAAAAAGATTAAATGAAGGTTAAAGGTTCTCTAAGCCTGCTTTTTTTTCCTTTTTTTTATTAATAAATCATTATGCTAACAAAACTTAAGTAGGATTTTAGAGTAGCAACTGGAAATCTCCTTCTTATGATGAAATAATATGTTCCTTGGATACATAAAATGCATTAGGCACAGTCTCAAATAAAATCAAAGCTGCTGGGTTAAAAAGGTCAAACAAATTAAGGTTTCTTTTAGATTTGCATCAGCATCTGAGCCCAATAACATGCTTCTTAATTGAATAGTAAGCACTGTCAGTCAACCTCAGCCAAAGCAGCTCTGATTATGTAATGGCTTTCAATTGTGATTATTTCAGTCTAGCATATGGAATATTTCACATCACACTTTGCTAGCTTTGCTACTGCTGACATCTTAATCTGAAGTGGAAGCTGTTTAAAGTCCTCTGATCTCTCAATTGTTCTAAAATATGAGCTATTTAAATACATATTTCCAAGCAATTAATGCCTATCAGTAACAATGGCCAATCATTTTTTGTACCATCAGTGAGTTTATAGAAAGCAGTTCTGCCAAAAAGTTAAAGTCTGAAAATCTACTCCTCTTTTTTTCCATCTTTCAGGGCTTGTACACTAGTCTTCTGGTTCAACAAGTGAACAACTTTTGTTTTGAGCTTTTTCACCTCTCTAAGACATTCATGCCTCAAAGCTCTAAAGAGCTACCTAACAACAATATTTCTGTTATGTATCTTGATCTGTCTACCTGCCCTTCTACCTAAATATAGTAGCTACACGAAAATACATACAGAAACTGACAAGACATAAATGATTGTGTCCTTACTGTGCTTTTAATTATGTGCTCCTCCAGTGTTCATATTTCTTTTGTGGTCAGTGAGAAAAGTACCTTTATGTTGTACAGTTCCTGATACATAGTGAGTAACACCAGAAAATGCAAAGTAATAGAGATTACAGTAGTAATTCCAGTAGAAATTACAGTAGTAATTCTTTCAGTTCTGCTGCATCAGTATATTATAATTTCCAGAAGGATCAAGAGGATGATTTCTTTCCCAAGAAAAAAAGGAAAAAACACTGGTGCAAACTACAAACCAAGCCAAGCCAATATCTGTTTTAACACTTTCATATTTGCATATCATTTGACGAGTAACTGATGTATGACGGCTCCTACAAACCATCAATGAAGTGGAATATATAAAAGTGCATTTTAAATTATACAAACCACACATTTCTATTCATGCATGATTCTTTATTTTAGAAATATATTACGAGTTCATTGCAGTGGTTTGTGGGATTTTTTTAAATGTTGATAGGTGATGCATCTGACAGAAAATGAAGCATTTGCCATTCCAAATAAAGGATTACTGAAATGATAAACATATCTCTTTCTTAGAGATCGTTATAAAATCTAAATGCTCCCATACTTTTGTTTTCTATGGCTCCATTTTTAAGCTGTGCTATCTCTCACACGGCAGCAGGGAAGCAGTCCAAAGGCTCAACTGCACTGGAATGCTTTTGATGTAAACTCTGCCGTCAAAATGCATGAATTCACAAGGAACAGTAAGCTGATGAAAACAGGAACCACAATATATGAAGGGTTTAGTTTACCTGTGTACTCTGTGGAGCTGGAAGCTGGCCTACTGCTCTTTCTAAGAGGGAGAAACAATGTCATTCTCCCTGTAATTTCCTCCTCTTAACTCATTCTAGCAGAGACTTTAAAGAAAAGCAATCTGTTAAGGCCATAATGTTCACAAATCAATCAAAAAAAAAAAATCAGATACTAGTTTCATTTCATTCAACAAACGTTTTGCCAATGGCAGCAGCTGAAGCAGGGTAAGAGTCAAAGATTGTAAAATGCTAATCTGGCATGCAGTCTACTCCATCTTCTTATGAAAAAACTGCTGTGTCCAAAAGGGATAAAACTATAGCTGGAAGGAATACAAAGAACATATGACCATCAACTCAGTTTGCAAATGATACTCATTTGTGTATGTCATTGAAAACAGTGCAACTACTTCCCTTCTTACATATGCAGAAGAGCAAGATAAAACCAAGAATCCAAGCCAAAATGCTGATTTTACTTGTAAATTTTCTGGGTTTGTCACTAACAAAATTTAGTCTTAGGTTTCTAATTAGAAAGAAACTGTCTGATTTGCTAGTAAGCAGTAAAATGCAACACAACTGATTTCTTCCTGATCCACTGCTGAATATGCTGAGTTGTAATTTCCCTTTTTCTAACCTTAGCTCTAATGGTACATGAGCATTACCATGTAGGCATACAATTCCAATCTTTCAATCACTTTTCACTGAAAATAGTATTTTTAAAAAAATTTGTTTTCTTTCCTCAGATTAGAACAGAACTCCAACCCTTTGTCCTTGCTCTGCAAAAACTGAAAAGTGCATCGTCCTTTGCAGCCGAGGTTTTTCTTTGAGTTACTTCATGCCCACCCTGTATCTCAGCACAATCTGTCTTTCTCTTGTAAGAAAGGACACTTTCACTTAAACAGAGATGTCTATGTACAATTTGAAAAAAGCTCATCTGTACATCTCTCAGAAAAAAAAATGTTATCAATGACTAAATCGTTTGTCAGTTTGGCGGTTTTGATCTTTGTCATTAATTCATGGGAAATGTCAAGTAATCATACTTATACTCCAGGGCCAGTGCATTTCAGTGCAAACCTGCTGTGTATTATTGTACTGGGTGCAGGTGCCCAGGAGGCATCTTTGTGAGGAGAGGCCAGGGCTGCCCTGTGCTGGACCCAGCTAATTCCAGCCAGCTCCAAGTGACCTGCTGCAGGGCATGGCTGAGCAGCCAAGGTGATGTTGACTCTGGAAAAGCATGCTTAGGAAAGGGGGAAAATTGCTGACTGTCAGCATATGAGAGGGGTGACAGAAAACAAGTGCAAGAAACAGCCCTGCAGACACTGAGGTCAGAGGAGGAGGAGAGGAGGTGCTCTAGGCAGAGATTCGTCTGCAATCCACGGAGAGGACACATGCTGGAGCAAAGAAACAGTGTGGGGGGGAAGAAGCAGCACAGAGAAGCTACGACAGACTGACCCCAGCCCCCATTCCTTATCACCCTTTGTTTTTTCACCATCTGAATCTCTTTTAATCAGCAACAAATTGAATTAATTTTCTCCAAGTGTAGCCTAGTTTGCCCGTGACAGTAATTGGTGACTGATCTCCCTGTCTTTAACTCTATACATAAGCTTTTCCATCTTACTGCCTCTGTCCTATCCTATGGAGGAAGGAGAGGCAGAGACCAGCTGGGTGGGGCATCTGGTAGCCAGCCTAGGACAATGCACCACCATTACATATCAATAAAACTAAATGAGACACCGACTTGGGCATCCAACCTGATCTTCATCTTGGTTGTAATGTCTTTTTTAACCTTCGTCTGAATTCAGAAAAGGAAAATAAAATGTCTCTCAGTATCTGCTGCTTTAACCAGAATTACAAAGTGGAATGGAAATCTCATCAACTTCATTCTTTTTTTCTCGAAGAAACATTCATAAAATTAATCATCAGTTTTTCATCTTACTTTCCTCTTTTCCAAAGCTATGTGAAGACAGCCATGCATGTGCATGCCCTGATATTAAAACCAAACTGTTTCAGAGAAGGGATGGAAGGCATTAGGAAGTCCTAGAGCCCTCGTAGAGTTCTGCCTGCTCCTCTTTCCTACTTGTGCTGGTGGAGATTTAGCATCGCTCTCTCTGATTGTGGCAAATGTATCACACAGGCCCTCCCAGCCATGTGCTAGCAGTGCAGGCCCCAAAACACGTTTATTCTGTGCCCTGTGTGGATTTCCTCTCTTATTGGGGGCACAACCACCTTTCATTTCCCAAATCAATTAAAGATAGAGGTCATGAAGAGCTGAGAGGCAACCTAGTAACTACTACTGCCAAGATTTTTCTGAGATGAGCTAATATCATCTCACTGTGGAAGACTATGCTTAGAGTTTTGGCTGCAAGGCAATTAGGTTAGACCTTACTGCATTTGAAAGCATTGCTGAACCATACATACCACCTATTTGTATGACTAAAAGTGCTTGGACACACCTGAAAACAGATATACCTACCTGTAGCCATCATACCAAGCATACTTTCACACTGGATCACAAAAATTTCTCAGCCTAGAAGATATTAATGAACAGTGCTACCTGGATGTACTGAATGTATTCCAATTCAGTTCTGTCACGTTCTTAAATTTCAGACATATTTTTCCAATCCATCATTCTGCAAACAAGATTTTGTTAGCAACTACCAGCCAATTGCTTATGTGAGACTTAACAATAATAAATATCTTCCTAACTGTGCAACAGAGGGGAGCCCGCATTAACAAACCTTGCTCTGCATGGAGCACTTTGATATTCCATCAAATGAATTAGCGGTTCAAAAAAGTTCATGAAAAAGACAGATGGTAGTCAGTTAAGATTGCCTTATCAAATTACATTCTATCTGTTCCATTTTGCCAATGTATGGGTAGCTGCAGGATTTTGAATGACACTCTCTTTTCAGAAAAAAAAGGTCTTTATAAGCTTTCCTGCAGATTTTCGATCAAATGTGAAAATATATAACAAAATCTGCCTTCATTTCTCCTCATATTTTTAATTGCTTGCCCTTTTCCTGCCTCTTCATGCTTTTAGTTACCATTTCTCCTCCTTGCTTTTTAATATGAGAAAAATAAGTGAGTGGATGTAATTCCAGAGAAAAATTGTGAAAAATACAGTGATAATCAAGGTATGTTTCCTTTTTCTACCTGAAGAACAGAAATTAATTATTTCTTCTGTTCATGAGTCTTTCCCCTCTTTTTTTTCAGCACGCCATTCAAGCCATTTTCTGCTTTCCCAAATTATTGGTCAATCTGATTCTTTATTTAAAGTGTACTCCATGCATTGAATGTAACTAAACATATATTAAATCAAGCAGATATTGTCAGTCAGACAACTTTAAGAATAAATCAGATGATCAGAGGTGAACTCAGTGTTTTCTAAATTGAATATGTAGTTTTAAAATATGCTTAGATTTTGAGGGCTTGACAAGGGTTATTTTATTTGTTTGCTTGCTTGCTTGTTTTGAGTATGGAGTATTTTAGCTGAAAACACAGTAGAAGTAAAGAGAAGAAAAATATTTGAAGGGTGTAGGTTTTGAGGAGATATATTATTACTTTTGTACTACAAGTTTCTCTCTTTATCCCTTTAAGGAATAAAATCATCAGCAGACAACAGAGTGCTGTACAAAAACACCTAAAGAGACATATTGTCAGCAGCTGTGCTGGAGAGCAGATTTACAGGAAGACAGAGAAAAGAAGAGAAAGAAAAAGAGGAGTAAGAATGCGAGTGAGAGATGCCTTTCTCTGTTAGTACAAGGCTTAGAAAGCACTGACCTTTTATGAAGTGTTTATGACAAGTAAGTGAGTTAGACAAGTTTAAGTGTTTGATGTACTCATTCTATCAAACTCATTATCTGGGAGCATCTCAACAACAGATTAAACAGGCTGGGCTAAAGCAAAACTTACACATTTCACCCTCTTCAGTTTTTTTGGGGGTTTGTTTTTTGGTTTTACGTGGGTTTTTTTAGGAAGTAAATACCCTCAGCACTTTCCTAGAGGAAGTTTTCTCTTTTTTTTTTTTTCACAGACCAGTCCTCATACATGTGCCCTAGACAGTTTTATAGCTTCCCTGTTTTTCTTTCCATGTAAATTATATCCTTCTACTGTTAAAACGTATACATTCTCCCGTTATACAGATTAGCCTGTATTTATATAAACATATAATGTGTGGAGACTACTATTCATATGTGTGTGTGTATACACACATGTAGACGCAACACAAAAACACAGAGGTATGCAGGGAGAGAGAGAGAGATCCAAACACACAGACAGCTAAAGGTACATTGTCATCTTGATACTTATGATGATAATACTCCATTACACTGGAGTTGAACAACTGAAAAGCTCACTGATATAACCTCCAGTCTACATCTAAACTACAGTTTATGGACCCAGTGATACAGAGAGAAAAGACTCATGTCTACCCAACAGGAACAGCATGGGAAGCATGATGACTGCACTAGCTAAAGAATAGCAACCATAAGGAAGAGAAATTCACTCTATTCTAGGCTTTTTTTGTTGTATGTTGTCCTAGTTCAGCAGGAGGGACCAGTTATCACTGTGTGGGAGTGATTAAAGCTGTGTATTCTACACCCTCTATTCATTCCCCAAGAACAATGGACCATTTGCAGTAGCTGCCCAGGAAGTCGTTAGCACCTC
>WBMV01001469.1:181596-199939 GCA_013396655.1 Campylorhamphus procurvoides
TATACATATATATAAGTGTTGTGGTTAAGAACTGTTATTTTTTCCTTTAAATATATTTTTTCCTAATTAAAGTTCTGTTCTCTAAATTTAAAGGAGAGAGATTATTTATTGGCCAACATAGATATCTTAGTTCTCCCTTGAACTAAGATATATGTACTTTTTATTTGTTACGATTTTGACGTGGGTTTTCTCTGGGCTTGACGGGGTTTTATTTTGGGTTTGGTTTTTTTTCATCCACAAGGAACAAATGGAATACAGATACAGAGATTTTGCCCAATACTGTCACATCATTTTCTTTGGTGGTATAAAAGAAATGAGATAGTAATTTACGACTTCATGAACTACACATTCTTGTATTACATGCCACATAGTAATTTATTCTTTATTGTACTCAAATGTGAAGTATTTTGTAGTCTAAATATGTATGTGCATGTTTTCTGTATGTTTCTGTATTTTTATATAAATGTGCATGCACACACACACACACAAACATATACAATTTTTAAACCAATCCGTCATTATTAATAAAGGCAGTAGAAACCCCTTGTTACTTTCAAAAACACCATAGTATAGCTGTAACTATACAGTGTTTCTCTGATTTATATATTTCCAAATAAGCTGGCTCTTCAGGGAACCAGAGGATCTTGCAGAGACATTTTTCTTTTCTTTCCTCACAGCCATAAAGTTGTGAGTTTTACAGAGGAACATCACTGTAATTTTTCACTGAAAACCACACTCTGAATGTATTTATTTGACGCAGGTTCAATTGTCTTTACACTGTACTGAAAATGTCTGGTACAAGTCACAATGTAAGTTCCCATTAGAAAATACAAAACAAAAAACCCACACATATTATGTCGTAATTCCCACATATTCCAGAATATTAGTAACACGTGAACTTATTTTTTTTAGAAGAGAAGCTTGCTTTATAAATAATTTTTTTTGTAATTTTTCACCCTGCAATGTAAATAGCTCCCTGGCATACAGGATCTTGTCCTCTCCACTAACAAAAAAACAAAGACCATCCAAAACCAGTGGAAACTTAACACGGTAGGTAGAATGATCATACAATATTGCATTCAGTCCTAGTGTAAACATTAGCTGACTTACCTATTGATTATCAATTTCCTAAGGAAAATTGGGTTTTCTGAGGTATGTAATCTCAAACAAAAATATGGGCTAAAATATACCTGTTTTTGCTGAAAATATATATATTGATAAGTTATAAATTTTAAGATATGTTACCAGTACTGTACCTAATACAGAAAAGTGAGAATTCCTTGATTAAGAATTGTGCCACTTTTTTTGTTTTAACTTACTCCTCTATGATACATAAAAGAACTGTGGGGTTTAATTTCACAAAGATGCGAGGCTGTGTTTGCAATGTGCTACTGCCTGACCTCAGACAAGGGACAGAAAACTCCTGCATTTCCATGTCTAGCACGGACTATAGTTCCCTGGCTCCTGTAGAAACAGGAGGGGGGAATGAAAAACAGGGTTTATAGGTAGGCACTCTCTGGTGAGGCTAATAAATCCACACAGACCAAGGATTATCTAGCCATAAAATTCATGACTCCGTAATTCCCTCACCCACCCACATCTCTGCACCCTTCTCACCCTCATGCACTCACACCCCTGCTATGCCACAGCCTCACTGTTTTCACAAGGTAATGGTGACAGTTCTCTTTTCAAACTGCCTTTGCTAGGTGGACAGGCACGTGGGCTTCCTGGAGGTGCATAGTACAGCTCCAAGGAGGATGCCAGACAACTGCAGTTGGTCTCCAAAGACCTTTTTCCACATTTTCCACAGAAGGTGCTGCTCCGCTGTACATCTCTTCACTCCTGAGTCTGCACATCACAGTGCTGCAAAGCCCATGCCCATGAGTGGAGAACCGAATCAAGAAATTGTTCCAGAGTTAATGAAAAAGCATTGACTGCCAGAAAAATGAAAGGCAACAGGGGTTACAAAGTCAGAGGCACTGTCTATATGCCCAAAATACAAAATGCAGCAAGAAAAAAAAATCAGTAAGTATAAATAAGAATCAATTAATCTCACCATACATTTGCCTTTCAACACTGGAACACTGCATGTGCAGCCAGATGATGTTCCATCAAAAATCACAACTTTGCTTTAACATACAGCTGGGTCTACACTCACATGCTGCTTTTGTGATTTCCCTGGTTTCAAAAGAAGATACAGCAGCACTGTGACAGATAGGCTAAAGCAATGGGCAGCTGAGAGTAGCAAGTAACATGTGAAAGCAAACAAAATACCTTTTAAATATTCTAGTACTGAAATTCTGATATTTAATTTCTACTGCCAAAGGCACATAGTGGGTGTCTGAAGTGGGAAATTGCTTTCTACCTACATTCCATTGTCCGGTAACAACAACGCTCAAAACAGCTTACAGTACTGCTTTAAAATGGATTAAAAAATAATAATCTTGGTATACTATTCCTCTTCAGTGTTTTTCTTACAACTGTATCACTTCCTTTTCAAAATCCCAGAGGTAAAGACAAAGATCTGCGCATACCACCAAGATTTTATACAAAAAGATAATAGTTTTCTATTAACAGAAGAAATTAACCCTGAAATAAAGCAAGACTAGATCCCTTTTAGATTATCCTGATAATATTTTTGTATTGTTTCTGAACTAGATTATCTTCTTATATACATTTCTTCTCAAGGAAAAGGAGCAAGTTCTCTTTTACCAAAAGGGTGGAAGTCACCTTTCTGAAGAAACTAACTCCAACATATGAACTACTTTTTTTAAACTATTCCATTTAAACTAGGTTAGTTCACAAGAACATACAACTGAATCCCAGTAAGAAAAATCTTCCAATTTTTTTTTCATGCTGTTTGCTGAACTAAATTAAATCCTAAACATATTTTGGCCATTTAGCTTCTTTTGAGAACATCACAAATGGATATATGTGGACTTATGACTCCATCTGGAGTAATATTCTTTGCCTGATACACACAGAATAATTGGAGTACAGCCTGAAGGGCAGTAAATTTATGTACTAAAAAAAAACACCTAAAAATATCTGTCACCTCACTTAACATATCGGTTTATAATTACTGAAAAATTAAGTATTCTTTCAGTATTAGTGTCACACACCATTTAAGAAGACTACCTGTATGATCAGTAAAGTTTGCTAACATCAGGGCTGCTTAAAGGCTGCAGTTTATACATCACCCTTGCACTAAAACAGGTCTTGAACAGAAAAAGTCAAGTAGAAAAGAAACCCTAGCACTAAGGACATTAATCTATTTCAAGAAGGATTGCCCTAGGTGGAATTTTAAGGTGGGTAGGAAAAAAATGCTTCGAGCAGTAAGTTCTGCTTAGGTCCTTCCCAACAAAAACAAACAAACAAAGAAGAAACAAAGAAACAGACAAAACCAAAACAAATGAAACAAAAAAAAAAAAAAAAAAAAAAAGACACCTCCACAACCTAAAAATCTGAACAATCTGATTGAATTGAAATGCCTGTTCCCATTACCCTTTCATGCACATCGGGTGAGCTGTCTGGCACTGCCCATTGGCCATCTGCCCAGCTCGCCAGCCTGCTGCCACTCAGGCGCCTGTCCCAAGTGCCCATCACCCACAGGCTTCCTCCAAAGGAAATCGTCCTGTACCACTGACAAATTCTCCATCTTCATGCTGCTTTCTGATGCAGGTTGAAGTGCAACACCAGCAGGCCAGAGCTTCCCACAAAGCTGAAATTCACTTCTTTATCAGCTGCACTTAAAATCTCCACCATGGCTTCAATGGAAAAGGTGAGAAAAGATAATTTTTTTTTCTTCCTCTGTTATCAGCAGACTTTCATTATTGTCACATTCCCTGGACATCTTTTACCTTAAGTACAGATAAAGCAAAGTAGAAAACCATGGAGTGAGCACATCAGTAATCTATTGGAAACATTATAATACAAATGTTGAAAAAAAGCAGTCCCTCAAGGTATCCTAATCTGTCTTGAATACAGCATCAAAAGTATTGTAATGAAACAGTATAGTAATTTTTCACAAAGGAATTTGGAGGTTCAGTAAATCAGTAATACTGATATAAAGGGTTTTTCTAGATAATGCTATATACACTGTGAAAATTCTACACTGACCATGATTCCATCTGTTTTCTGGAGAAGACTATTCAAAATCTTTATTTGTATTAATAAAGTCTGCATAACCAGAACCATATCTGATACACAAAACTCTTTTAGAACTTGGCCCCAGTCTTCCTCAAACTATGTGTTGGTGGGCATTATAATTCATTGTTTGAGATGCCTGCAGGAAGGCACCGGACAGTACAATCACAAGGAAAATATCTCCCATCAGGCTTCCTCAAATGCAGATGGGAAATCAATTTCTACATTCCCAGGAGGGGATTTCAAACAATTCCCATTGAGACACTCTCCTGCTGGGGTTTTGGCATTGCTCCTCACAAGAACCAGGGGAATATCGAATGGACAAAGTCACTACAGACTCCAATACATTTCAGCTACTAGATGGGGTTTCTTAAACATCAGAATAAAAACAATTTACAAAAAGAACCCTCACTTAGATTTTCACTTATCCTAAAGCTTTATCATCCACTTGAGCAAGACAACTGCAGTTTTCAAACACTAGAGAAGACATTGGAGTCATTCTATTTGAAGGTGACTATATGAGACCTTCCTTTCTATAGAAATAATTTTTCTCTTATAAACAAAACAAAACAAAGGAAAAAAAATGGTGAGATAAAATGGGGATTTTTGTTTCATGCATTTGAAGTCCCAATCAGCATAAACTCTGAACATCCATCAGAAGTGCTGGATGCCTACTGTATAAATATATAGCGCTATTAAAAATTTGCTGTAGTCATATAACTTTTATATTTCTAATTCCAATAATTACTTGAGTTACCTGACTTGTAAATATATCTCCTGACATTCAGATAAATTGTCATTGATGTCTTACTTATCACTGTCTGCCTTTTCCCCTATAGACTATTTAGTGACAATCTTATATAAAATTTTCTTGATATGAATTTTTCTAGTTTTAGAAAGACAGTATAATAATGTTCCATTGCATTTGTCTAGATATCAAAATCTCATTTTTTAAGATGCCCAAAGTTCTTCCAATAACTGCATTGGTAAATTTTGAAGTGTATATTTTTATAGGAGTCTATAGAAGTAAGTGTTGAATCAAGATAAAATTTTAAAGAAAAGCACTGCAACTTTAAAACAGGATTATTCTTTTTAGGTGAGGAAGTTGAAAAGCAAAAGAAGTAGGTGAATACTCAAACATCAGATTTCCAGTGTGGGTTCCCTAGTACAAGTCTATTTACACCTGATGTTTTAGCCTATCCAACTTAGCAGAGTACAGCATAAAATCTGAAGTGCTCAGGCAAACACAAAATTTTGCCTAGATTTTGAAAAGCTCTACTTCGCAGCAACAGATTGTCTTCAAATGAATGAATCATGACATGAGCCTGAGTACTTAGCTATGACATCTGTTATATAGTAAATTGCGTTGCATGCCACATGCATAATGAAGGGAAAAGAGGGATTTTAGCTCCTAAAACATGCCTCATTATGTGATGGTGCACGAATACAGACAGTGACACCCAGGACAGATGGAAAGGCTGCAGTGTCATAAAATGTACAAATAACGTTGTTGTTTTTATCATTGGGAAAATGAAGATGTTAACTCTCTTGAGGAATAAAAAAAAGGCAACTCTGCACTGAATAAAATAGTAAGAGGTGGCAGACACACTCACAATTAAGATCTGTCTTAAGAGTTGCTTACATGAAACTGCTTGTGAGAAACTTTACTATTCTTCATAAGGAATACATTTAATTCTCTCATTCTTTTCTTGGTAGCTTGCATTTCAAAAGCAGTGCACACATTACAGACAGCCATAAATCATTCAAATATTGAAAATTCCACTGCAACATGATTTGGAAAACCAGCCTGCTTTCCAGACATGCAGATATTTTCTTATTATTATACAGTCTATTGGATTCATTATACACAAATTAACCTACACAAAAACAAATTTGCAGGTGAAATTATGAAACTCCAATCCACCTTCATTGCTAAGACAAATATGGTGCATACAAAATGCAAGCACAGCCCTCTTAATTACTACTGACTTCTGAATGACCTACAAGGACAAGTCCCCAGTAGTGTAATTTCTGAACTTAACATTAAAATGCAGCTGCCTGTGTTTAGACATTTGGGCTGAGGCTCAATATTTAAACAACTGCTCTTGGGCACATAGACCAATATACCTAATGTAAGGCTCACAGGCTTGAAAAATGTGGCCTAAATCATGTGAGGAAAGAGTTATAGCACTCATTGTAAACAGTAAGTGATAAAGTGGGAGAGTCTGTTAAGAAAATATTTGGATAAGGTTAGGAATGTCTAACTAAGCTGTTTTTTATTGCTCAGGGATCAAGATGGATAGAATAGGACTAGGATATTTATGGTATTCCAAGAATGGAAACAAGTGAAAGGAAATTCTTAATTTAACACAGCAATATGGCAATTTCCAGGCTAGGCTCAAGTTGAAAACATAAAACAGGTATAAGGAAGTGATTATAATGCAGATTAATGTAGATAATAATTACAAAAAATCAAGGTATAGAAAGTTCTCCTAATAAATCTTCAGTACTGTGACAACAGAGAATGGGAAAAAGGTCATTCCATAACACAATTTTTAAAAATTGTAATTTCAATCATGACTACAGAACAAATGATTTCCTCCTTTCTTTTCCAGGAACTGGGTTCTTGTATTTACAAGTATTGTCCATAAATTATGCAAGAACACTAGTTTTCTGGATGGAAAAACAGGCATTTTAGTTAAAGTAAGGAATACTGTTTTTTTAACTGGAAACAAATTAAGAAGCAGTAATTTCCAGAAATTAAAAAACATACATTAAAATATTTCTATAATAAAAATTCCATTACATCCAACTTTAATTATTTCATTTCTCATTGTAGGAAAATTCTAGGAAGAGCTGCAAAGAATGGATAGATTTAAAAATAATTTAACAGATGCTTTTTTGTTCTTATTCCATTTTTGTAATTTATATAGTAAAGAAAGTACAGTCCAAACAAGGTATTTACAAAACTTTACACAGGATGATCCTGATTTCTGCCTCAGATACTCATTGTGGCAAAATTAATTGCATTTGCAAATCATTGAACAGCCACACACCTATAGCCTGTTTGCACTGTATTTACGTGGCAAATCAGAAGAAATTTTGTGAGATCTTGTATGGAAGACGGTAGATTTGGGCATTGAGCAGGTCTAAGAACTGGAAGTTACTTTCAGCCCACTTTCCCAACATTGCAATGGTTTAGAGGTATGTCTGGACAGAACAACAAATAAGACTGAGTTGCTCACTCTGTTCCTCAGTGTCACCTGGGTTCTTAAAGAGTGAATTTAAGTGAAGTATCCCAGCAGACTATAAATAGAATGCCATGAAAGAAACTTAAAGCTATCATTCCTTCCCACACTGATTTTTTTACTTCAAATGCAAGTAGATGTGCAGTGTTACAAGAAGAAAACTACCCCTTTTCTTTAAAACATGTCAAAGTAATTGTCCCAAACACCTCTCGATACGTTTACTTGAATTTAAAGGAATACAAACTCTATATTCTGTTGGTGTTCTATAAGCACTAATAGTAAAATATTAACAGTAGTCAATTTTGTGCCATTTTAACCCATTTGCTTTTTCAGGAAGCCCAGGTAGTACAGACTGGATTTACACCAGATGCTTGATTTATCTGGCAGGGGCACAGTAAAGACAAGGACTCTGCTCTGCCTAGGTGAGCAGCCAGCCCGGCAGTTGGACACACCCTGCACATGTCCCTGTCCCTCTGCCCTGTCACCCTCCTTCCCACCCAGAAAGTGCAGGTGGATCTGACAGCAGCCTTTCAGGGAGGCAGAAAGCAAATTGGAGCTTTCACATCCTTCCTACAGCCTAGGAAAGCCAGCTTTCAGAGAGAGAGGGTTAAGCACAAGCAGTTATTGAGTTTTGGAGACAATTGCAAAGGAACTAGCATGGCAGCTGAGAAGTGGAAAGACTGCAAGATTGCAACTGCATTCAATTGGCTTGGACAACTGCTACAGCTGTTGAATACCTCTGTAATATCTGCTTTGCTCAACAGCCCATCTGAATTGCAAACACAAGACTCCCTCACGGCACCAAATGACAAAGAACATGATCGTAACAGCAGGCCTGAATAAGCTCAAACAAGAAACAACACCTAAAAAGAAGGTAATAGGGAATATGAATGGACTTGTGCTGCCAGAAGACTGTATTTGCAGATAAAAATTCTCCCATGAGTACAGACAAAGCCGGAATATGAAATGATTTTGCCTGTAAGTGTGACAACAGGAAAAGAATCTAGAAAAAAGACAAATACTTCAATAACTATTGAACATTATGAGACTACAGTTAGAAATAACTATTGGGTACAATATTAAAAGAGGTAGTAAAAGCATTTCATAACTCATAATGAGTCTGTAGGAAACCATCAGGATTCTTTCCTATCTGCCAACAGGAAACATGGTGGTAGTAGCTGCTGCAGAAAAAAAAACATTTATCTGTCTATAAGCAGAAATAATTTGTTATTCATGCATAACTTCTCCTTCCTAAACAGACAATATTTACCTTACAGATGAAATTGTTGAGGCAAATACAAATAAACCAAAAACAGTGTTTCTGAATGGTAACAGCAGCTGAACTGTTCACAGAAAGTGCAGAAACAGAAGGCAAGAAAAGAGAATGCATTTTCTGAAACCTGCAATGTTCTCATAATATCATCTCTTACATCTGCATATCTCACAAAATCCTGTTGAAACAGCTATTCATTACTACCTGAAAATCAGTCATTGCCTATGTTTTTATTTTCAGTAGCTCCTGAGCCTGGTTGATGCTCTGAAAATGTCCCCAAAGCCTGTACACACATAACCTGTATACCAACCTTGGACAGCCAGTTAAGTTCTGCATTATTGCCCAGCATGCTGAATGACCAATATTAGTTCTTCCTCGTTACTGTAAACTGAAAAATGCAAAGTTTGAATGAGAAGGGAAAGGAATGCAGTTCTTGGGGCAGGAGGAAGTCTCCCAGTGAATTATGGAAATATCTTGTTAGAAAAGGACTCTCATTCTCTTCTCTGCCACTTACATTTATAAAGAAGTGAAATATACCAGCTACAAAAGATTTCAAAATAGAGAACATTTGAGATTGACAATAAGCATTTCATTTTCTTAGGAGTTTTCCATCTCTCTATTGCTCTCCATCTGCTTACTTTTCTCTTTCATTTAAAAAAAAATACAATCTAGACTGAAAGTACATGTTTTCCTGCTGGTGTACAAAAAGCCTAATGAGAAGCACAGGCTTCGTTGTGTCACTGGATTAATTCCTGGATGAAAATCCAGACTATGTTAAACTGTGCTGTAACAAACACAGGTATTTTACATCTCTAAGAAAGCAAAGTTCTGGTAAACTCATTTTTAACACATAAAATAATCAATCTGCACAAAATGCACCACTCTGGTTTTCAGAGAGACTTTATTGAAATTGTTATCTTGGTCCTGTAGTGGTCTGATGAGTACATCCGTGTCATCCTTCTGAAGCGGATGAGCGTGTATTAGTGAATCATTTACCTAAAAACCATTCTCACTTGCATAGCACCTGCAACTTAATCATGTCTTTGGGTATGTGCTAAAAACTTCTTCTGAATATTGTTTGAAAAAAAACAACCATGTCCACTCTTCAAGTTTTTCATTGGATTTCACTTATAAATTTTGTTTTCAAAAAAGTATTCTATCAAAAGCAACTGTATGTTCAAACTGAAGCATTAATCTTAATGCCAGAAGCTACTACATTAATCATCTGGCAATAGGTGTGTCGGAATGGTTTTCAACTTCATGTAAATGAGAAGTCCCACAGCTCTTACCTTTCAGGAAATCAATGTAATTGCATGAAAGCTCAGTCACAGCTGTAAAATTACCAGCAAAATCAACAACACCAAACCCAGCGTCTTCACAGGTAAGGAATTCGGGGATGGTAAAGAATTGGGGACCGATAACAAGATGGAGAGTTAGATCTATTTCAGAAAGTTGGACTGCATCTCAGGAGTTTTGATTATATGCTCAAGACTACTGGACATTCCTCAAAAGAAGGCAATGTCATTAATCAGCATCAGTGAGTGACTTTTTTTAAAGACAACACAGCACTTTTTTTGCAGGAAAGTAAGATCTGAGATGAATACAATGTACTCGGGCTGACCATAGTGGTACTGCCCTGCTGCAAGCTTCAAGCTTAGGAATCTTCTTTCTGCCTTTTTAAGGACATTTTTGAAACTTCTGGGTCTACAAAACTTGTGTTTATAGTAATGGAATCTAACTTGAAACATTCTGTTAAGCACATTCCTATGCACTTATAACATATTCAAGTGTTTTGTGCTTCTCTGATCCAGATGAAAAATTGTGAATATTTTCTTTTTTTTGCAAAATTCCAACTGCAAAGTAAAGAATAATCAGCTGGAAAATATCCCATAGGTATATAGGCTTCAAAGTCAAACAACTGGAAAAAAGAAAAAAGAAAAGAAAAAAGGAAAGGAAAGGAAAGGAAAGGAAAGGAAAGGAAAGGAAAGGAAAGGAAAGGAAAGGAAAGGAAGAGAAAGAGAGAAAATATGGATGTATTGACTTATGATAGTCTGGTAACCTCAGTCTACTTTCAGCCTAAACTATGAAGATAGTACATCTCAAGTGCTCTTTTCCCATAGAATCTTCATATGAAGAATCAGTTTCTATCAGAATTCTTTTCTTCCTTGCCTTTCCTTGCCTTTCCTTTCCTTGCCTTTCCTTTCCTTGCCTTTCCTTTCCTTGCCTTTCCTTGCCTTGCCTTGCTTGCCTTGCCTGCCCTTGCCTTGCCCTTCCCAAACGTTCCCTTCCCAAACGTTCCCTTCCCAAACCTTTCCTCATAACTGTATCAACTCCTTGCTTTAATAAAAAGAGTCTAGTTCAGTGAATTTTAGCACTGCAGTCCAAAGAATTTCTCTTTATAGTTTCCCAGTTGCTCCATTCGTTACATGTTTTTGCTGCTCAGGGGACCTGCAAGCAGTCAGTGGCCCTGAGAAACAATTAAAAATGTAAAAGGTAGCAAATGCAACAAAAATTGAGAATCCCCATGAAGTCCTGCTTTGAGGACTAAAAAGAGGGTGAAGAAAACAGTCAAAAACTCTTCAAGAGCATTTCACCCTCAGGAAAATCTGAAGGAGGAAATGTTGCCAAAGGCAGAGTGCAGTCTGTCATATAAGCAGCAGCTAGGAATATACAGCTGCACAGAAGCATCTTCAAGTTGCTCACTTGGCTTTTGCAGTGGAGGAAAGAGTTTCATTCATAAATATAACCTTTTAGGTGTCTCTGAAATTTTCTTATTTTGTCTAATATACATACTGGGGAAAGAAAAAACAAACAAACAAACAAACAAAACAAAGCATGGGAAACTACATAGAATGTTTATTCTAAACAAACTATTCCACAGACAAAGTCATTTAAACTCTATGACATATTTCATTAATTTGATCTTCAGAGTTCCCAAAATTATGCACATAGCAGGTGTGCAGCAATAATTTGTATCTAGCCAATGTACACATAAAGCATAAATAGGATTTTTTATTACTTTTTTTTTTGAATCTCATAGAATCAGAATCTATGTGCCATTTGTCACAATGTAGTAGGTAATAGTAATTCAATTCAGTAAACCACCAGATGCAGTTTTGCATAAGACATCATTATAGATCAAAAACCATTATATATCAAAATCAGTAAAAGTCTGAAGTGATAACATATTTCTCTTTATCTAATTAAAGTGAGATAAACTCTTGTAGAGCAAATCAATTCTGATATGCTGCATTAGGATCACTTGCTCAGTACAATAATCCAATTTGAAGCAATTGATCCAAGAAGATCAGATCAGATTTGCTATCAAAGGATTTTAATTTAGATTTAGAAATAAAATATCTTTACTGAAGTTTTGTCAGAACTCGATACTAACCTACTAATAATATGTCAAATCTTCAAAGAGAAAGCCATCTGCTGTAAACATTGCTGAATTATCCAAAGATTTCAAAGACTTTTTCATGCCAATCTCATTAGCAGGAAAATTAAATTGAAATTGTTAAAAAATCTTAATCTGTAAAAGATGTATAAGACTTCCTAGTGACACAAGAAAATCTATCAGAAAAACAAGTCTTGGTTAAAATTACATTCATGAACTGCCTGCCTGCCAGTCATTCCCATTTCATCCCAAACTAGGATATAGTTGTGGCCTACTATCAGTGTTTTTGAGATTGCAATTTCTTTGAGCCTTACCTACAAGATCTTTGTAACTTTTTTGGTTTCTTTAACCACCATAATGCTTATGTGCATGACAAGTGCTGATTAGGTCACACCTTTGAATGGGTCATTCCAAATCTCAGCTATGCACTTCACTGGCAAAGTCACTTTCTTCTATATCTGCAATTATTTTTAGCTGTGAGAGCTAATTAAGAAAAAAAAAGTAGTTCTTTTGCCATTGTAATAGAAAGAAATTAAAAATTTAAATCAATACTGAAAAGTTTCATTGAGAACAGAAGTAAAATTTTATCCACGGATTTATTTCTTAATTCTCCAATAGGCAAAGCCAGACATTAGGTAAATCTTGACTGGAAGCTATGCAGTAATTGAGTTCTGTTCATATTATGGCATGCATACTACACATATGCTTTAATTTGGATTAAAAATTATTCTTTGATTGTACCTCTTATTTTAACTTATTATAAGCTTGACTACATCTTGCGCACCATTTCCTTGAACTGACTTCAGTGAAACCCTAGATAGGACTCAATAAATATTGCCTAAAGGATTTGAAATAAATGCCAGATTAGCTCATTGTTCTTTCAAGCCTTGCATCCCTCCTCCAGCAATGATCCTATTGGAGGACTGAGAGGGAAGCAGAGCACTTCAAAGGAGGTTATCAGGTTTGCCCCAGAAGTGTGAAAGCTGATTAGCCTTCTCATTAAGTTATACATCTATATCTATTATTAGTGGTCATAAAATTATTCATCCACCCAGTAGCTTGTTTGTTTAGTTAAGCTCCTTTAAAAAATAAATGCTGGTTTGAATAAACAATGCAGATACAAAAATTTGCTTTATTAGTTCTACTATTATGAAGAGCAACTAAGTATCTCAGAGCAGTGGGAGTATGGGAATTGTTTGCTAACCTGTAGCACACTTCAGCTGTTGGCATTTTGATTAACTTTCACAGCAGAGAAAAATGGATTTACATTCAATTCATAGCAAGAAGGTGTTGATTTGAGGATAGGAATCTTGCTTTTTTACATGGCCATTTAAAGGAAACCAAAATTAAAGTGAAATTAATTATGCTAATCCTCTGATTTAGCTAGATGGTCTTACAGCCTCAAGGGATGAGCAGCCCTGGTGTCACCTTCTGCAGAGTCTTGGAGAGGGATGGGGACTGTCCCAGCCCCTGCCCCAGCCCCAGCCCCTGCCCTGGAGCACAGCCTTGTGACAGCACATCTGTTTTAGAAGGTCAGTTCTTTCCAGGAATACTTGGAGAGGCACAGGTCTGAAGCTTTGGGATTTCTGGACTGGTCCAGAAAACATGCTCAGTAGTACCATTAGTACAGAAGCGAACTAAAAAGTTTAACACTTTGGTCCCTCTGTTATCAGGTACTGTGACTACTTCATAAGGAATAATTAAAGATCATAGGCATGAAATATTATGTTGTAGTGCAAGTATATTTATTTCAAAGTTCTTAATGCTGAAGAGTGTGATATAATTAAAAACATCCTCTATGCTCTCCCAAAAACAAGGCCTTAGACTGCAGAACCATAGAGACTGAAGCAATAGATGATACATTAAAGGAAAGTGAGGATGTGCAAAGAAACTCTGAAATTATGTTTAGCCTGAAAAAAAAAATGTCTTCTGTGCTCCAGCCAATTTTTACTGGCAAGAAGCAAGTCATTGAACAGTTTGTTTGAAAGAAGGCCATTTAAAGAGGAGAAGGCAAAGTTTACAGGCAGTTTTTTTCTAATCATGAGGGTTACTGGGACTAGTAGATGTAGAAAATTAAATACAGCATCCCAACCAGGCTGGAATTTAGATTCAATATTTTGACAATGAACTGATGTGTAGTAAGGATAAGTCAGGAAAGCCTTTGAATGTTAAAGCAGACATCTTAGGTTGGGTAGCATAGATAACAAGGAGCCATATTATATGCTAGAATGTTTGCACAGACAGTAAGTATGATCAAAATGATAGACTGAAGTGATGACACAAAAATGGTCATTCTATAAGCATTCTGGGTGGATAAAAGCAGGAGACTACTGTGTTTCTTGAGTCCAGAGAGAAGTATTTTGAAGGGTTGAGAGCCCAGATGAGACTTTCAGTTTTATGGGTAGCTAAAGAGCTGTTTCTTGATGCCATTAGGCAGAAAATATCAATAAGATGTAGAAATAGCTCAGAGAGGATGCTTTAGACACTGCTCAGAATGTAAAATGTCACTCCAATTAGGTGGCTGATTTAACCATAGAAAATGACAGATTACCAAATGTCTAGATTAAATTCAAGACTTCTAAAATAGAAGAGAATAGGGCAGTAATTCCAAATGGTATGAAAGCTCATCTTGGCAAAACAATATTAATACTAACATTTCTAATAACAAAGAATTTAATAGAAATCTTGATACACTGTTTAACTATTAAAGATGGTTCCACATTTCCAGACAATATTAATCTGAATCTTTTCTAATGTGATGAAAAGAGCTATAATCAAGTTTTCATTCTCTAGCATGTACTTACAATTGGAGACACTCGACTTTTTTTCTGCTACAGTGAAAAAGTGATTTTTATGTATTTACCCAAAAGATAATTTTTCCAGTCCTTTAGATCTTAGCACTAGAGTCTAATTGATTGTGAGAGCTATTTTTGGAATGAGAAAATTGGAGTAAATTGAGAGTGTCCATGGCCAATGAGGATGGGAGGGAGGGAAGGAGTGGGAAGGGAAGGACTTTCAGTATAAAATCTCAACACCATTTTACTCTGATGATGATTATAAAAAGTATACAATTTGCAGTTACCTTAATCTTTGAAGTTTTCATTCAGAATTGCTAGCCTTTTATTACTTGGGGTTAATTTTTCTCCTTTATTCAAAAAATACCAACTCCTGAAGATGTCTGAGGGATATTATGAACTTTTATTTTTAAGACCCTGCAGCACAAGTTGTCCAGAAAATGTTACTGAGATACATAGAAACCCAGATGACAGTAACCAAATAAAACACTCCCAAAGCAGTAGTAGAATAATTTTTCAGGTAGTCTTACAAGTGCATTACTGATTTGGACATTTTAATCCTTAAAATCAACCAATCTGTCCCTTGAACTTCTATCATTAAGTCTTCTCAGCATGGTTTTAGAGTCCTGACAGCGTGGTTTTACTGAGTAAGGCATGGGTATGGTAACGCAACTGCCTTTGTGTGGCTACAGCATCTTCATTTGCAATTCATGTAATTTTAACAACAGAATTCACTCAGGTGTTTTGGACTACAACGTCCCCATTCAGGAGCCTACCCAGCAGGGAGGCAGGGTAGCCTCACCAGCCTGCTGCTCCTGCCCTGTACCTTCAATCAGCCCCCTGAGCTGAGGTTGGCTCTGCAAGCTTCACACCCACCATGGCTGTGCTCCCACCCTTGGCAATGCTCTCCTCCTGTTTTCAGTTTTCACTGCAGTGCTGACCTTTTCCCTGGACTGTCCTTCCCCTCATATCCATTGGTACCCAACTGCACCCTCACTCTCACCATTTTAACCAGGAGACTCTTAGCCCCACACTGCTTACCAATTGGAAAAAAGGTAATGCAGCTTAGTAGAAACTTCTTCCAGGACTGCAGATAAATCACATTGCCTTGCAGCTGGAGTGAGCTCAAAACATCTGCACAGGCAGTTAATAGCAGTTACCATGGCTCCGCTGATGCACAGAAACGTATTAATCCTCTGCAACTCAGTTGTGTGCCTGAGCTGTAGATCTCCATTGTAAGTAAATTGACACTCTTTACAGCTATAATGATGCCGGCATTACAAGGAAATTCAAATGCAGTGATCAGCCATAATAACAAGCTTTTGCCTATTTTAATGAGAATTGCAGGCTGTTACTTCCCTGAGAAGAAGTGTATCAGGCTGAAATCAGAATTTACTCAGACCTAGAGCAAGGCACTACTTCACTTCTGCCGTATCACCTGAGTAGAGCTCACTCCCTGTCCATCGAGAGCACTTACTCCCTTCAATTTCTTCTATGATTGACACTGCTAGGTAAAAGACACAATGACTACCATATTCTGATAGCTTTTGTAAAAATCATTCACAGCTTTAATATCCCTAACTTTAATATTATCCTATTCTCCACACAGATGAAAATTACCTACAAGAATACTTTGCTTTATGCTTCCTGCTTTGAGTTGGCCACAGAACAGCTCAAAAAGAGCTAACATGAAGGCCTCAAAATTGAGAGGAAGCACAGAAAAGTAAAGAACAGAGCACAAAACCTTCTATTGTCCGTAAAATTTTCTCCATTCAGAAAAATCAAGTCAAGTAACCTTACTTGACTTAACCTTAAGTAACCTTAATCACAGGTGATTTTATGTCCCACACTCATCTGTGTTCTTTTATACCATTGCAGACATATCTTTGTCATGCTTTGAGAGTAGATTTATTCCTTGAAGACAATGTAATGAAAAAGACATATTTTTCCATTATTTTTTTAATATAAATGCTGATTATAAAATACAGAGTAGCCCAAAGTTATAGAATGCATTTTTTAAATTACCTCGCATGGCATAGATGACAATTCCAGAGCAGATTAAGATTTAAAATCAGAGTTTCATTAAGGAATCTAAAATTGTAGTCGTGTGACATCCCATGTTATTACTACACAACATCTTAGACACATTACTGGGAAACACTGACTATAATATCTCTTGGTGTATCTCCTACAAACCAGAGTTAGATACTTTTCAACTGATCTCACTGGAATTTGTACTGGGCCCTATACAGCACTTCTTATTAATCAAATAATTGCCTACAGTCAGGTTAACATGTTCAAAATATGCATGCTGCTATACAGATTCAACATTCAAAAATTATTATCTCAATTTCTTTAAAGCATGTGTGCAACAGAAATTCTTCCCATGGTGCTCAGCTGATCCATATCACTAGCATGCTTTATTTGCACCAGGTCAGACTGGTGCAGTTAGCCATCCAATTCAACTGACCTAAATACATCTAATTATATACTTTTATGTATATGAACACTAGGATGACATTTTCCCATTTCTGCTTGGGTTAAATCTAAGTTTTAATAAGGTCAGGTAATCTAATTCAACCTCACTAAAAGGGCCTGGAAGCTCTAGGACTCCCACAGGGCCAACAGATGATTAGTTAATAATAGAAAAGCTACTGGTTACTGAGATGGGCAATAATCAGAATTACAGTGAGGTATGACAGTAGAATCCAAGCAAGTGGCAAAAGTGATACTGAGACATAATGTAGGAAGGACCACAGATCACCTGGCAAGAATACAAATTATTCTCATGCTCTGAAGCCAAGCTCTTCTTCACAAAGCATATTAAAACCTTGTCATCTTCGTTTTCCGCTGCTATCTGTTTCTCCAGAAGACATGTAAGAAGGCAGCAGTTCAGAGCTCTCTTCACTTTCAGTGTTTCATGTCCTTGAAGCAGGAGTGGCAAAGAACCACCAGTTGGTGTGGTGAGTTTTCAGGTAGGAATTATTTCCTGAACATGGGTTATTTCCCTGTTTGCTACAGGTTCTGCAGAAACCAGTAACTGTAAACTGCACATACTCTTTAAAGAGTCCACAACATTTTTATAAGGCAAAGCAACAGTAGTTGTTGGAAGTGACAGTCATTTTCTCACTGCTTTGTATAAGCCATCCTCCACTGATAGTTAAAGAGCAGAAACTGCATCTAGAAACGAGGGCAGTAGGTGGGTGTAGATAACCTAATTTCTGTATCCATATCCTTTTCTCCCTGTTGCTTTATATATTGAAAATTATGATGTTTTCCATCTATTAAGTAAAAGACAGAAAGATATGTCAGATTAAAAAGAAAATATTTACCATTTGTACTAGGCCTACAGGGAAAGATTTTGGTAGTGGGATGGCTACGGGTGTACCTTTCATAAGAAGATGTGAGTGCTAGATGGCTCCAAGATAGAACTGCCACTGGCCTAGGCCATACCCATCAGGGACAGTGATAGTACCTCTGGGAT
>WBMV01001469.1:200016-212278 GCA_013396655.1 Campylorhamphus procurvoides
AGCCCATGAAGATCCATGGTGGAGCAGAGATCCACTCACAGCCCATGGAGAACCCCATGCCAGAGCAGGTGGATGTCCAAAAGAGGCTGTGACCCTGTGGAAAGGCCAGGCGGAAACAGGCTCCTGCAGGGCTGTTCCATGGAGAGAGAAACCAATGCTGGAGCAGGTTTTCTGGCAGGACTTGAGACCCTGTGTGGGACCCATGCTGGAGCAGTGCATTACTGAAGGACTGTACCCCATGGAGGGGCCCAAAATGAAGCAGTTTTTGAAGAGCTGTAGCCCATGGGTAAGATTCATGTTGGAGAAGTTCATGGAAGACTGTCTCTCATTGAAGGGACCCTACTCCGGAGCAGAAGACAAGTGTGAGGAGGAAAGGGAGCCAGAGACAATGTGTGATGCACTGACTAAAGCTCCTATTCCCTATTTCCCTGTGCCACTGGCAAAGAGGAGGTAGAGAAATCAGGAGTGAAGTTGAGCTTGGAAAGAAGTGAGAGACTGGGGAATGGTGTTTTAAGATAGTTTTATTTCTCATTATTCTACTTTGATGTGAGTATTAATGAATTAATTTCCTGAGACAAGTCTGTTTTAACAGTAATGTGTTAGAGATCTCTCCCTGTACTTATCATAACCCATGAGCTTTCCATTATATTTTCAGTCCCCTCTCCAGCTGAGGAAGGGGAGCTGTAAAGCAGCTTGGTGGGCACCTGACATTCAATCCAGAACAACCCATCATGCCAACTGAAAATTAAATACTAGATATTGAAGGATTACACCAGCCTGCCTCCTTTATACCACATAAAAAACATACAAAGAAGAGTTTATTAATACACACAGAGACCTCAAAGGATGTTTGTTTCCAAATAGCAAATAGCAACTGTGTTAGCTAGGTAAAACTCATTTTTACATTCTAATCCAGAGGTGTGTTGAGAACAGTTAATATTTGCTGGCTGAGATACGCTGGGCTCATCAAATATATATATCTCATTGGCCACCCACACCCATCAGCTCAGGTGGTGCATTTGAACAGGCTCTGCTCTGTCTTCCTTGATATCAGAAAATAAATAAGGCTAGAGAACTACAAACCCATCACTCATCCTCATGCCCCTGTTACATCATAATTCTGAAGAGTAGAAATCATAAAGGCAAACAGCAAAAAATGTTTCAGCCAACTTTACCAGTGGTATGTCCAGAGACAAGCAAATTGTGGTCCTGCAAGTGTAGAGTTGGTATAAAATTTCCGTGGGGTAGGTCCAATCTTTAACTGTATTACTGAGTCATATCTGACTTCTTCTGTGTGAGATTTGCCAGGGACTGGTGCTTGGCTAAGTGTCATCCTCTGTGATTTCCACTTGGGTTTTGAGGAAGGCCTAAATGAGGTAGGGAGTGGAGAGCTGGAAAATCTCTTACATGCTTGCTTTTCAGCAAGACAGGTAACACAATAAGTAAAAAGAATAATTTGGGACTAATTTAAGGGAAACTATTCATGTTGGAGGATGTGAAGTTCTTACAGATCATAGATTTAAGGGGATAGTATTCCTTTTTATGAATTTGAAATATAAATCAGCTCAAATTTCTGCATTTAAACACAGACTGTACTGGACAATATTAATATTTCATAGGCAAATACAAGGATGTTGAAGCTCATTTGGGAGAAAAGACAAAAGTTACATCAAGTCAGAATTATATTCCATAACGTTTGACTCTGAAAAACAGGCTCCAGCCAGTCCTTAAATCTTATTTGCTTTCGTTGACCTGATGGAGTTTTTTTGGCTCATGAAGGGATGTCCGTGGAGAAAGCAGTTTGTTTCATTTATTTCTGGAAGCATGTGGTCCCCATGTACAGAGCCCCTAATGGTCTAAAGCTCGAACTTAAACTCACTGCATGCCTGCAGTGTGTCATATTCCATCAGGAACAAATGTGCAAATAACATATTTCCATTTTTAAAGTCTGAAAAATGTCACAAAAAGCTTTTGGCATTTACATGACTCAGACAATCACACTTACACCCTCTAATTCTCTCTGCAGATAATTTCTAATGTTCAGTATATAACCACAGCATGAAATCAGTAAAAACTATTAAAGTAAAAACTGAAGTTCTACAGCATAGCCATTAAAGTACACCAAACTAGAAAAACAAGTGAGTATTTAAAATGCTGACAGTTATTCCTTAAAAAAGTGAAAATCAAAATGTGATGCACTTAAACAACAAATGGTCTTTATACACATAGGGGTTGATTTAGCAAAATTCAGCCCTGCAACTTGGTACAAACTCATGAATCTGCATAAAAGATTTTCACCAGTGTCTTTGTGAAAAAAGAAATCCAGCCAAAGCAGTTCTTTGTTATTTTTTCATGTAGCATTTTCTTAAAAACTGTATTAAAAAAAAAAGATGTGATAGTCTGTGTTTTCTTCCTTTAGCCCTTTAAAAGAAACAAATGAGCAATACAAGGGTTACATGTCTAGACCTGATGGGAAGACAACATAGTACCTACACCTGCTGCATAAGTCACAATTTTCAATACATTTTTGTGGCAGCCACAATGGCCAGCTGTATGAACTCACAGTAACTCACAGTAACGAGGCAAAACTAGACCCCAACAGCCTGAAATCTGTCCTGATGACAGAGAGGAAGCATAAAGGATAGTAGTCACTAGAAGAAGGAATAAAGAGGGGAAAGGAGCTGCAGGAAATACTCACTTCTTACAGGGATCTGGTTCCAGAATGGGATGGGAAAATATAAAACTCAGGCGCTCAGTTTGTGAAGAGTTTGTAGGTATCAGTGCTCTCACAGTTTCTCCCCAAGAAGAAACTAGAAAACAGGGAAATAGTTGAAGTGGAATTGCAAAATGAGCAATGGTGGGGTTCTTCGTTTGGTGTGTGAGTGTATGTGTACGGATGAAGGGGTGCATGTGGCAGAAGGATGAGTATAAATTCACAGCTGAATTGCCATTACCATCAGTCACCAAGCAAAATACAACAGGCACACTTCAGAAAAAGCACAGTTCAGTTTACCATTCTTCAACCCACCTCACAAATCTTCTACAATTGCCCAATATGTTTCTGCTGCTGTACATTTTTTTAATAAAAATAGGATAAGGTCTATAAATTGTGAGTCTCACACAACTGTTCTGGATTTTTATGTGAGGAACTAATGAGGGTGCCTTACTTTGAGACAAAAAAGGGTTCGGGAGAATTTTGATATCCTGAAATTCAGTTTAGATGCCTGGTAAGCAGACAATCTGAAGAGGAACAGCTCAGACTTTTAGGTGAAATGTGCTTTAGGTATGTAAGATATATGAGGCATCAATTCACCTTTTTATGGCCAACAGTGCGGAAGAAGCAATAGAAGCATCAGGAAAAGAATTTAATTCTTTCAGTACTTATTCAGATTATTTGCTTTTAAGATTATGCATTGACCATTAGCACTGTTAGCCACTGGCAACTGAATCTACATATAAAACACAAAGATAACTTGGCTATTCAACTTATGTAGGAATGGTCATCACCATCCTCAAAATGGAAGCAGTAGAAAACAGCTAGGCTAAAGTGTTCAGAGGTCAAAACAGTAAATGAACATCACTGAAGTATGTGGCAGCCATTCTTAACGTTTCCCAGGGAAACTGAATTTTTAATTTCCTTCTGTATTTGGAGGACTCAAATCACATTAAAAAAAAAATAGCTTTTGGCTGTTACACCCTACTACCTAACCTTTCTGTATTTTATCTTGCCTGTATGGTGGCTGAAAAATCAGAAAAGATGACACATTGTGACTGGAAGCTATACCTCAAAAATGCACGTTAAAGTAAAAATCTTTCTAGCTATATAAGGCTATAGCTGTTCATAGTCACATTCATGTTCTACACGATAACTATCTCACGAAAACATTGATAATTTGAAATGAAGCAATAGAGTTGAAAAGCTTTAGAAACAAGGTCAAAAATATGAAGCTTCAGGGTCTCATCTTATTCTTGTAAAAATCTACTGTGTTGCCACTGACATGAACACTTTCCTATCTCCATATATACCACCTAAAGCGTACTTGTTTTTATTCCTAAGAGATCAAAAATTAACCACAATCAGGGTTTTGTAACACAAAATGAAAATAATAAATTCAGTAATAAGACTGTGAGATAGTTAAATATGTGTGATTTCTTGATTATCAAAAAAGTTATGCATAAAAATAGGTCAGTTTCCAAGACAGCATAAAATCACAAGTTAGGAAATGTGAAGAGGGTAAGAGAGATACAGAAATTGACACTATCCTGTAAACTACAGAAAATGTGCAACTATGCAATAAGAGGCATAAAGGGTGTCAAAGGATGTGTGATTAGATTATTACTTTGGAGAAGAAAATAATGGTTTTGGTGTAATTCTTGTATTACCTTACTGTACAACACCTGTAACAGGCTCTCTTCAAAGCAGTTTTTATTGCTGAAATGCTACCCAACATAAAAGGAATAACAGTAGAGTAAAAGAACCATATATAGTTTATAATAATTGTGACAAGCATTGATTAAGTTAATTCTTGTACACAAGTGAGCATTCTGCCACTACTTGTAACATAACATAACACCAGATGCTTAAGGATATTCAGCCAGAAACACAAAATTGTTTTGTTTTGTTTCGTTTTTCTTTTCACAGTGGTAAGTTACAGAACTGTTTGCTCATATAGAATGATATGAATATTTATTATTTAGTTATACTGCTTCCAAGTAATATAAAGCCCTGAAATAGCACAGCTCAAAGACACAAAAGTCTAAACTGATCATTCATCCACAATCATTTATAGTCAGGCTGGTAGATATTTAAATGAAGATAAACAAGTCAATTGACCTACAGTTTTTAAGCAAATAATAGGATGAATTTCAGAAAGCAGAACGAACTCAGAGGGCTTAACAACTGCATCAATTATATGAATCTTTCCACCCTGAGGCTTGATCCTTTAAAAACTGAAATACATGCACAGTTTTATGCAGGTGAATATTTCTAGCCAAAAGGAGTGAAAATTTAAGTCAGAAGAGTTGAACAGGTGGTCTAGGATGTTTGGAGCAGTTTCTATGGGTTTTGTACATACTAGAGGAAACAGAAAGGACCAAGAAGTGAAGTCTCTCACACTCAGTCATAAAGTTACAAACTTGTTAGCATTAATTCTTTAAGTGTTTGTATGCATATCTATCTGCCACCCGCTAACTGTAGAGTGTAAACTCATCCAAACACATCTGGGCATTAAAAAGTAGAGAGATAATGATGATCTTAAAGTCATGGAACTGAGCACCTTGCTAGAGATAAGTAGTGAGGGATTCATATTCCAGCATCCACAGGAATAAAGTGGCAAGGACTGAGCCATTCTCCCTCCCTGAAACCTGGTTGTCCAGAAACATACTCACATGACACTAGATATCCTTAGGTATATAGAAGGGTGGTGATCAGCAACAACATATAGAAGCAAAATAAGCACAAACTCATATAAAACCAGATACCATTAGACCAAATATACATGGAAGAGCTGTCAAACAAAGTGTGTATACCTACTCTTCCTTTCAAACTCAAGAACAAGCTGTTCAAATTTGGACAGATTAGCAAACAGATTTTTACCATTAATACAAGAGACTAATTCTAAATATCAGTGACAAGGTCAGGGCTAGGTCAAGAATGAATCATTACTAAGAAAATGCACAGAGTCACTGCCTTTGGCTTTTCTTGTTTAGTTCTTTTCTTTCTTTTAAACAAGCAACAGGGTTATATGACAAAGTCATCATTGACTGAAGGTTTTAAAATATGCCTTATCAAAGCAAAACCAATTTATTATGTTTCTGACATTATTTCATATGGGAAAAATGATAATTAGCTGTACCAAATTATCACCTGTCTCAGGATACCAATTTCAGCTGTTGTTGAGTGCTTGTTTCAGTTGGCCTTCCTTTCCCACATTCTGTGAGTGACAGTTTTTAAATTAATAGCAACTTTATATCATACATAAAAGACAACTGAAAAAATAAAAACCACACAAACACATTGCTGGCTGAAGAGTTTGACCACATTATCATTCAAAATAAGAGCAGTATAAAGCTGGCACATCCTAAGAGTCTCAAGAAATTCACTATTTCTCACTCCTCAAAACCAAGTAACAATAACTTATAGCTTAAATCAAGAAACTTGCAAGCTTTCTGACACAGTCTTTGGCACAGCAGCCTAAAATATTGAGTTTGTCTGTTTTTACTGTCAACTTGCTGAAGAATGAAATTATTTTTACAAGAAAAAATTTAAGAGTTGGCAATCTATTTTTTTTTTGCTCTGTTTTGGTGTCCTCAGCCTCTGCAATGGCTTTAATTTATTATAACAGTTTCAAGGGACTACATTTTAGCACTGAATCCCCTAAGTTAGCACAATACGCGGAAGCCTGCCAACTCTAACTCATTTCAGATGATGTGAGGGGTTTTTTATCTTTGTATTTTCCAGGTGTAAAGACGCATGTTTCTTTTTAAACAAAATAATTCAATATTCTGTGATTCTTAAACAAGATTTTGATAAACTTTTTTTTTTTTTCTGATTTGCATCAGTCAGGGCTGTACTGGAATAGGACAACATCAGTGCAATGTCTGATGGGCTTCTCAAAAAACTTGCATACATTGTGGTAAAAGCCACTTAAGGCAGTGATGTAAAGAAAAAAAAGAAAATAAAATACAAGACAAACCAAACAAAATGAGAGGAGATTGGAAACTTCCTAAAGTAATTAGAATCTCTATGCAAAACCAGCCATGGAATGCCCTAATTGGAACTAGCTCTTTACCCGATTTTTTTTTCCTGCTCTTTAGGAGAGGAATGTGGGATGAAAAAGTACTGAAGTAAAAAGCCTGATGTGCCTGAACTGCCTCCTGAATCTTTCCACTTCAGCCACTAAAATGTTACGGATTTTATTCCTGTTTCCTCTCATTCCCCGAGTGTGAGCAGCCAGTCTGCACAAAACATTGAAATTGTACATTGGACAGTAGTGATTAAAAAGAGGTATTGCCAAGAGAAATATCATTTATTCTTCTGTGACAAGAAAAGGAAGTCTGATTACCTAGACAAAAAGACAGTTTAGAGTAACACCATGGCAGCAGTCCTTCCAGTATAAAAAGTGGAGATGTCAAAATACTCCTAATGGATGGATTTTGACTGCACCCCTTTTGTCTACAGTGCACTGGCCAAAGTGGAAGCCGCTTCAGCCACTTTCTCCACTACACAGTGGGAAATTTTATACAAACATCAACCTGCATTTTTATTTTAGCTCCTTTGTGACACATATGTGACACATTTTGAGTTGTGCAAATTATTCTACACACAATACCGACATGGGTCAAAGAGTCTTGCATTAGCAAAACTGTAATAAGCTTGGACCTCCATTGGTTATGGATGTAGCCACATCTGGAGAGCTCTGCACTTCGCAGCATGAGTTATACAGTGAACTGCTGAAGTGAGGGCCGCTGCAGGGCCACAATGCTGTTTATGGGGCAGGACCGCCTGCTGTAGGAAGAAAAGCTGAGAGAAGTGGGGTTTTTAGCTTGGCGAGAAGTCTAAAGGGGATCTGGAATGACCCAATGGGAGGATAAAAAGCAAGACACCTCCTGGAGATGCTTGTTGAAAGGATGAGAGGCATTAGTCACACCTGCAAAACATTGAAATAGATATTAGAGGTGAGACTAATCACTAATCACAAGGAGACTGATCAAAGACTGAAGACAGGTACCTGTGAAAAGGACCTGTGACACTGTGGCCCTGAGATATATCAAGTTTTATAATGCTCAACCCTAACTTGAGCAAGAGGTTGAAGCAGGTGATTTTCGGGCATCCCTTCCAACAAAATATATTCTGCATATATAAGCTGCATAGGGGTAACCAGCAAACAAAAGGGGCTTTGTCAATCAGTGTAATAATATAGAGATATTTGCCCACCTGTGTGACAACCTCCCACTTTAATCTCTTTCTAAATGAGTTTCAAGATGAGAATTCTAAATCAAATCAAGACTGAATCATTTCAGACTTGGACCACATTAAGTATATAGTGATATGTTATGTCAAAGCTTGTAAATCCTGTCAAGTCCACATATGATTCAAACACCCAATGAGTTATGATCTCATCAAACACTATACATAGGACCTGATAATAAAGATATAATAATCAATTTAGAAATTGTCTGTTTCGCTTCTCTTATGTTTTCTAGACATCATGAGTTCCCATTGTGAATTATGTGACTCTAAACTTAACAAAGCTGTCTTACTAATAGGCAGAAATAATGACACGTGTCTGTTCCGGTCTCATGAAAGCAGATCCTTTGGCAGTGAGACTGAAATATTTAATTAACAATAAATGCGCTACCACCATAGGCCTTTGAAAGAGAATCTTGTTTCATTACTCTGTTATCTGGATAAGTAGGTTTCTTTTTATTTCATTTTGCCTGGCCCTTCAACAAACTATCTTCATCCTAAACTTGTTCTTCACAATTTATATCTACCACCAGCCATACATTTCTATTATAATTATTGCCCAGGCTTTTATGAATGACTCATATAGAAGAAACATCAAGCATATGCATTTATTTGTGCTGTTTTATGAAGAACTACTTTGTTGGATGTTGACATAAAACATTTGTGACAACCTGTTAGAAAATGAAATTTGCCCAACAAAGTTCACAGAGAAGAGTCTATCAAAATAGCCATCAACACGGATGAAAAACAAACCAACCCCCCCAAAAAACCCTAATGGAATTCTTTCATATATTTCAAGGGATAGAAAACTCTTTCTAGTCTGTAAGTCAAAGGCTACATATAGNNGGGAGCAGCATGTCAGTCAGGCAGAGGAAATGGTACAGAGATTCAGAGAAAGTTTTGAGTTTCCTCTCACCTCTCTGTTGATCTTTGGTTGCCTTTTTTTTTTGACAAAGGGATGTAATGGGAGACAAGTTTAACTGAGGTGTAGGGGGAAGGTACAGAAACAAAGGAAGGATATGAAATAGGACTCTGCAGAACACAGCAAAACAGAGGAAATGTTTCCCTACACCTCAGTAACCCAGCTCGGACCATGCTGTAACAGCACTTTGGCTACAACAGGTGGTTTTATGGTTTCACACAACTTTTTGCTCTTCCCCATAAAATCACAGAGGCCAAACCAGTCCTCAGCATAAATTATAGATGTGTACAGTTGCTGAGGAAGCCTGAGGATGCATTGACTACTGTAAGCAAAGAACACCTGTCATTGGACTGCAGTACCTAACATACATAAAGAATAGAGAGATGTGGGCTCCTTGAACCACATTAATTTTTTGAAAAGAATGGTGCTTTATTTATTTATTAGGTATAATGTAGTCTTTTTTACAGCTTTCCTCTTTTCTCTTCTTTATGACTTTTATAGTGCTTTGTCTCACCTTTTTCTGTATGTTATTCAGAATAATGTGCAGACCTAGAGGGATAGTGAGCAATCAGACCAGTAGAAAATAAACTGTACTTACTGTCAACTGCCAGAATTTTTTTCTGTGTCTTTCCTCTCTTTTAATTCATAATAAAAATGAGTTTTCATGGTCACATTCACTTTCAGGTCTACTAAAGGCAAAGCTTTAAAAAGGCATTATACTCCAAAGACATTTTTCAGCTAATAGATGCCCAACAAAGTCAATTAATATTACACATACAAAGACATAATCCTTTCTATATCAGTCCAGAAAAAAAGTTGAATGGTATTTTAAGGATATTTTACCATATCCTGCTGTTATGTTTAATCAAACCTAACATTCACTAGGAGGGAAAAAATTAGGAGATTTTTTTCCTTTACATAGCTACACAGAACATGCAAGCATGTAAGAACTTAGTAAACCACTCTTCTTTCATTCTGATATTTATTTTGACATCTTATAAAGAGCGTAGAATGTATTTATTTGTTCTCACACATTAGTTCAGACAAATACATAATTTTCTTTCTGATGTAGTGCTGATCTGTATCTACTGAGCTTCAGCAAATACACAAATCTAATGAGGCTGCATGACAGTAGTTAAAAAATGCTACAGTCCACTGTTACAGTGTTGCATCAATACTGATATAATAAAACTATAAAGTCATATCAATACTAATATAGATTTTTTTCCTGAAACCAAACGGATTACTCTACACTAAAAACTATAATAAATTGTATTTCATATTGTCTGAGTTGACTCCAATGCCACATTCCTACCAGTTGCTTACGCTGTTCTACAAATTTCTCAAAATCAAAGTGGAAAAACTCTTTTTACCACATCATCAAGTTGTCATTCATTCTTGTATATCTGACAATCATTTTTTCAAGAGAAGATCACACACCAAATATGTAAGAAATTTCAAAGTGTTCTCAGGGTGCCTTACTGTGGACCACATAACATGGCCTAGTGTCTGTCATAGATCATACATAAGTTAAGAGAATTGTATTAATTTCCTCCCTTAATTGAATGAACAAATAACTCATAGAATAAAAGGAAAGGAAAGCCTTAAATGCAAGAATTAGGTCATCATTTCTGAAATGGCATTAATGTACACAATGACACTTTCAAATTTAAGCAAATGTATATTCATCAAACAGCAAAACATCAAGAAACAGTACATAAAAGGAAAGAACAGGTTAACTTTTCCTCTGATTTCCAGCATGCATAAAACATCAGTGAAAAACTTGTAAAATTCAAAGAAACAATGTAAAATCCTTATGAAGCAACGAATGGCTGTTCTCCTCATAGAATCACTAATGAGTCTGAACATCTACATGATACTTAGCGAGCTCTTGGTGACTGGTTTTCATTTTTCCTATTTCATGAACCAAAATTTACATTGGATTACACGGTGATTTAATTTGTACCCACAAAACCCCTCCTCTCTTGCATTATAACAGTGTTTTCCCAGTGCAGTCCCAACCTTCTAAGATCTACCCTAGTAAAGGAAGGTAGCTGGTAGAAGACATACTGTAGTTAAAATATCCAGTGAAGAATGACAAAAAGAACCACACAATACTTTAAAATAAATTCAGTAACCAGTATTATATGAAACGTATGGTATATGCCTAATCTCTAAGGGACTGTCATATTTTAGCCCAAGAAATCTCTATCATATATGTATTTTAGGATATAGGGGTGAGCATAGAAACATGAATCTAGGAATAAAATGAAAACGTTAAGTTCCTAGAGCTGTGCTCACAACATACTTACTTGGAGACAATATATACATCACTAAAATAACATGGCTACTTGAGCTCTGACACAGAAGTGAACTGAATGGCTTTAGACAGGATTAGTAAATGAACATTACCCAAAATGCAGTACTTCCCACATACTTTTAGACACAAAAGAAGCCAATATAAATTATGCAGCTCTGTGATTCATACAGCCTTGGTTTATGCTAACCAAATCAAATATTAGAGCTTCCAAAACTCACAGGGTCGACCTGCGAATTAATGAGCAGTACACTGCTATTTAGTACAATTAAATTGCATGCAAGAAAAAAAGAGAAAGAAAAAGGTGAAAGTGAATTTGCTATAAATGTTTTAATGGGTTCGATATAAATTCCTTTGCAAGTCAGTAATGCTAAAATAAAATTTCTAAGCCATTAAAAAACATAAAGAAAACATTAGTATATTTTTCCACTTTTCTAAATAATCAGCATATAAGCAATGAAAATGAGATTGCTGTTACTACGAGAATGGAAGGAACTTTAGAAATCTCGTTCATTTCTATTATGGTCTTAAGAAGAAAAATAAAACATTATTTGCCTATTGATAGGGTGCCAGACATTTGCAGATAAGTAGTAAGAGATGTTTCAGAAATCCAATGATAACAAAAGATAGCTAAATGCATCGAACTGAGCAAGACCAGAAAAGAAATATTCTGCTGCCACTGCTTTACCAGGTGTAGAGGCTTCTTCTGACCCAACAGAGCAAGACTATGCAAATTGAAAGTATGCACAACATCACTAGTCCTCAGAGCACAGATAGTCTCATTACACTAATGAAAAGCAAAGGTTGTGTTTAAGAGCTAATGCAGAATATGAATACAGAACAATAATTTCAAACAAAAACACTGTATAGAGAAATTCCCTTCATATGGAAGGGCTAATGAACTTTAGTTTTGCAGTTCCCATATTTGTTTGCAGCAAGATTAATTTCCAAAAGATTTCTGTGACATAACAAAAAAAGGCCAAAAAAACCAACCAACCAAAAAAAACAAAAAAAAAAAAAAAAAAAAAAAAACAAACAAATTTCTTTTTTTTTT
>WBMV01001469.1:212297-366273 GCA_013396655.1 Campylorhamphus procurvoides
TTTGTTATATGTTATGTGGGCAAGGGTTTGGGCATAATATCCATGCACTGGTTTTGCTGTACATCTGAGAGTCATAGTCTAGTGTTCTAGCATGCACTGGTCATCAATCTACTGCATAATCATGCAGAGGATGCCCTTCTTTCTCAAGAGACATGATATTCACTGTTTGGGCTGCATAAAAGGTATGGATTAAGACATTAGAACAGAGTGATTTGGGTATAATCTCATTTGCATCACACTCAGTGAAATACCAGGAAATCATCATCACCATCACTATGATAATGTAGTACAAGGGAATCAGGAGGAGGTGCTGCTCCTGGTATTGGTTTCAGACAAGGGATTTCATATAAAAAGAGGAAGACTGGGCTGAAATACATCCAATAGCTGTTAGCCCATTTTCAGAGCTAAGGAATGAATTAAAATGCTTTGTTCATCAAATCCTTAAGGGCCTACTAATAAAATACAGCTGGGAACATTACAAAGGTAATTTTGCGCAGTTTTAATTATATATTCACTGGTATGGCTGGCAGAAATAATAAGATTTTTTTTTCCTTTCTTAAAGGTATACCTGGGCCCTATCACATTAGAGAAGAAGGTGTAGCACCTCTCTTGTTTGTTCTGAGGAACATTAATGCCTGAATTTTAAAACACTCTTAAGATACCTTCTGGGAATTAAAACTGATGGAAAAGGAATGATTCTGGCAAGGTGACTCACTGTAACATCAATAGAGATGCAGAAAAGAATTCCTGTGCATCTATGTATGGAGCAGCAGGTTTGTCTAAGCTATAAAAAACATACATGTTCTTCCAGCATTTTAAAAACCCATGCTTTCAGACTTTCAGACACCATGAACTCCTGCAGCTCTTAATTCATTAGTTTCATCATTAAGTTAAAAAAAAATAAAATTGGAGCCAGACCATCCTTTCTAGTTCGTTAAAATGGTTCTACTGTTGGGACCCATCAAGTCATGATTTTTACAACACAAATATGAGAGAAGACAAATATATTGTTGCTGTTTTGCTACTGCAGTATTGGTGGCTAAATTACTTCCTTTATCAAAGTGAATGGGAATCACTAGGTTATACAGGGACATGGAATATATCATTATTTTACTTAAGTACTGGTATATATAATACTTGCACCTCAAAGTGTTTCCCAGGATGATGGCTCATTTTGGATTCTCTGCTATATCTAGTTTCTTTGGAAATTGTCTCCCTTCTCCAGGGCAGGGGCACATATCTGGCTGGGATTAAAAAAAATTGATTTATTTTAATATTTTGTCAAATATCAGTAATATTAGAAAGATACAAAGAATGGCAATCTCAGGTTTTCCCTATGCTAAGACACACCTGATCTCCAGGTGTACTTGGGGAAAGGATGGAGCAGTAATGGCAATTCTCACACTCATATACCTGATGTGCAGATTCACCAGCTGAGACATTTTCTCTGTGGCAATCTTTATTTTAATTTTTTCTTTTGTTGCTTAGGACAGTAGAGCTAAGCAAATGAGATCTATAGCATTCTGTACCTAGGGTGCAAGATTTCTACAGTATGTTAATATAAACTATAAAAAGAAAAAAAAGAAGAATCATATAGGATTTTTTTCTGGAGTCGATATGGATACTGGCAGTGAATGAGAAATTTCATTGTCCCATTCTCTACATAAACACAGAGAAAAGCAGAGTTCTGCCCCAAACAGTTCACAGAAAAGGGCCAGCAGATAACATCAAGCAGACTCAGCAGATAATACAGATAAGAAAAACCCGCTTCAAAACACATTTTGAATGTTTGAACACCAGGTGTGAGAATTCAGTGACCTTACTGGTTGTAATCACACACAAGACTGTCAGAAGATAAACCTAGCAGAAATGTTGCCTTTTCATATTTAAGACATCTCTAATTTATTCTCCACTGTTGATCTTGTTGATCTGAACTGTGGATCCCATTCACCCCTTAGACTGGCCTTACACTTCTGATAAAGTGACTATTTTCATCATCATTTTCCTGATGGATTTTCACTGTTTGTAGAAAATGGTTGATGATCTCCATAAGTCATACCTGACAAATCTTAGTTTATGTTACATTTGCTCTTTAAAGGGTATACAGACAACATATGCCTGCAATCTAGACTGCACAGCAGATGCTGAAAACCCAACTACTGCACCTGAAACAGTGTAAAGAACATTAGAAAGATCTCTGCACAGTTCTACAGGTAACGAAAGAAGTGCACTGGAGGAGACAGTGGCTGCCTCAGTGCTTCCAAGTTTGCCAAGAGTTGTCTCTTTCTCTGCAACCTTGGCCTTACAGGACCAGCCAGTAGGAGCAGCCGTGTTTTGGCTAAAACAAAAAGACCTGTCATTCAGGGCTTAGTATGAGATGATAGGACCTTACCACTGTCAAATATCATTTGTGATAATCACTGTCCAGCCCAGTTTCCCACAGGCATGTCTTAAGGCACAGATTTTTCAATGTGCCTTCTTTTTTTAATGCGAGTTGTAACTTCCTTGGCCAAATGAATCAAAGTCTTGGGTTTTTTTATATTTAGTTTGAGGTGGTTAGAGTGAAGGTCAGAGAGCCTGCCCTCAGAAGAAATTTCCTTTTATTTCATAGTGATGTATAGGTCTGACACCTTAGTCTGTCCCATGGCACTGACTCCCATCAGAACCAGGAAAGAATGGATGATTATTGATTATTTTTATTTCTGTTTATCAAAAATACAAAGTTGAAATCTTTCAGCATTTTCCAAGAACATTTTTTCCAAGAACTTCTTTGTGCAGTCACTTCCATGATACTGCAGCTAGTCTGGTGAACAATAGCTTAGAAATTAGATGATGCAATGGGAGAGAATATTTTTTTTTAATTGTGCTGTGCATCATTGTAATTATCAAGCTGGTTTTGGCTTTCTATATTTTTTCTCTCTCGTTAGCTTTCCTTCCATCTATTTTAGCAACCACAATTTGAAATGTTCTAAGTAAATGTTACGGCTATATCAGTGAAACAGCAGGATTTTTGAGCACAAGGAATGTATTTATAGAATTTAATACTTTGCCCTCCATGTTGTAAGTCTGCTAAGCTAGAATACCAGAGTTGTTAATGTTTAATCTGGAGATTACTCTAAAATGCAAAACCAAATTGATGTAATTGAGGTGGGCAAGACATGCAAAATTCAGATGTGTTAGCAACTGAACCTGTTTAATACCTTTACTGATGATCTGGACATGGGGATTGAGTCAGTCAGTTCACAGATGATACCAAGTTGAGCAGGAGTGTCAGTGTCCTGGAGGGCAGACAAGCTCTACAGAGGAATCTGGACAGTCTATGTCTGACTATGCAGTGATGGACAAAAAACACACACAAGTTTGGGGCAGGGAAAATTTAGAACTAGTACTCCCTTTATTATCAGAAGGCTTCTCTTTATACTTTTTCTTATCTGTTCACACATACACATGCCACACTCTATTGGCCAAGCACTTCTGTCCATGAGTCTTAGACTGTCTTCTGATAGGTAGTTCAAATCTCTCCTCCTGCTGGTAAGACTCAAAACGCATCTTTTTATTCACACTTGTTTTTCTCCTTTCTTCAAATTTCCCACACCTGGAACAAGGCCATAGGTGTTTTCTTCTCTGCCTTCCCATGCTCACAGCTGCACCCCTTCAAGGCCAAAGCTGTCTTCGGCCCAGAAGTCTTCCACACAAGACTAAGTGCCAGGTCCCGCCCTTGGGTCACAACAACCCCCTGCAGCACTACAGGCTGAGGGAAGAGTGGCTGCAAAGCTGCCCTGAGGAAAAGGACCTGGTGGTGCTGATCAACAGCAGCTGGACATGAGCCAGTAGTGCCAAGGTGGCCAAAAAGGCCAATGGAATTCTGGCTTGGATCAGCAATAGTGTGGCCAGCAGAACCAGGGCAGTGACTGTCCTCCTGTACTGGGCATTGGTGAGGCCACACCTCCAATCCTGGGTTCAGTTCTGGGCCCCTCACTGCAGGAAAGACATTGAGGTGCTGGAGTGAATCCAGAGATGGACAACAGAGCTGGGTAAGGGTCTAGAGTACAAGTCATGTGAGGGGAGCAGCTGAGCTAGCTGGGGGTGTTCAGCCTGGAGAAAGGGAGGCTCAGTGGAGACCTGCAACTCCCTGAAAGAAGGTTGGAGCCAGATGGGGGTCCAGCTCTTCAACCAGGCAACCAGCAACAGCACAAGAGGCCAAGGTGAGGTTCAGGCTGGACATCAGAACAAAACAATTTTTTTCACTGATAGGGTGCTTAAGCATTGGAATAGACTGTCCAGAATGGTAGCTGGAGTCACCATAGCTGGAAGTGTTCAAGAAACATCTGTGTGTGGCACTCAGCACTCTGGTCTGATTGACAAGGAGGTGATTGATCAGAGATTGGACTCGATGATCTTGGGAGGTCTTTTCCAGCCTAAATGGTTCTGTGATTCTATGCTCTCTGTAGCTGCCTCTTCTATGGTAGCTAGAGACAGAACACCATCCTCCATATACCTCTGTTCTTGCCTCCAGTTAGTTCAACCTGTGATACACTAATTGCCTGGCTATCCATCAAAAGAGGGTATCCTAAACAGCATGTTTCAAGCAGGGGTAGAATTCTCTAGTGCAAAGAAAGAAGAGCCTTAAATCTTGTGTGTACTGCATTATAACCCATAATAATGGGAATGTCTTTTCATTTCTCTGTATCATATGAGAAACTGTAAATATGATAACCTACAGGGCAGCACTCTTCATTTTCTTTCATCTAGTTTTTGTATTGCTGTCTTTGGGATGCCCAGAGCCAAAAAGCATACTTACAAATGTTTCTAGAATCACAAAACACATAGACATCACTCACACTTAAAGCAATAGCAGGTATGATATGTTAGACAAGTTGATTTGATCTTTTGGAAACAGTTTAGTATCTAAAATATTGTATGCCATATATGAAGAAATAGTGCCAGCAGGATATTGAAAACCACAGAGAGCTCTGTAGGAAACATTAGGAAAGAACAGGGCAACTAAATGAATACCCATGGAAAATAGATACTATAAAATTGGATCCCTGCTGTATCAACCTTTGTGGATGATATTGCCAATCTAGAGAACAGTAGCTTTCAGGGGGTTTGGTAACCAGAAGTTATATGGAATATTGCTTAAGTCTCTATTTTTGCATTGAAAACTGCAACACTTTCAAGTATAATAGAAATAACTCTATCTTCCTAGTATCCAACAAAATTGTATCTCAAACTGCATTATCTATTTGGTTTCACAGTAAAATTGTTGAAAGATGAAGCGGTGCAGAAACCAGCTGTCAGCTGAGGCTGGGGATTAATTGACACAATCTTCTTAACGTATTTTACGCTTACACCTCATGTGATAAAACAGTACATCTGTTGCACTTATTTCCTTACAGAATAAAAAGGAATAAAAGCCACATAAATATAAATATAAGTTTGTATAACTACTTAGTTTTAGTTCAGTTTCTTTATGTTCAACTTAAAGTGCTAAATAACATTCCATAATTGTTGAAAAATTAACTTTGACAAGCTTTTCTGGACTCCTCAGCTGAAATTTCAGAACTTAAAATGTTGAAATCATAACCCATCCTTCAAAATTTGAGACTGTCAGTCCTCCCAATGAAAATCTTTTTGATAAGGAATTTTTGAAAATGGGAGATGACAAGAACTTGAAGTTAGAAAAGCCCCATAACACCTGTTAGTTTCGAGTTCCTCTAAAAAATTAAAAAGAACTCTTTAAACCACAGTGTGAGAAGTTCACAGTCTCCTGTCAGAGGCTGTCTTCAAAGAAAATTACAATTATCTAAAAGGATTTTTTCCCCTTATCTTTTATTTAGTAAGCCTGTTGAGTAAATAATGTTATATCACCCTTCTGTCTCATAGGGACCTGTAATTCTAGGATAAGCAGCCACTTCATTTTGCAGGAGGTTTCTTCTTGGTTTCAGAAATCTGTTGCAGCACACTGATTGATTTGCACTCAAATGTAATTGTTCTGAAAAGCAATGAAACCTTGACTCTCACAAGATACAGACAAAAGCAGTTTCCAAAACATGCATAGTTGACATAAGACAGCCCTGAACTTCAATGTACATAGTAAAAAAAGTATCATTTGCACAAAATGTAAACAGCTAGGATACATTCAGCAGGGTCAGAAAACTTGGGTGCTACTCAATTTGGATTAATGATGTACAAATAATGAGTTGCACTTAAAACAGCTATGTTGTCAAAACACTGCTCTTTTAATCCCTGATAAATTATGGGGTTTATGAAAGCAGATTTTTGGAGATAATTGAAGATTATTTAAACATGTGTGGAAAGCAGATTAACTGTGAATCTACTGCTTTAACATAAACTATATGCCTGTCATGTGCCTTTGTACTTCACCATTTCATAAATCCACAGATAGTTGTGTATATATTTTTACTATAATCCAATTTTATTTTATGTCTAGACTTTTCACATTAAAAAAAATGCCATACGGGAACTCATTTTAAGGTCTTTTTAGTTCATCATATCAGAATGCATTAGGTTTTAAAACAGAACATCCAGATTGGATGACGTGTTTTAACCCCTCTTCACCTGCCTTAACTGGGAAATACAGGAAGTGATTTCTTTAAGGATGTTTACATAGGTCCTCTGTTACCATCGTTGTGTCTTATTTAAAGCTGAGTGATATTTCTTCTTCATTTAAAAAAAAAAAAAGTAGTACAAGCATCCTACTGCCTCACTTCAATCCATCCCCAAATTACAAGATCACACAAATTTCCAATAATTTCTTTTAAAACCCATGTGCTATTTCCTTCTCTTCTCTTTTTTTTTTTTGTGATGGGTGAGTGTCTTCTTGTAGTTTATTGACAAAGTTTCATGACTTGGGGCCAACAGCAATGAGCTTCATCTTTAGGCACATGGTTTTTTGCTTTTTTAACCTAAGAATTTATGACATTAAATAAAATTATATTAATAATTAAACTTTAATAGTAAGTGTTCTCTGGCTAGCACTCCTCCTTCTGCCTTCTCTTACACAAGCATACACATCCTTTTCTCTGAAAGAACACCACAGAACTTATTGTGAAACTGTGTCTTGTACTTGGCAGAACAGCAGCTGACAGGCAGGTGCTTGCAAGCTGGAAAAGTTGTCCACTGAGCACACCCAGCAGAGCAGCTCCATTCCTGTTTAACCATTGTCAGCCAGAGTCATGGGTAGGAGTAAATCAAAAGAAGTGGATGTGGAGTCTGTAATTAGCAATGCCCACGAAAACCGTCAGCAGTAATCCTGGCACAGTAAAAGCAATAAAGGGCTGAAGAATGAAAGGATTGTGTACAGGCCTAGCTAAAAAATTACATACAGTGGCCATTTTAAATTCAAGCATACTAATTTCATATAACATTTGAGATTTTTGCAAACCAACACACGAAGTGCAAGCTCTACCGCTTGACTTTCCTTACCACTTCCTAGCTCTGCCTTTGACAAAATTGTTTTTAATGCTTTTTTACTCTTTGCTGCCAGTAGTTTTCTATAATGTGAACAAAACAGACAAATCAACTTCCTAAATCTAATAAAATAAAATGTAACAAAATAAAATATCTCAAACATTATTCTTCCAGAAGCTCTTAAATTCAGAGGTTGATCTTAAGCAGTAAAATATTCTCTTCTTGGCATCCCTCCCTGTCAACTCTGTGGACTGCCAACTGCAGTGCTCAGTTTGTTGCCTTCATTGCCAGATCAACATCATTTGAATCTACTATACGCCAGTGAATAAAGACAGAATTTATGTGAAGATAAACAACCCTGTTTCTGACTCTGAACAGTAATTATAAAACTGTGGGCAATATGAAGGTGGTAATTGGCAGACCCAATCTTTTTGTAAACCAGAACATAAGACAAAGGAGATGTGCTATTACTGCTGTATCTTTGACAGTACAGAATGCAGGCACTATTCAATGACCTGGCCAAAAGATCTTCTGATGGTGGGTTGCAAACTAGACAGAGTAATGCATAGATAAGGGAGTCAAAATAGTCCTTTTTCTGCTGGGAGTTTGTTTTGTTTTCAAAGTAGGTTTAGGCAATAAGACACGTATTTGCCTTCAGAAATGCTATGTTGTCTGTATATTGAATACCCTCCTTTTTTTTTTACTTTGCAAGACTTTTTTTGAAAACCTTAAGTAGGGAAAAATCTAGACCACTGTAATAACCACTACTATTTCAGACAACAGCTGGTATAATATTCTCTAGGAATAAAAGGTGGATTGATTCACTGGGTAGGAAAACTGCAATTTTGATCCTTAATTTTCCATCATTTTGCCTCATTTTGCAACTGCAGCTCTCACCTTTGGGATACTTAGAGAGTACAGGAAAGACTACAGCTGTGATCCATATTCTTCATAGAATAGTCTAAATAATTTATCATTATGTGGTGATAGAGTTACAGCCCATAAATTCTTCAGATCTACAAAAGTCTGCACATACCTTTGTCTATTGGAGAATTGCCCTTGCATTTATATTCCTAAATTCAGTTTGCTGATACCAAAATTGAGGGAACGATTTTTTTTAAAAAATAGGTACCTCACAGAAAGTAATTCAAACATCCTTCATTGTGCTTATACTGCATCTTTGATGGTCACTTTCCATTTTAGTGTTTGAACTAACTGTCTAAAAAAGTGTTGCACATTTTGATGAACACTTCTGAGTAGTCCCCCACATGCTGTCTTGTGTGCAAATCATCACCTCTAGATTTTTCCAGTTTTCCAAAACCTAGGCAGTACCTAGTTTGATTATACATTAGTGCATCCTAGCATTTGGAACAAACACTTTCTTTGATTTAATTGAGTCCCTTGTGCTTAACAACCTGTCCTGAGTCCCTTTCTGCAGAACTGTCCCAGGGCAGCTACTTCCAAAGGGAAATGCAAACCTGCGGCACTAGCAGAGCAGCTGATTTCCTGTGGGAGAGGAGGCAGAGCAGTAGGAACTCTGGGACTGGGTAACGAGGGGCCAGTGGGAAATTTTTGGGAGGTGTTTGAGTTTTCTCTTCTCTTAAGCTCTTTCTTCCCCTTGGGCTCATACGTTTTTCACCACACTGGTACAGTCCATTTCTTACCTTTCTTCTCCAGGTACAAATGACAATTTCATCATTTTCCAAACGCATACCTCTTTCTACTGCACAAGAAGTAATGTAATTTTAGTGAGATTTCCAGTGTGCCTCCTTTAAGTTATAAAATCTTCACCCTAGCATAACTGTATCTGCACTAGTTATCTGCATAGATCTAACCTACTGCTGGAGCAAAACTGCTCCTTCCTTTTCCAGACAGGCAGGGAGACAACAAAAACTGCAACTATAAAATATACTTACTGGAATGTGTGAGACTTTGAATATTGTGTCCACAGTGACGTTTTTAGAATATATTTAAATATTCTATTATGGCTGGGATGGATTTATTTATTAAGTGGCTAGATAAGCTTCTTATATTGAATATGCTAAGAGATCTATGCTTAGGGTTGCAATTCTCTCAAATATAGGAAGCCTGAAGCACCTGAGTTGTCTCAGAATGTAGGATCACTGTCTTTTCACAGTGCTGTTGCCCTCAGACCATATTGAAAAACAACATCAAAAAGGGTCTTCTCCAGTAAAATAAAACTGACCTTGTTTTCCCAAGATTAAAATATTGCCACAGGCTTGTTTGATGTAGCAGTGAAATTATGCCAGTAGGCAAAGGATGATTGTGCTAAGATAAACCAGAAATTTCTCTCTAATTCTACTCTGTAGTTAGATTACCTATTTCAACTGAAGCTTTCTAAGCCTAAAAGTTTTTATGTTTTTTACCAAAATATATTTGCAGTGTGCAGAAAATTTTTTTCCAATACATTTACTAAATTTTTTTCTGCAAAATCATTTCATTTAAGTAGCCTGTTAATTTTTAATTTGATTTAAAATTTAGGTGTTTGCTAGAATGATTTTTTTTTTCATTTTGGAAATTAAGAAATTCTATTAGCACGCTCTTACCCTACTGGGTTTTCAAAGAATCCTAAATTTTACTGGATGATTTGAAGTTCTTCTTCACTACTTAGATGGAAGATTCGGGGGATGGAGGGAGAATGGCATGATGCTACTAGAATCTGCTCTTAAGGAATCTTCTAGCCACTTCAACAACAATTCCTTTGTTCCCAGGACATGCATGATACAATATGACAGGTAGAGGGGAAGGATAAAGGACCTGGGAGCAGGAGGAAAGATGAATAAGGTTATGTTTTCAGTTGCAAGTACTCACATTCCGCCCTTCCTTGCCTTGGGCAAGGAACTCCCTGTAGTTGCAACTCAGCCTTCCACAGCTCCTTGTCTTCTCCAATGGGCCCTTCACTCATGTTAAGTTATTTTTTCCTCAGGTCTCAGTATGGCATTTAAACATTCACTCAACCATGTACACACACTCAATCAACAGGTAGAAACAGCCATGCCACACATCTACAGCAAAGTATTTTGTCTTTGAGTAGGAATGCCATGAATAATTTCTCTTTGCTTGACTCCTCTCTGATTTCTTGTCTCCTACCACCCAAAGAAATGGACAGGGTACAAGTGCCAAACATGCACCTACACTGTTCTTCCTCTCCATGGGTCAAGGATACCTTGGGTCTGTGCCTAATCCAGTCAGGATCAGGTGGTCTACTGGACATTTTTATCTTACGCATGACACAAGTGCTGTGTGTATAATAAAGGAAGATTCTTTAAAAAATTGAGATTCTACAGATATTAAGCTCAAATATGTCTTCTTCCCTTGTTTTTCCGTTTCTTCTTAGCCCTCCTTCACCTTCTCTGCTCTTTTCATAGGCTGACAGGAAGCATAGTTTTTGAGGGGACATATTAGCACAGCATTTTTCTGGCAAAGGCAGCAGCTGTGTCTCCAGTTACCTATTTTATTTTTTTTTAATAAGCCAAATTTCAGGCCGACAACATAACCAGTAGATCAAATTATTCAGTCTTAGAAAGCACAGTCATATTCTGTGGTATAAAACTTAAATAACCATAAATACATCAGTACAGAGAGGGCTTGGCTCTCTATAGTGTTTTGTCTCATTTAATTGGAGTTTATAATTTTCCACAGGGTGGAGAGACTTGGCCAACTGTGCTCCTGAGATTTTTCTGAAAATAAACATGTACAAAAATTTGAGTAATCATAGATATAGTTGTGTCTCATACATTTCCAAAAATGGTACTACACAGGACAAGATATTTTACTCTCAACCAGAGAGAGAGAGAACAGCTGCACTGAGGCTTCTTAGTTGGGATGTGTCTATGTAACAAACTGAAGTGGTAGGCCAGGTTCCTCCTGGTAGCCCTAAGGATCCCAACCAGAGGCTGACAGCAGGCCAGCTGTGTTAGCTGGGGGTTGTGGGTTAGCTGAGCTGCTCCCAGGGACGGGCCCTACGTGCCCAAGCAGGGCACCACACTGATGCGAAGCTGTGGCTTCCAGACTCCCAGAGAGTTCATTTAGGATGTCATTGTGGGGCACTGCACCACGCTAGGCTGACGTGTCTAAGTGTCTGACATTTGGTCTCCTTATGCTTCGGAGGGAAAATGACACATGAAAGGGCAGACATCCAGGATACAGTAAACTACAATGTGCCAGCCACTTGACTGACCAGCCCAGTTCCCACCCCACCAGTGAAGAGGCACCATTAAAAGAGCACAGCACCAGCTACCACAGAGCCAGTGGTAAGCATTTTACACTTATAGCCCACTGTAAGGATTTGGTTACGTGTTTCTACAAACTGAATAACCCAGTGATTAAAAGTCATTCTTGAACCTTTACTGTCTTTTCTTCACAGAGAAAAGAGAGAATTTACTTACAAGCATTAAATAAGAATACACACATGTTCAAATACATTGAAGCTATTACAATTCTTTGCTACTCTATACAGAAAAGGAAAAAAAATGCTATTAGAGGCTCAGTCTTCCTTGCACTTACATAAGTAGTGCTGACACGTTAGTCCTTTCATTCAGAGAAAAATAAATAGGAGACTGTAAAATGTTTAGGAAGCTATTCAACCAATAGGAAAAAAAAGGAGAGACGTAAAATGTACTTGATAGATAGAAAGCATTCATGAATATGTGAGCTACGAAACACCTACTCTGTTATATAAAATTATATTTTTAAGACTTTGAAGAGTCACCAAATTTTGAATACCATAATTTGAAAATTAAAATGGCATTTTTTTACTTCATTGTTGTTCTTTGTTAAATGACCTTTTTTTCCTATAGGAATTACCAAGTCACCAAGTCACCAGCCATATACTGTGAGGACCTAAGGAGCACTTTTACCCATTTGACTCGCATAGATAAATATCTTCTCCCTGTGCCTGGGAGTTTAAAATCTCAAGTTTACTGCTCATCAATGATCGTATGATGGAGGAAAAATGAAGCATGAATTAAGAATAAACAGAAAAATTATTATACAGTTTTGCCTGCACCTTTACTATCTCTACAGAATCACAGAATATGGTGAGTTGGAAGGGACCCATAGGGATCATCAAGTCCAACTCCTGGTCTTGCATATTCCCAAGAAACACACCATCTGCCTGAGAGTATCATCCAAATGCTTTTTGAACTCTGGCAGGCTTGGTGCTGTGACCACTGCCCTGGGGAGCCTTAACAGCTGTGGTGGGGGGGAATCGGCTCCTCTACGGTCCCACAGCCTCCCGGGGTCTGGAGGGGATTGTGAAACCCCCACGTGGTCGAGAGAAAAGAGGTGTAGCAGCTCGACATGGAACGGTCATAGAAAAGCCTTTAAATAGCCGGTGTCCAGGGTATTTAAGCCTTTTGGGCGGGGTTTGGGAGGTAGGATGTGATAGGGTAAGGGTTCAGGGGCAGTGGTGTGCCTTGGGGGGCACAGGGGCCAATAAGGGAACAGGAGGACCAAAACCCAGTGGGAACTCAGCGATAGGAATTGACAGGTGATACATCCAATCAGGTCGGGAGGGGCACAGGGCTGGATACCTGGGAAAAAGGAAGTCTATTTTCACATGTGTGCAGGGGTTTCTAGGGGTTCCAGTCTAAACAGGGGAAAACCTGTACATAAAAGACGCAGGTAATGTTGAATTATAGAGTCTCTGGTCCTTTGGAAGCTGTCACAGTGCTGGTCCTGTCTCCAGGGGTTTCCTTTTCCACGATGTATAGTCTGGATAATCCTCTGTCTCTGCTCTGCGTATGTTGTGATAGAAGTAATTCCCAACAGAGCCTGTTCCGGTGCCCAGTCACCCTGTGGGGGAAGAACCTTTTCCTGATATCCAACCTAAACCTCCCCTGAAGCCATTCCCTCAGATTCTGTCACAGATCCCCACAGAAAAGAGATCTGTGCCTGCCCCTCCTCTTCCCATCATGAGGAAGTTGTAGACTATGATGAGATCTTCCCTCAGCCTCCTCTTCAATGCACAACCCCAAATCACCAGTTTCAGTGGAAGAAGTCTTGAACCTTTTAGCTTGACTAAAATCTGGTCTGAATTTGCAATAAAATAATAAACCGATTGACTTCTATTTTTTACTTTTTGTGAGGATTTCAGAGACCTGGAGTTGTTATCTAACTTTTATGCTGGTGTGAAGCTGTGTCACTCATATAGAACATGACACAGTCCAGATAAATGTCTTACTGAGCTAGGCTTCTGTTGGTTAGTCAATGTAAGTGATCTATAAAAATAAATCTGCTCAGTCAAAGGTGGCTGCAGTCTCTTAGCTGGCATCTTTTGGCAGTGCTAATGAAGGAGCAAGCATGCCTTCCTATAACATTATCTTTACCATTTTATTTTCATTACAGTTGTCTCTATAAGTGCTTCCTGGAAGCTGCTGTAGTCTAAATAAAGATCTAGGGTTTCATCTTTGTTATTTTTGCTGCTAATGCACCAAATTAAAAATGAAAATAAATAGACTTAAAGGAATTATGTGAAATGTAGAAAACAATGCCAGAGTTAAGTTACTTTTCCCAAAACTGTTTCTTTTTTTAAACAGAAGGAGATCAAACCAAAAACACTGCATAAGGACAATTCAGTGCCAAGTGGGGAGAAAGGTGCTGTAAATCACAGCCAGGTGCTTTCTTGCATACATCTCTCTCTAGTTCTGATCTGTCAGCAAGGAGAGACCTTCACAGGAGTCCAGAGGTATTTTGCCATCTCACTATACTTAAGGCTTGCTAGGAAGAACCCCACCGATGCTGAAGCTTATGACAGCAGCAAATTCTACAAAAGATGTTGATAAATACAGCCCAACATGTTGAGTTTCCCTGCCATTTTACAGAATGCACATATATATACATTATCATATACATTTTACTTTTTTTTTTCTCAGTGCAACCTACAAAGTCCATAAAAGATTTAGATAAAATTCTCTGAATTATAATTAATTTACATATGGGTTTGATTCCTTTTAAAAGCAAAGATGAAAAGAAGCATCAAGGACACCATTATTCCCTTTGCAATAGTCATGAAATCTTCAACCATAGAAAAAATTCCACGGCTTAACCTTTCTTATGCAAAGGGTTCCATTAAAATAACAAGTTAATAGCATCTGATTCTTATTTAAATGAGCCATCCAATTATGCCACAAACATCACAGAGCAGAATGGGCTAGGACTTGAGGATGGTCTTGGCCTTTGGATATGCTCTAAAAGTATCAAAAAGCTTAACAACTGTAAACAGAGACGAGAGATTTATTATATGTTCAGAAGAGTATAACACCACTGCCTTTATATGCCTTTATATAAAGAGTCAGTCCATGCTCCAGTTTTTGAATTAGAAATGGCAACGTTCTTTGCAAATACAGTCAAAGAGGAGGGAAGGGAATAAACTTTGCTCTTTATGATTTGCATCACGCAATGTATTTTTTTATATTTGCACAGTGAACATATACACAAAAAAAAAAAAAAAGGAAAAAAGACTGAAAAGCAATGCAATTGAATTAACTACTTGCCCACAGGAAAGCACAAGTCTTTCACAACTAAGGAATTCAGATCTGGGGATCTGTAGTCCACATAGAAGCACAGCTCATACTAAAGAAAATGAATGCAGCATGAGAACTAAAGGACTGGAATATAAAAAGGACAAAGAAACAAACAAAAAAACAGCATACTTTCATGCCATTTTGAATGCACAAGCTAAAATCTTGCTGCTACTCTTTGAAGCTCACAAAGAGCAATGGGCAAATGCAAGATCCTGCAGATGAGCATAAAACAGACCAGAAGCTTTGCATCGGTTTTGCATCGAACAACCATCCAGTTTAGATTTCTGTGCCTCCAGCTACTTAGAGCATGTGAGATGGCACCTGGATAAATCATCGCATTCCTAACCTGGCAGCAAAGGAAGAACAAGCTCCCTGTGATTGACTGACACTTAGCCGTGTCAGGGAGACTAATCTGATCACCATCCATATGTTCCCCATGAGGAAAAGGAACAAAAGCAAAAATCTGATTCTGGCTGCAAAAGACTCAAAATTCCCGCGTTTAACTCTTCAGTTTAGCAATCTTTGCATCTACAATTGTATTTAGAAAGAGCAACTGTATTACTTATGGTAATCTTGTTTTACCATTTTAAGTGACATGTGGTTTGTGTGGGTGCTTGTAACTCTGCATACTTGTATGCAAACAAATGGAAGAAAAGACTGAACGCCTGCCAAACCGAAGAGGAAATAAACAGCAGGGAATTAATGGGGAGTTTTTTCAGACTTCTAAGAAACAATTACAAGGAAGAAAGAGTAAAACCCAAAAGCACAAGAAAGCACTTAGCAGTAACTGATGCTTCTTGAGACCTGGATCATGTTAAAGGATCTGTTCAGGTGTATCCAGCTTGATTGTATTATTGTAAATTCATAGATTTTTAAGGCCAGGAGGGATCATTAGTTATGATCATCCATTTTCATCTACCACAAGCTATAAAGAATTTCTGCCAATAAGGCCTGAATAAAACCTGACACTTAACGAAGCAGGAGAGCATCTTTTAGGGCATAGTCAATTTCCATGTAAAACATTTGGTCCTGGTTATTCTTGGGAAAACTATGCCAGCTGTATATACTCTTGTGCACATTGTAACTATATTCATCACAGGGCTGTCAGGAGAAATTCTCTCTCATGAAGAGCACCTGAAGAGAAACAGGAAGCTTAGATGGGATTTCAGCAGTGGTCAGGGTTTCTTTCAATGGCATAAATTTTATCCATGCATATTCACACTGAAAGCAGTAATCTACAGGGAAGTCAGCAATGACTGCCACTAGTCACTGCAAGGTTTTATTGAAATACAAGGGCAAGAAATCAAATCAAAATAAAAACAATGTTTAACATGAAAAAACAGAAAAAATGAAGGCTCTAAATCATGGACAGGAAGGGCCAACAAATGGAAAAACCTTTTGTTTCTCTGTTTCCACACCAAACTCCTCCCATCTCAGCAAGAGAGCCTTCCTTAAATCTCCTTTAATTCAGACAATAACAATGATGTCTATGACCCTCAAACCTGATATTCAGATGTAACATAGGGCAGCTATGGTATAGTTCAGGGTAGACTGATGAAATAGACAATAGACAAGAGGGGAAGTTTACTCATAAGCAGGGAAAAAAATAAAATAAATCATAACTGCATCCTGTTTTCCTCCTGACCAGAGGAGCACTAGTGATCTTGCTCAGGCAAGAGGGTACAATAATCCCTCTGAAGGTCTGCATAGCAATTGTTTCAAAAATTTGCATTTTACCTCAAAACCCCACACAGGGGTCTACCTCACATTGAAAGTAAGCACTCTGACTTTCTCTTCAAGGAAAAGTACTTCACCTGGGAATAACAACCCTTACATGAATGGGTTTTGTATACATGTAGTATAGGCCAAATTTCTGACTCCTATCTGAGAGCAGATGTTATCCTGCTGTGACTAGAGGCAAAAAATGAGAGAGAAAAAATAAAGAAAAAGTGACAAGAAGCCACAGTAATTTTCCCCTAAACTGTGAAGGTTGTTCTTTCACCTTTGCAAATAGGTTGCATTTTTGTTAGCCTACTGTTACTACTCTGTGCTCTGCATGTATCACACCAGGATTTTAAATATCCAGTACTGTATTTTTGAAATGTTTTGAATTACATGAATATTTTCACTGAAAAGCATGTCTGAAAACTAAGCTACTTCTGAAGCTCAGCATGGAAAGTCTTCAAAAAGCATTTATTCTGAAAGATAAAAAAAAAAGCAACTATAAGCCTATAAGCATCTAAGCCCTAATGTTTCTGTTCCATTTTAACAAATATTTCATTATTGCTTTTTTTTTCTTTCTGTCAATGTTGTCTTAAAGTTTTTCTCTGGTTATTCCTAGAAAAGACCCCTCTTAATTTTCAGACACAGGAACATCAGTTCAGAGCTAGTGAAACTTAGAATATGAAAATACAAAGTCTCATTTTCTATTAAAGCTCTTAATATTAGACTAAAGGTAAGTTTAATAAAGAGACATTGCAAACAGGTAAATTACTGCTTGTCTTTCTCATTAGGGTGTGGTGAAAATTAATTCCTAGGCAGAAAGTACTTTGAGATCCTTGCATGAAAGGCATTACTTTGGTTAAGAGCAAACTAGTATTATTAAGTGTTATTAAAATAAATTGGAGGCAGAGAACATCATGAATGTTTCCCTGTAGGTTCAATCTGAGAACTGGTCTCTGTTGCATTGTAGCTCAAGTTTAACCTTTAGAGCACCGGCATCATATGCATCTCATTTACACTGCAGAGATAAGGCTCCCCTGGGCCTTCCAACATCCCAGCCCTGGCCTAAATACCTAGTTGACAGCCAAAATACTGTAATTGCCAGGGAACTTTGTAAGGCAATTTTGGACTACAAAAGGAAGCAAATCATAATTTCATGTTTAAATTTGTTTTGCTTTAAGAATACACAATTGTGAATACACAACCGTGTGGATCAAATGCAAAATCTTCATAGTCTTAAAGCCCATAACTTTATATTATGACCTTCAAATCAGTGTCTACCCATACATAAATTAAAATACTTTGAAGGTTTTACTTGAAAGGAATTAATAGAAGATAGCAGAACTATCAGTTTTCTCTAATTCTTGCAGTTGGTTTTCATGCTTTGAGAGTCCAAATAAGGCTGTTAAAGTGCCAGCCTTGGAGACCTTGTGTAACAACAAAATAAGCATATCACAAAGCAGCATCAATGCATACTTGCTAAATCATCAGTAGTGCCCACATGCAGAGGTCTGACAGGATTGTACTGTTCATGAATTTGCCATTTCAAAAATCAGGCTGTATCTGGACAAAGGTAATCGTGTTAATTTAAGTCACATTCATTCAATGCCCTTGTGTCCATCTGGTTTTTGATTTTTTAAGACTTAGTTGTATAGATACAAGGCAATGGTCATAAAGTCTGCTTAGAAAGGTTTCAACTAAGAATGGCTGCAGAAACAAAAATGTAGCTGACAAGAGCCAAGACATTTCAGCTATTAACTCTGACATTTTTTTGGTTTTGATTAAGAAGTCAAAAGAAAAGAGAGAGAAATGTTTAGCTTATAAAGTTGTTAACATTGACACATAAAATTTTTAAAGCTTTAAAAATATGTAAAGTGGCCAATAAAATAAAATTCATTTTGTATTGTTCTCATAAGGGTTATTTAGAAAGGTACCTTAGCATAGGCAAAACTGTGTATCCTCTTGAGAACACCTGTGAACTGTTGAGTTTAATTGGGCAACAGCTGGTGCTGATTGTGGGTTTTCTTGCTGTATCTCATTACTAGTCTCCCCTTTGCTCTTTTCTGATTCAGTGCTGCTGATGTGCAGTGCCCTAGCAGAAATAAAGACAGTCAAAGAAAATGATTGAAAGAGTTTATGTGTGCATCAATGTGCTTGTTGAGCTTTCTCAGGCTTCTGCAAACGTGTGATGTACGTGGGAGGCAGTCTGAGGACATCACACATTGGCTGGCAGTCCTCGCAATATCTTTCAATCTCCATGTAGGCATCGAGTTTTTCTGCAGAGGTGAGGAGAAGCTGTAATTTAAAGCTATTTATGGGATAAAAAGGTTGGGGGGGGCGGGGGAAAGCACCCATAATAACCTTGTCATTTTGCAGTGGAATATATTGCTTAGTCTCACTTCAATAAAATTATCAAGAAGTAATCATGTATGTCCTACTGCATTATCTTGCTAAGCAGTCTCAGGGCAAAGCTGCTGATCCTGAGAGCCAAACTACCATCTTTTGCAATGTTTAGGAGAATTAGGAGTTCAGAGAGGACATTTTGACTGCTGACCTTGACAAAAGCAGAGAAACTCAGGAGTGCACAAAAGAAAAGAGTAAATGGCAGATGAAAAATTAGGTTTTCTGGAAAAGAGTAGTAAAAGCAAGTAAAAGGAAAAGCCCTCTGCAGCGAAATTATCGGCCAGATGCCTATTTCAAAATAAGAACAAAAATCTGAGAAAGTCTGCAGTTGATAATAGAAGAAAAACATTAAAATACCTTTAGAAGAGAGATTATTAATGACTTGAGTGAAATCAGAACTAGACTGAGTCTACAGTCTTTTGAAAATGGAAATTCCCACATCTATTCCTGATGCATAAGTTCTTCCACAGAGAGAAAACAGAATTTAAATTAGCTATTGCTATTTAAAAAAAAAATCTCAAGTCATCAGACATAGTACTTTGAAATAGCTGTTGAGTGATCACTCATTTTAGCTTGAGCAGATAGTAAGTTTAAACATAGGTCACTGATGCTGATTTTAATACTACAGATATTCAGTTGATATTTATAAACTAAACTACTTACAATTTGTGTACTACAACATATAATGAACATAATACTATATGAATTTATATTGTCAACATACAATTTACATTAATCTACTGTATTATAACCACATGACACCATTAAATACTTTGTCTTTCTAATACTGTTTTGATTTCCAATACCTTTAGCATTAAGCTCCTTTTTCATTTTCCCATCTTTAAGAACAGAAAAAAAGAAAAGGAGGCAACAAAAAAGATCATAATTTTGCATGCATTAAAATAAGGTTTTAATAACAGAAGTACAACTTTGGTGTATATTTTACTTACATATATAAAGCTGAAAGTTTGTCAGTAACTGAAGTGACATGACTTAATCTCTGAACACTAACTAGTCTGGTGTAATGTCTCCTTAAGTGGTATAGGGCAGATGTATATTTTTACTTATTTTATCTTTGCATAGAGATAGACATATTGAATGTATAACTGTGCTCAGAAACAGTAACACCTATGAGAGTGCAGAGCATTTATGAATACTTATAATCCTGAATTGTGAAGAGTTGGAGTTGTATTAATTTGCATTACCACTGATCGCTTTAGATTTACCTATTAGTGTTCTTATAAATCTCATTAGTAGAGGTCCCCTTAGCAATACACTTTTACTATTTCTGCAGCTGTAGCAACAGAAAAAAATTTAGGTGTTTTGAGACAATTTTCAGCTGGTACCCCTGCACCTAGGATGACATTTATTGTGGCATTGCTATTTTTGTCTGTATTAATGCAGTATTAGCATTGTTACTACCCTCAGAAGATAATTTCTACATATATAGAATACTTAATAATGAAGAAAGAATTTATTTACTGGTCCTTGTTAAGGTAAGAAAAATATTTGCCATGTCGAAACACATTCTTACTTAAAGACAGTCAGACATACTTTATGTTGAATCAGATAAACATTAATATCAAGTCTATTGCCAGTTTTATATTTCTGGTAACTCCAAAATATATAGGAAATGTAGAGTATAATATTTTGTCACTAAAATTTAGTTGGTCTACTGGTCTACTGAAACAACCACCTCAGCATGAGGTTCTGTGTTTGGAAAAAAGATGTCACTGATCACCTCCCTGCTAGTAAGGTAGCTGTTCCCAAAAAGAACTGTGCATGCATCCATCCCATCTCTGTCAGACCCACCCATTTTCCTGAATTAGAAGCAATGATAGACCCACAACAACATCTCTCCCCTCTGCTAATGGTTTCCTCACAAGAGAAAATGTGACAGGTCGGTTCACAAGAAGCTAAAGGTGAAGATGAAGACAAATACAACATTCACCAAGACTATGAAATTATTTCTTTTTAAAGAACAGGTAAACAATTACAGGACTGCAGCTTTTAAAAACATCTAGATAAACTTCCTGAAATACACCACAGTAAAATTAATATATCTTTCCTAAGCTTGGTTGCAAATAAGAGACATCGCCCTAAGCAGCTTACAATACTATCAAACAAGATCAGGTTATTGAAAGACACCTTGGTTTCATCATATATTTACCTGCATCTTACAGTTGCAATTTATTCCAGAACCAAAGCCATATTTCCAAGGGCTATAGATTTTTACATCAAAGGCTTGATTCTTGGCAGAAACAACTACCCATTTAGAGGAATTGTGTTACAAATGCAGAAATACCAGTTAGTTATGTCCAGAGAAAGAAAGTAGGTTAATGGCAGTAAAAGCTGCCAATAGCTTGACAAACACCTTGCTCTTCCAAGCAAATCACACCATTTTAACTATTCAAATAGTCCTTGAAAGGTTTTCTTTAGGCACTGATGAGCCACTGAGAAATTCATTGACTGATTTTAATGTGAGATTCATGTAACACATGTACACACACAGAATCACAGAGTGTTTGGGGTTGGAAGGATCCTCTGGGGACCATCTGGTCCAAACACCAAGCTCAAGCAGGGCCAGTTAGAATCAGTGGCCCGGGATCACATCCAGGCAGCTCTTGAACGTTTCCAAGGATGGCTAATTCACCACCTCGCTGGAGAACCTGTTTCAGTGTGCAGTCACTCTCACAGGGAAAATGTTTCCTGATACCTAGAGGAAACCTCCTGTGTTTCCATGTGTACCCATCACCTCTGGTCCTGTCACTGGGCACCACTGGAAAAAGCCTGGCTCTGTTTTCTTTGCAACCTCCCTTCAGGTGTATGTACATTGATGAGCTCACCCCTGAGCCATCTCTTCTCCAGAACAGTCAGCCTCAGCTCCCTCAGCCTTCCCTCATAGGAAAGCTCTTCCAGTACCTTAATGACCTTCCTGATCCTTCCTTAGGCGTTATTCAGCATGTCCATGTCTCTCTTGAGCTGGAGAGTCCAGAGCTGGATACAGTTCAGTCCAGGTCTAGCCTCACCAGGTCTGAGCAGGGAGGAAGGGTCACCTCTTTTGACCTCCTGTCAATGCTTTTTTTTAATGCAGCCCAGAATACCACTAGCCTTCTTTCCGGTAAGCAAACATTGTTGGCTCATGTTCCAGTTGGTGTCCACAAGAACTCCTAAGCCTTTTTCTGCAAAGTTGCTTTCCAGCTGGAGAAACTCACTGTATTCATAATAATAAAAATAATTTAAAAAAACCCAAAATTACTGTAGAAGCCAATCGCTATTACCTATAATCAATATTCTGTATTCATATACAACAAGATCTAACAACTATGTCCATATTTATGAATTTAAGGGAACATGCATACATGACTAAAATAAAATCTGGCTCTGCTAATTCTAAGCACAGATTTGTTTCAGAAAAAGTCTATGTCTAGAAAGAATGAAAACTTGTCCCTGTGATGAAATAGATCAATTTTAAAATTTTGGTATCATTTTGTAGCTATCTTCTTGCCTGGGAATCTTCAGTCCTGGAGTCTAATCCAGGTATCCAGGTGGATGAATTCATCTCTTCCTGACAGAGGGAAATGTTGTGAGGAGAAGTGATCACTGAACAAGCAAAGATAAGAACTTGAGACATGAGCATTTCTCATGCCCACGGACCAACAAGTAGAAAGTTACATGTACAGGGGTTCAGAAACCTGTTGGGTTGGATGGGAGGACGCCCATATTTTTGAAGATGTCAGCAGACATCTGCAGAGGCAGAGCACATGGCCTAGCAGAGACACACATTGAGGGTGTCATTCTGTACAAATTACATGATATCATCATGAGGCATCAGTCCTGCGGCAGAGCAGGTTTAATTAGTTCCATGGCACCCTGCTGGGGGTCTGCACTGCTCTTGGATGTAGTCCTAGTTCAATCATGTTATCTAGGGTGTGACTGGACACACATTTTCCAAACATCTACAGATGGTTTGTAACACAGGCCAGTGGGTATTGTGTCAGGTATGAGCAGTAGCTCAACCAAGAGATGAAAGCTGAGTGATATCTCTAAATCAGCAACCAAAGCCAATGTTTTGGAGTAATGAAAAAAAAAGACTACAGTAAGACAGGATGATAATACCAACAGTGCTCAGGAATTCCTCTTATAGTTTACCATTCTCATGCCACTGTTACTGTGGCAGCAATACAGAAATATGTCAGTACAGTGAAAACTTATGAGGTGCCCAACAATGAAAGGTGCCATTGATCAGACTCCAGTGATAAAGATATAAATTGTAGTGAAGTAGCTAATCTGTTATTGCCAGCCACTCCTTTGATTACCTGGGTGATTAGTGTTGGAACTGAAAGCAAGAGAAAAATCACAACGGATTTATACTCTATTTTCTGTTTAGAGGCTCCCATAAAATTGTCCATGCCAACAGACAAAACAGCTCTTAACAAATTATCACTAAATTCAGAATAAACCACAGTATGTCATTCTCTTCCTACTCCCTAGGCAGCTGGAGACACAATCATGTGGTTTTCTCTTCTCTGCCTTTTTATTCCATCTTTTTTCTTTCTCCTTTTGCCTTTGTCTTTTCTTCCTTGGTATTTTTAGCAGCAGCTTCACAAAAGTGAAGTTGAAAAAGTGAGCCTTAGACATTTTTCTGAAGGCAGTGAGATTTGTGGCCTTTCTTATTTCCTCTGATAATGAGATCCAAACCACTTGCCTTGGTGCCAACGAAGCCCTATCTCCAGTTCCCACAAGCTTCACCCTTGAGGCTGACAAGCTCATCCTTTCTGAAGGAACATGGTTGCCAAATGATGTCAGCAATATAGAGAGAGAGGTCCTCTCAGGGAAATTTTGACTCGTGTTCATCAGTTGTCTGGAAGATTAATAATGGGACCTTGAGTTTGATCCAATATATTTATGATTTCATAATAAATTTATTAAATACATTAGTTCATTAATTTTGCACGTTCTTTCAGCTAAAATGTGAAAATGCAGTCGGTTATAGAACTGACAAAGAAGAAGAAACCTAATGACTGCCACTGAGAATGTTTAACTCATTGGAGATTTATAATTTAGTTTCTACCTTCTTTTCAGACAGGGACCACTTGTTCAACAGTTTTTAGTTAATTAATTATTTTTTCTATGAATAGGAGAAAGCTAGATATTTTTTTCCTCCTATTCCACATCTGAGGGAACTGACAAGCAAGTCTTTCCATAGGAACTGGATTTATATAGTACTCTGCTCCAGCTGTTTGTCCTGCTACTCTGCTGGAGGTACCAGAATGAGGTATGAGCCAAATTCTTAGCAGCTATGGCTTAGAACTCAGCATACCAAGCTGGACTGTAGTTGAAGGTGGTTTAAACTACCACACCAGATTCCAAGAAGCACCAGCTGAGGCACTGGGCACAGATTCACTCCTGCTGCCAATCCCCTGAGTCAGACATGGTGAGGCACAACAAACTCACCGCATATAAACCCAGGACTCTTCACTTACGTGTTGAAAGAAGATTGACTTTTAGCTCAGAGATGGCTGATCATTCCAACATAGATTGTATTCCTTCTCTAAAAGACAGGACACTTGTGGACCAACTACATAAAACATCCTAGCCTCCAAAAACTGTAGACATTTTCATTATTTAAAATATTGATAGCGTCCATCTTAAAATACTGGTATCTTGAATATGAAAGGCATTGATCACATAAAGTCCAGATTCTGAGTCCTCAGTTGCTTCTGACAAGCAGGCCCTGATCTGACACTTACACCTGTACACTTTGGTGAGTATTTGTAATTTCAACATCCTGTTTCATTTTATCTGCTCTAATAAATGTGCATGATGGATAGATGGTATTTTATAATACTGATTGATGGTGTTAGCTCTATTTATGGCAACAAGACTGATCAGTAAAGTGACTCATTGTTCAACTTCTGCTACAATTTTTCATCTATCTGACTGACATGGAAACTAAAAACTGTTGTTCTATCAATTTCCTGGAAAATAAAAGAAGCAATTCCACCTGGGGAGGTGTGTTTCCAACTTACACTTTGCTTATTTATTGTATCACTCTACTACGCACCCTTTTCTTCCTATTATTTGGGGCCACTGCCCAGCTGCTTTTCCGTGTGTACTTCTTCTGCCTGAACTCCTAAAACATCATTTCAAAATAATGAATACAAGTATTTGAAAATTCCGTGCTTCCATTTGAAAACATATATTTTCCAATCCACAGTGGAAAGGCTGCTTTGTCTTCACTGACAGCTGTACACAGCCCAGCAACGAGGGACAGTAACAAGGAACTAAAACATGGAAGGGGGAAACAGTAATGTGTAAGATCACTGAATTGCCTTATTGCCAGCCTGGCAAGAAGGAGGAATCTCTCCAGGACAATGCTGAAGAATAAAACCTGTGAGATACAATGGGTTTTGCTGACTCTTTTGCTGGTACCAGTTCCTTAATGATTTCTTTAATTTGGCCTTTTCCTGTTCCTTTCTGTGGTGCTGTCGGCATTGCTGTACCTCGCCCATTTGTCAGCTTTGATGTTTTTAGGGTGTGCAAAGCCAGTGTGTCAGCAGTGCCAAAAGCACAGTAATAATAAATTCCATCTGATTATAATTCAACAAGAGCTTGTACCAGCTTGACTGTCCTTTACCTTAAGGCTACCTGACAATACCATAAGGCCAAATTCAGAAATAACATGTAGAGGAGCTTTAGTTCAAAGGCTTTGAGGCTGGGCTGATTAACCTTCCTGGAATGTCGGGGCAGTTTCCTGCTCCACAGCCCAAGCAGGAACAAGCTCAAGTAGAACAGATGACCATGTTCTCACTCCACTCCTTCAAAAACATTCTGGGGATGTGAGTGGGGGAGGAAAAGAGGACTGGTGAGAGCCTGTGGATGAGAAGAGTGTGTATGACACTAGGCTGGAAGGACAGAAAAGCCTCATGAATCACATATTAGCGTTACCAGCCTCGTGATATATGAATGCTCTTAGTTCCATAATACTCTTTAAGACTTGTCTGCAGTGCAATACCTTAGTTTAAGGTTGGCAGACCTTAGTGAGAGTTAAAGCCACAAAAAATCCCAGGAAAGTTGCTTTCCTGAACACCCCAAGAGCAGGATTCCAGAGCCTGGAATCCTAGGGCTGAACTGTGGATTATTTTGCCTTCCCATTAAAGTGCTGTAGGTATTTAGCTATACAGGTAATTTCTGAGTTCACTCAACCATCTTTTTACTTGGTTGTTATTGCTGTTGTTGTTTCACGAAATAGATAATTTTCTTATAACTTCTACTTTTAAGGTCAGTCATAAAAAATTGCTTACACATAACCCCTGAACTTGAATTTTTAGTATCTGTCCTCCAGCTACCCTGTTACAGATGGATGGCTGTGCTGCTTAAGTCCAATACACCCCACAGAAACATCTAATAGACTCTGCACATCGTTTAATGAAAGGAAAAGGAAGGACTCCCTGCTAGGTTCATGCAGATCAATATAACAGTGTAGGAAGCATTGATGGAAAATGGACAGATTAGTATAATATTTTATAAGACTGAAACTGGGATATAGCTTCTATAAAAGAAAAAAATGCGTATCAACAGATTTTAGACTTCCACACTGAAGAAGAGAAATATTGACAGTGGTAGAAACCTGGTAAGAGGAAGATGACACCAGAGCCCTCAGGCAAATCCCTCATGCAATACAATTGGCTCCAGCCCAGAGATAATACCAAGTGTTTATTCAGGAATGGTACACCAGCAAGAGAAACAAGAGACATGTCAGAACGGAAGTGTCTTGGAAAAAAACTGAAGTTCATCCAAAGATTGAAGAAAAGCCAGGCCAAGGGACAGAGTGGAGCTGAAGAGGCACCCACTAAACAGTGCAGCTACAGAGAGTGAAGAGGCTCTCAGTATTCATGGTGAGGATAGATAGACTGGGCCTAGGACAGCTACCTTGTAAACTGAGCAGCTTAGGCTTCCCACAGTAAATCCTCTTCATAATAAAATTTAAAAAAAAAAAGGAAAGGGAGGAGTCATTGCTACAGAACACTCATGGCACTGAACTGCCACTTCTAAATAAACCTCTAATGAGGGTAAAGCATGCATTGCTCTGCCCCACTCTACCAGCATCATTTCATATGGCAACTCTCCTGTATTTTCCGTGAAGTATAACAGCTTTTTCATGCTCTTTTCCCTAAATTGCACAGAATAGACTCCACACCACCTACAGTTTATAAAAGTTGTAATATTGTTCCTCTGAAAAGGCTGTGGCTCTGCAGGATATTGAAACTGTGACAGATGTGTTAGGTTTAAACACAAGTAAGTTAAATACTTAAATGATTCAAGAAGATTACACAGAAAAACAAGAGAAGGCAGGAAAAAGGATGAAATATGAAGTTGTTTTTATGAGTGAAAAAACTGTGGAGTACACAGTGATCTATCAATTCCCTTGCCCCTGTGGACCACAGAGGAATGGGCCTTTTTCCAGCAGAGGCAGCTGAAAAAGTAGCATCAGGTGGGAGAAGAACAAAATGGAAGGGGTTGGATTACATGGTCTCCAGAAGTCCCTTCCAATCCTAAATATTCTCTGGTTCTGTGAAAATCGAATTGACTATAAATGCATTGAGCAACCGTGACAGCGTAGTTGCTGAATTCTACTGCACTCCTCAAAACCTTTCAAATACTGTTTCTCTTGAAAACTGTGCATTGGTATGCCCTGAGTATCCAAATTCACAAAGAGATGCTGTCAACATCATCCTTCTCCCCTCCCCAAATCATAAGATGTTGCAAGCACAGGACAGTCTGAGTGACTGAACCTATATGGCACAAAAACCTACCACACAAATAATGGCTAGTAAAATCCTCCCTACCAATCTCAAAAGGGGGCTGTGAAGGAGTTAGCTATTAAATTGAACTTTGCGATCAAAGTACACAGGAGAACTGTTTGGAAGAAAATTTAATTTTGTAAGTTGCTGTCTTGTAGCAATAATCAAAATGACAGCACTACTGAGAGTTACTCATTTCCTGCCGACTACCTAATTTGTGATTGTGGTAGCAATGCATTTCTAGAACTGCAGTGAAGCATTAGCTAGGAGTTATTTCCCCCTTAGTTTTCTCAAAGCAGAGAAGTAGGGACTTCAAGCCCCAACTTTTCAATTTCTAAACACACATCTTCGTTCAGAAACCAGAATTGGACCCCTCTGCCCTATGCAATCACATTTCCACAATTCAAGATGGTTGTTTGTGCTTGCTTTATCCCGTTGATTAATGGCATTCACATTTAAATGGTCGCAACCAGCCTTTGAAGTCATTAATACCCCATTAAGATGAATGGGGTAACTTCACATCTTTTGCTTCAGTCTCCTGACTGTGGAACCAACAAAACCGCAGCATATTGATTTACAGAGCAAAAACTACCTTCATAGTCACTGAAGGAAAAAATATGGAGATTTAAATATAGAACTATGCTTCAATATTTGTTGAATAAGTCTGGATAATCAACTATCATGAAATTTCAACACCTGGAGAGATATTGTCACCTTAGTAATGGGGTAATGACATTTAAATCACTAATGACTCTAGCTCGGTTTCCACCATGATGTAAATAATTGTCAGCATGAAGTTTCCATTTAACATCTTCTAAGAGAAAATAAATAAGTATTTGAAGCATCAAACTTCTCTGTAGAGAAAACATCTCCCTGGGTTTAAGTATCTGCTGACTCTGATATTTATTCTTATACATAAAACAATAATGTAATCCCTATTGTATCTCTCTATTCAGAATGCAGCACTGATACATGAAATCTAGTTAGAATTAAGTGTGTGGGAAGGAGAGTGGAGAGTGTTCTTCACAATGAGTAATTGTAAATAAAACCATATTGTGTCTACAGTAATGTGCAGTCTCCTGGCTCAGCTACATTACTCTTACTCAGCAGAAATGTAATTTACATGGGTTTTTGGAATAGTCTTTCTACACTAGGCTAATTCTGGGGTTTATGCAGTAACAAGGCAGCTAAGCTATATACTAGACAAAAGTCAATACTCTTTGACCTGGTAAACTTGGGAAGCTCTCCCAGGATCACATTTAAACTAGAGTGCACAAAAAAGAAAATAAGGAACAAAACAGGAAAAAGCACACCGCTCAAATTCTGGCTTTGAGCCCTCCATGGTTCATGAATTTCCTCACAGGAAAAGGTGCTTCATCATTATTATAGAAGCTGAAAAATAATTTTCATTAATTTCTACAACACTTTCCTTTTTTGCCTCTAGAAAGTAGGAGGCAGATATCCTATATCTCCACAAGAAGCTACCAGATGGTTTATAACAGATCACAGAGATCAATGATTTTTCAGTGCACTGCTCCAGGTTTGAATTAGGTAGTGAATTGGGACTGTTGATATAGGAAAGAACTGTTCAGATTGAGTTATGGCAACAGATTAATAAGGCATTTAATTAATCTGCTTAACATTACTGAGGGACAGTTAGGCATTGTTATGGCTATTCTGGAGAGACACAGAGCAGCACATGGGCAATGATTTGCCCAGGGCACCCAGAAAGTCATTGGTGAAGATGTAATCAGGACTTGGAAACTTCTATCTCCCTGCTGCCAAGACTAAACAGCCTAATGAACAGCACTCTGTACTGGCTTGCTTTTATAAGGTTGTTCCCCAGATACCTTGTGCTGGGGTTTTCTCTCTGCCACAGTAGTGGAAAAAACAAGTTAGTTTTATCATTGAGCTATTAAATGCAGTGGACAAGCTGGTTGTAAGAAATCTTAATTTTGCTTTCAGTAAGAAGAACTTGGCCTATTATACAGTGCCAAAAGCGGAAAGGTGGCTCTAATTTCCTCAGCAGTGGTCAGGTAACCTTGCTTAGGTGAAATATCTGACTTTCAGGCATGTTGTTAATCCATTTGGGAATTGGAAATTGGATTATTCCCTAGCAAACCAGAAGATTCCTCATGTTGTCCCTTAAGTACCGCCTTAATATTTTGTTCCAAAACAGTAAATAAATCTTCATTATTGAGTGTTACACTAAAACAATCATAATGAAAATCATTCTGGTAATACTCTAAAATTGTTAGTCAGAGAAAGCAATCTGGTTAAATTTAGCTAATTTTGAGTTTGGTACTCTGGGGTTCAGTATGCTCTGGATGGAATTATCTTTGTGTAACTCAGATATTTTTTAATGATTTGGGTTTGTTCGATTTTTTTCATTGCTATCAGACACACATCCCACCAGAAATACATTTCAGAAGTGCAAAGATTTAAACATCATTACTTACCCTTCACATTAGATTTAAATAGGGACAGTATGAATCCAAAAGCTCCTATTTCCTGACTGTTCTTAAACTCTTTTTTTCCCCCCGTGAAACATGAAGAGAATCAAAATTTCACAGCAAGCCTATGTATAACTAAGAAAAGGCTACAAGCTATGTGAAGTACTGCTACATTTGGGCTAACATTTTGACATTATTTGAATAGAGAAATGTGGAGCATTTCGTCTTGATTATAAAACCCTAAGGAATGCCCTGGGTGTTTCACCACATGCTAAGAGAGATGATGGGAGAAAACTGGCAGAAGTTATCTCTTCCCACCCAGTTTAACTGATTCAGACAGAGCAATTTTGTTGGAAGAGTCTGCTGGCAATCAATATGTCTCAGCTTGCTCCTATATGCCTTGCTGAGAGAGAGCGAGCTGTTGGAAAAAAATCAAGACATGTAACTTTTTCTACTCTAGTTTAAAGCTTATGAAAGCAAATGATCTCCAAGGCACTAATCCTTTCACCTTGGTAAACATGCAACGAATCTAAATGTAAGAAAAACAGAAGGATTCCTTCCTACTCTTCTTCCTTCTGAAGCAGCACAGAGTCTTACAGGCTGCACAGTGATATCTGCCTTGCCAGTCCATTGCAGCCACCAAAAAAGCCCAAATTTGTTAAAAACAAAAAAAAATTGAGGAGAAAAAAGAGAAAAGAAGAATAAATACATTTCCTGCCTGTTTCTCAACATGCATTATCAATCAGAAAACCAGACTTTGCCCTACATGAGCAAGTACAAGTTTACAAATGTGAACCTCTTCTGACAACATCTTTGTTGCTTCTTGTCATAGGCACCCATTCTCCTGATCTTCCTGTCTTTCTTGGCACTAAATTTGTAAGTAAGTAAAACAGCCTGGCTTTGAAAAACAAACAATTTGAGAGGTTACTTGTTCCTAAATAATTATTTAACAGAGTTAACTTAATGACCAAATATTTTTGTACATGATGTAAACAAACCTGGCTTACTGAGCTGAGAAGGCAATAAACACAATCAGGATTTTTACTTGAGGTATTTGCTTATTTAATAATATTAATGGATTATCAGTAATTTAATCTGGCAGCCCAGATAAAAGTATACCCTTCTGGAAATTTAGCATCAGGTCAAAGAAGAAAACTTCCCTTAAGGAACAAAGATTGTGCCTAAAATAGAATTTTGCGTATATCCTCCTAAGCTTGAAGTGAAACAAAAGAGTAGCAAAATTTCCAAAACGTCTGATCAAATATATTATACTTGGATTTTTATCAATAACACTGCATGTTTCTTCACTGAAGCTGTATCAGTTAGCAAAACATCCCTGTCTGTTTAAAAAACATTCTTCTAAGAGCTGTGCCCTGGCTTTTTTTAAATCCATTGATTTCTTAGGAAAGATGATTAGGTATCAGTTGTTTTCTGACTAAATGACATAGACCAAGAAAACCATGTGCTCTGGCTTGAATCATTATTGGCTGACTGTGATTAGAGGAAACCAAATCATAGACTCATAGAATGGATTCAACTGGAAAGAACCTTAAAGATCATCCAATTTCAAACCCCTGCCATGGACAGGGACGCCTTCCACTAAACCAGAGTGCTCAGGGCCCCATCCTAGCCTTGAACACTTCCAGGAATGTGGCATGCTCAGCTTCTCTGGGCAACCTGTGCCACGGTCTCACCACCCTCACAGCTAAAGATCAATCCCAAAAGTTCAGCATCACAGGGACATGAGATGAAATAGACAGTCAGATTAGCTTGAAAGAAGTCACTGTCCGATATTTTACTTGGTAGCTAATCAATTACATTTTTCTTCTTTGTATTGGTTAGTGATAGAACATTGGCTCTCACAGCTCAAGATAAAGTTCTCCATGCTCTAGCATTTTTGTTAAAAGAAAAAGAACAAGAAAATGAAAAAGAAAAAACACCACCAGATATCTGAGGGAGAAAGGGGTGTTCCAAACTTGCTATAACTATATTTATCTGCTTTGTACTAAGCCAGAAGGATGGTTACACTGACTCAACAGGTCAAATTCAGCAAAATCTGCATAATGTGTGGTAAGAGGCACTGCTGTGCACCAGGCATATCCTGGTGAAAAGCTTTTCTCCTAATGTTCTGCCAACAGGGTGCCTGCAAGGGAGCAGCAGGAGTTTTTGTTTTTCTGTCATAAGGCTCTGGTTAAGAGCAATTTTAGATGCTCTTTTATGCTTCCCTTGGACCAGTCAATCCACTATAAGGATTTCATTACCCGACTGCCCATAGAACTATGGCATATAATACAAATAAATAAGAGCAAACAAATGGAGCAATGGATAACACACACACTCAGGGTTATTGGCTAGGTCACATCTTGAGTTCCTACATATCTCACCTCTCACCTAGGCTGCAGTTAGATTTGCCTGCCCAACAATTCTCCCTCAGTGACATTTCCATGACTAGGTGTTTATTCCAGAGTTGCAGTCAAAAAGCATAGCCTGCTTTTCAAGGAACACGTGTGAATTTTCCTCTTCAGATATTTAATGAGTTAAAATTGGTTGGTGCAAAAAGTCTGTAGGAATTTCTCTGTCTCATCTGAACTCCTTAATATGTGGTAAAGCCACGAATGGCATTCTCAATGCATTTGCTTTGCATATTTGTGTAGCTGGCACAGGGCAGCATACAGTAGGGAACACTTCTATAGGGAGGAGACCAGCCATGTGATTACAGGACCCAGATGTAATATTTCAAGAGCCTGAGTTAACAAGGTCCATAGCACAATCCCTGCTTGGAGTTTCTTCTTCTCTGAGCCTTAATGCAGCAGTCATGAAAAGCCTGTTGTTCCTTCACCTACATTAAAGGCAAGGTAGCTATAGTTAAGACTACTTTAATGATAAAAACAAGCCACTGGTAGCTTTTACAACTAGTCACTCTATATAAGTGTGTACTTGAAAATATTTTCCTTGCTATTTGGGGGCATGAAACCACAACAAAGCTGCTCCACATTTGCTTGTAAAGCATATATACACACAAAGAGCCTGAGACTCCCTCCATGTAGCCTGAGATCTTGGAACGGTGCTTAATGCAAACTGCATGCTGAAATACCAAAGCATGCTTGGACTAGCTGAGAGAGGCAATTAGGAGTTTCCTCACTTTGTTGCTTCATCAAGAACTTTAAAGGAATTTATCATCCCCTTCTTTTTATATTTTTTTTTCATTTCCCTACAGAATGGAAGTATGAAATGCACTTGCTTAAAAAGTGCTGACTAATTCCAGAAGCCATTCACAAAAAGTCATCTAATTACCTGGTTTTGAGAAAAAAAAAAAAAAAATAAAGAATCCATTCTGGAAAATTTGTCTACAAATCACTGATAGGAAAATATTCTATGACATTACTATTATAATAGTATTACAGTAGACAGAGAGAACTCCACCCATGATCTTCAGGGCATGGCACTAACACATAATTCTTTCCGTGTAACAATATAACAGTGACTACTTGTAATGCTTAAGAAAATGGTTCTATTGATCTCTTTGTATATGGAGAAAGAAAAAAAGGAAAAAAAAATAATAAAAGAACTGTATGAAAGTGCATGTTTCTTTTCTGTTGAAGATAAAACTATTTAGATACAGCTGCATTTAATCAAATTTTCAGCTATCATAGTACAAAATCTTGGAGCTTTCATATAGTGATGTGGCCCATTGATCCCAGTATTCTGTCTCTAGTAGTAGTCAGCATCAGAAGTTTCAGACACAGGCAGCTCTTAGAATACCTCCACCCATGGCAGTGTATCTACTTCACATTGTCCCAGAAATCAAGTTTTTATTCTAGCTTTGGTACCCAGGGACAAACTGGGAAGTATAAGATTCTTCGTTAATATAAAAGTCCCTGGGTTTTGAATTGTGTTTGATATACATATCAGTTTAACTCTTTAATCTCAAATTGTCTCTGATTTCTAGGTGTCAACAATTATCCCATGCTAATGAAAGCTTAGTGCAACATGGGAAAAAAGTGTTTCTTTTTCTATGTTGAATTTGCCATCTTTGGGGGAGATTGACCAGTACCTTGCTCTTGAATTTTTTCAGGCTCTTTCACACTTGGCAATTTCCCCTCTCATTTTCCTCAAAGATTTCCAAGCCTACATAAAATAACAGCAGCATGGTTAATGCTCAGAAACCTAGTGAACTACAAAAAAGAGAAACAGGAGTAATTTGTTACTTGCTGCATCAGAAGCGGTTGAAAGCACAATTAAGATGACACTAAACAGTGAAGGATGAAACAAAGCAAAAGTGAAGTTGGTTAGGCAGCATATTGCCAGGAAAAGGGAGATAACACCATTAAAGCATGAGCTCTTGTTTGCTTTCCTTGTGCTGACGGAGGAGGAAGGCATGAGAAGAAATGGAAGACTTGTCCCTCAGCCTCTACTGCTACAACTCTTCTTGAGTCAGCAAGCAAGGCTCCATGTATTACTGGAAGGGAAAATTCAGAACAGACAAAGCCAGACGGTTTTCCAGCAGTGGACCCCAGGACCATGTGTTCTATTAGGAGAGACTGACCCTTACATACTGCAACTTTTCAGCACTTAGTTCTGCCCATTTCCCAGCAAACTGAGGCTAAATTCTGTTAGTGAGTATTCTCATTTCAAGACTCCATGTGAGAGTAGTAGAGATTGATTATATACTCTGCTCTAAGTATATTGGAGTTTTTTGGTTTGTTTTGGGTTTTGTGGGGGGGAGATCTGTACATAGAATCATAGAATTTTAAGGAGTTTTAATGGACCTTAAAGATCACCCAATCCCAACTCCCCTTGCCATGTGCAAGGACACCTCCCATTAGACCAGGTTGCTCAAGGCCTTACTCAACCCAGGTCTGAATAGTGCCAGGGTTAGGGCATCCACAAACTCCCTGGGTAACCTGCTCTGTATCTTACCATCCTCAGAGTAAAGAATTTCTTCCTAATATCTAACATAAATTTCCCCTCTTTCAATTTGTACCTTTTACTCCTTGTCTTATCACTACAGTTCCTGATGAAGAGTCTCTCTGTAGCTTTCCTGGAGACCCCCTTCTGATAATGGGAAGTTGCTATGAGGTCTCCATGCAACCTTGTCTTACAAAAACCATTTTAAGTACCAGAAACATGATTAATATAAAAAGAAATGTAATGGATAGCCTAAAAGATTTGTTATCTTCCTAATTTGCATTGAAAGCAACATATATTCTATATACCCAACACTCACTACAATTTGAGCTAGTGTTCATTCATATTTCTAAATGACTGGGAAGACTGTAGAGAACCATTCCTTTCCTTGTTTTCCAGCAGCCATGCCAAGATTATAAGTCGAAATAAGTACCTTAAAACTACAGAACATGCTGCAACCAGTGGAATTTTTTCAGAAATGCAACTGTAATTATCAGCTAAGAGATTGCAGTATGGAGCCTGTGCCAAAAGGAAGCTTACATTTGAGTGCAGCTGATGATGTGATGAAGGACAGCTAACAAATCACCTCTGAGGAGCAATTTCTCTTCCACTGAAGCCAGTTACAGCAGAGTAAAGCATTTGGAGAATCCGTTCCTTGTTCAGTTCAGTTTTCTCTATGCAGCCACAAAACTAAGTTTACACTGTAGTTTTGAAATGCAAAAACTGCAGACCAGTCTCTAAGGGTAGGGAACATCCCAGAGTTTCCTTTGGATTCTCTGATCTGAGCTCCAGGCGTGCCAGGAATGGTTTTAGGCATAACTATCTCACACAGAAAGGGATGTTTTCTGAAGGGAAGAAACAACACAGCAGTTGGGAAGACAGGCTGTTAAAGGCCATTTGTCCATAAGAACACAGTAACAGTAGAACGTGTCCAAACCTGCCTTAAACAGAAAGCCCAAATCACAAGAACACTGTCTCAAACTGCATTCTAGCCAAGATTCAGAAGGGATTTCCCCCCATGCTCTAATAAAAACACCCAGCTCAAATTCTGGATATAGTGCGAGAGCAAAGGCACAGCTCCCAGAACACCTGTTCAGTGCTAATTCCCCATGCTAGCTGGATGTTCCAGTTGCTGATCCAGACCACTCATCCAGCCTGCTGTGACTCCAGAGCTGAGGGTACAGCATCAGGTCAGCATATCTGCCAGTTTATCCTGGGTGTCGTCTTCAGGCTGCTCAACTCTTTGCCCAGGGTGAAAGGTTGTGTAAAATATCATTCACCCAGAGCAGGTGTCCTACACAGGCAATGCCTTCCTGCTTGGGAGGCCTTGAATGTCCCTTCTGAGTACAGATCCATCCAGTGGCAGCATCCTTTCTGTCCAGAATGAAGGGGAGACCTCACAGGCTTCTCTCTCAGCGAGGCTGTACAACCTCTGCTCATCTTCTCACCAGGAAGGGAATGTGAGAAACCTTTCTTATGATGACATATTTCAAAGTCTACAGAATGAATATTAAAAAAAAATAAAAACCAAAACCAAACCAAAACAAACAAAAGAAAAACACCACAAGTTCCCATAATCATGTTATGAATAAGACATGTGGCTGGGTAAAAAGTATTCACGATATCTTGAATTTTTTTTTTTTGATGCCGTGGATAGAGGTGGGGTGAGACTTTCAAATGCATTGGGTATTCAGCTCCCCTTGATACCACATGAATATAAGCAACAGGATGCTACTGAAAATTCTACTGTCTGGCTGCATGTTTATCTGCGAAGTACCTTTAAATTCTGGGTCTTAAGAACTAAGACTAAACCCTTAGGTCTGTTTAAATCTGCTACAAATTCCCATTGACTTCCACAGTCCCAGAATTTCATCTTAAATCTATATTCAACCATCTAAATAGTCTGTTTAATAAGTATTAAAATTAAAAATCTCATATTTATGTAAATATGAGTCCTGGTATATATTTTTTAAATTTAACAGTATATCCATATTTTTATAAATCTTGCCTCTAATCATACATGTGATAATTTTCATTGTATTAGTCAAATATAGACACAAAGAAACCCAAATATAGACCATATTTTGAACATTAAAATAGGGTAAAAATGTAATGCATTTTATTTCTAGATACACCCTTTTTTTTTTTTCAGGATAACATATGATACAGATTAATATGTGCTGCAGCAAGACTGTATCTGCAGAGCCTTTCAAGTGTTCATTTTAGAGAGTTGTAAATTTGATCTGACTACAGTGTAGGGTGTAAAGGTGAGAAAAATAACATGTCTGAATGTGCAAGTATCAGAAACTTATCACTGGAATAGCCCCGGTGTTACAGGACAGATTTGAAAACATTTTGGTAATATTGTACCTGGACCTGGGACAGCACAGGGTGAGCTCACATCACCTCTTTACTAAGATAGTAAAATATTCTCATAATTAAAAAACCCAACCAACCAACCAAAAAAAAGCACAACCAATCAACCAAAAAAAAAAAAAAAAACCCTCCCCCCAAAAAAACCAAAAACCAACAGCAGAACATTTGAAAGAGGCTAGTTTAGTAAATGGATATTGACATTTGTAAATGAATGTGTTTTTTTAATAATTGATTTTAAAAATTGCTCTTTGTTTGAGACCCCTCTTGCAGTTTCTGTCTGGATCAATTTTTACAGATAAAATAATTCCTGAATCACACAGCTCATAACAAGACCAGTGACAGATCTTAAACAGTAGTCCTCTAATCAGGTTCTACTACAAAGGAAAGTATAAAAGTCCTAGGATTACTGCATTTTCCTTTGTTTGCTTACAGTCCTATACAAAACAAAACTACTAAGAATAAATTCATTACTGCTGCTTTCCTCCTGCAGAGCATTAATAGGTTTTAGAAATGAAATTGTTTTATTAATTTGATTAAGTCAAAGGAAAATCCAGGGTTTCCATGAATAATTCAGATTAACATCATATCTTCAAAGGTCATATGTAAAACATTATTATACGTCAAAACTTCCTCACAGTCTAACATACATTTAATTTCCAATAGTGTTGATTTATAGTTTTATAAAGGCAAATAATAAATATAATAAATTACCCTTATATTTTCTGATCTCAGTCACTATAAAATAACTGCTGTAGTTTTACATTTTCAGTGTGAAATATTAAATACATAAATCAAAACAAGATTATTTTTCATCTGAAGCTAGCTGGAAACTGGTTTCTGAAACTGACAAATTCATTTTAGCTAAAATGAATGTTTTAGGAAAAAGATCTTTACTGAGTCCATAGCAGCTTTAAAAGAAACAAGAATTTTGCATTCTAATATCCTGCTTTAGTTGGCTTCCTTCTGGCAGGTGCTGAATCTTATAAATGCAATGGCTAGAAGCAGCTCCAAGTTTCTCAAAGGCATTGTCTTGTTCTCCTTGCCAGTATTCTCCTCACTCTGCCTACCTGCTCAAAGATCATTCTCTTCATGGTGCACAGGCACATTGCTGACATTCTTCTTAGCTGAAATTTTTGCTAGATGTTCTTATGTATCTGTATGTGTTTATGCAACTACGTAACCATCCCTAAAAATTGTTCACCAAGAAAAATATTAGGAAATAATAAAAAGTATTCTCATGTGTATAGGCAGATTCAGCTGGTTTTACAGATTTGTTGCCTCAACAAAAGTTTCATTGAGAGCTAGAAGTACTGTTTTGCAACCTTGATTGAAAAGAGTAAATCTAATTATAAGGAATCGTTATAACATTTAAATACCTTTCAGCTCTTAGTGCATTTAAACATTCAACCGCAAGAAGCTTTCAAAAGGAGTGATGATACCAGAATACTAAAGAACTTCAGGGTGCCTGAGTGAGTTGGAAGGGAAGCAAAACAGAGTCTACCCAAGGCTAGACATTAGATGGTTCCAGAAAACGGAACCACACCATCAACCAGACACTCACACCAGGGCTTTTCGTGAAACCTGGGACAGATCAAATTTTAGAAGCCTTTTTTGTGTGGAATTCTGTTTGCAGTCTAAAATGACACATTGTTTTTTTTCCTTATTTTCATTTTAAGACAATTTTATGTTTAGTAATAATACAGTGAAAGTACACCTCAGCAATGTACTATGGAAGTAGCTGATCAAACAGCACCTTCTGGAGCTACGTGCTTACCTTTCCTTCCAAAGACATAATCCTGGATTTTTCCTTGTTTGATATGTTTGAGAAATATTTACATGAACACAAAGAATAAAAGTTGGTGAAAGTGTCTAGAATGGGGTAGTTGGATATTTTAGCCTGGACTGTCTGTTGTTTACTTTTTGGTGTGGTTTTTGGGTTTGTTTTTTTTTGTTTGCTTTTTTCTTTTTTTAATTTAGCCTGATTTTCTTAATTTTGAGAACCAAAGGGGAAAAAAAAATCTGAGGCTCCTGTAATCTGTTGTATTGCATCCACGTGGTAAGTTCCTGAGGGGCTGCCCACAGCTGGATGCTGCCATGGTGTTGCTCCCTGCATAGGTTGCTTGGTAGCTTACTGAGCATGACAGTACACACAAAGAGCATGTCTTTTGAGCATGTTTTCGAATTTTCTTTTACTGCTAAATAGGTAATGCTAAAAAGGCATGTACAAACAGGGAAGAAAATAAAACTTTGCTATCAAGTTCGCTACTTGAGGAAGCACAACTGTTGGAATAAATATAAATGCCTTTTCACTGTAATGTTACTCTTGTTATTGCAGTTTACTGCAGTTTACTCCTTTAGCCTTCGTTTTGTAGGTGTGTTTCAACAGCTGTGCTGTTATCTGCATTCAAATTCTCCAGTTAGCATTTCTCTCTATGACTGAAAATAGATCTTACAGAAAATTAACTTACATTTGAAGCATTTTATATAGTAGAGCAGGTTATTTTCTTCCCTTTTGAATCACTGGAAGTCAGAGGCAACTGGATGTCACAAATTAATTAAACTGAGACAGCCAGGAACTTCATTAATGGTACCTGTAATTCTCTGTATTGACACAGAGCCAAATCTCAAGATCTCTATGTGACTCTCATTAAGACAAAAATCCACTCAGGTAACTATGAATTTTATTTGTTAAGACCTAGGGAAGGGTTTCAATTTGGCCTGTTGTGGTTTCAGTGCTTCAGCCAAACCCTTACATACTGAAAAGGCAATGAATCTTGATACCATCCAGCTATTTGCAGACTAGTTTGATCTGACAAGAGAGGTGGTGTAAAACCTGAACTAAAACGTAAGAGTAATGCACAATATATCCTGGCTGAGAAGTGTCTTTGTTCATAAGTGTTCCACCACTAAGCTGTTTTACTTTTTTTATTCTTCTGGACTCAAAATATTCAGTAAGCTGCAAGTAGCTCACAGACTGAAAATATTAAATGCACAACTCTAGAAAAGTATGACCAAACAGAGTTAAAAAATGAATGCTGGCTATTAGCTCTGGCAAGTCCATCTTAAGATAATGCAAAAAGACACAGCCATTAACTTCATTTATCCAGTCTTGGAATTATGCTGGATGCTTCAAGGGAGTCAGTGATACAGCAGGGTTTGAAAAAACACAAGCATTCACTGCCATGCAAGGCAGAGATGGAGCATGTAAATGATCCAAGAATCCATTTTCTCTCTGTCTTCTGTTTCTCTGTATGCCATAAACTGTGTCCCCTGCTTGTCATTTCCCAGTGGCCCAGCCCTAGAAGAAACAGGACATTTTCCTTCAATTTTCTTTTACAAAATGAGCAAGTCTATGTCTACTAATCAGCAGTTACCTCACAGAAGCAGAAAGAAGACAAGAATTTAGAGGATGAAGTAAATTCATTGCCAAAGAATCACAAAGATGTCTAACACCTCTAGAACCCTATAGTAAGTTATCTGTTCATTTCTAAATTCCTTTGGGAGTTTTCTAGTCCACATCACCCTTTATAAAATTTATCAAATCAGCAATTGTGTGAGAGGACTTTTAAATGTACATAGAACACAGTAATTTATATGTATCATTAAGCAACAGTCTTTGTTTTGTTCACCTCTAACTGTTTGCAATTTAATATTGTACAACTGCAGTGCGCTGTGTGATTAGAAAAGTATGTATATATTATGCATATAGAGATCATCATAAGCAACCACAAGAAGAAACTGTATTGCAACATGCTCTCATCGAAATTTTTTAGAAGCTCAAGCAGTTATCCTGTTTCTCTTTTTCTTTCTTTCTTTTTCTTCTTCTTCACTTTCAACTTCTATCTCCTGCTGACTTTAAAGGAAAGTGAAGAGAAATTCTCTTCTGCATATATAAACAGTTGCTGAGGCATCAGATCATCTCCATAATGTAATTAACTTTATCACATTTAAGTTCAACAGTTATTTTTAAAAATCACTGTACTCCCGTAACTGTCACTCAAAATGTTTTCCTTTATATTTGCCAGTTTTCACTTTCTAAGTTCGTGAACATATCTTCATATATTTAAAATATTGAGTTCCTATCAGTCCTTGTGGTTAACTTTGAATTTGTATGTCCTCCTGTTGTTTTGAAATGTGCTTTGAAAGTAGAATGAAGCTGTCAAAGGAAACATGAGTACTAAGTACACATTAAGCAATGAGTATCTGTCAAGGGCATGAAAATCTGAGCCAAGTTTAGTTTCTCTGAAGTCCAAGAGACGATGCCTTACAAACAGGTGGATAGAGATCACATGTAAAAAACTTATGGTAAATAGAAAAATTTACATCCTGAGGCTTTCAAATATACCGAATTGCTGTAGGATTTTTTTCTGCTGCAGTATGTCTGTGTTGAAGTAGTTTGGTGAGAAAAAAGACTAGTGGACTATATTGGAAAGAAAAGTTAGTTATAATAAATTGAAAGTGAGGAAATGAATGAAGATGAGGACAGTGGGTTAAGAGCAACATATAAGGACCTGTAAATTAGGAGCTCATCACTAACAAGCAAAGAGAAAACTGAAGCTGACTGCAGAAGTTTCATGAAAGGAGAAAACCCAATGGAACCGCTCCCTGGACAGGCTGACAACCCCAAATTCTCTGCAAGACTTAACCTGCCTTTCTGTATCTGTCAAAAAAGGCCATACCTTGTTAGACATCTGGGTCATAAAGCTAGCAACTTTGTTTAAACTGGCAGATGTCAAGCTGGTATGGTTTACAGAAAACCAGGTGCAAACCAGATGTAAGGAAGAAGGAGTCACTGCATCATGTGAAATGGTGTCATGTGCCTTGACAGGTGACTTGAGTGGAGACTGACCAAAACCCATTTACTTTCATAGACATATATTTCATATGTGTGTGTGAGAGAGTACACAAAAAAAAATTCCATTATTATAAGACACAGGGAAGTAAATCTTACCTGATGTGGTCAGTTCATATGTTTCTGTGATTTTACTTTGACTGATAATAGATCCTTTCTACAGTCTGTGTCTCTAAGTGAGGCTCAAGGCTGATTGCTCATTAGCTATCTGTTTACAGGTTTTTGCCATCAAATTTTGACAGGCTCCATCGGGTGATTCAGCTGTGAGTTATGCTCTGTTAAGGAATTGCCAACATCCAAGTGTACTGCTTTCAGTTCAAGAAGTATGGTCTGTGCAATCTCCTCAACAAAGTGCTTTGCCATACTGACTGCCTTTAGTCTTAGAGATTTTTAAAATAATAATGTCCTTATATCAACCATTGGATGAATTAAAAATAATGGGTCTAAATGTGAAGACCAAGAGCATTTAGCTTTAGGAGGAGTGCCAACTGAGCAATGCTATTTGAATGGGCTCCAAGGCCCTGACTCAGTTACCATCACTTAGATGTCTGGTGTCATGTCAGATGTGATGCTCTATCCCACTTGGTCTCCATCTGTCTCTCCAGAAGGCTGCAGGCCTCCTCATGTGCTGTATCTACCACTCCAGGCAGATGTCTTAGGTACTTTAGGGTATCTAAATATTTATGCAATACAACACAATCAACCCCCAAAATTTCACCTTCATTCACCTAAGAGTGCAATTTGGCTCAAAAGCAAAGCAAAATCCTGTTGCAATGAGTGAGAATCTAGTTAAGAGAAGCCAGAAACCCACACAGACTTTATAGTAGGCACCTACATTAGGTCTACTGTAGAAGATCTACTGCTGACAGCTAAACTCAGATATTTTATTCTGGATATTAATCCCATGCTACATATCTAAAGAAAAGGATACAAAGACAATGCTCAGGAACCTAGTCAGAAACCTCTGGAATGAACTCTTCAGGCATTCAAAACACAGAACAGGAAGAGAGTGTGACTAAAATCAATGAATAATTTTCAATCCCAAAATTGTCAGTGTTCAAAATTACTGAACTATACAGAGCAGACCATGTTCTGTTCTGTTTCTGAAGAATAAGAGAACACAAGAACAGAAAAACATAACCTGATATATATCAAGTTCTCACCATGTTTCTCCACCTTTCCAGTATGTGAACGTCAATGGTTTTGCATCTCTATTAATTGCTTTGGACTACCAATAGATTGATTCACACACTAACTATGAAGAATATGTAACAATAGCATTTCCCAATCATGGCACAACATGAACCATTTTGTTAACTGAGAGTAATCTGACTACCAAATAATGCTCATACCTCTTTAGACAGAAAGCTAAGACCTTAATAAGGTACAACACTTTAAGCATTTAAAATGTAGATCTAAAGAACTGTGAAGATTTTAAATTACTGAGTAAGCATCACTCCAGTCTAGGCAACACAATGAATCATTGTGAATCACTTGGCAGAAACTGCAACTCAACTTCAAAGCAAAAATTAGTGGCTTGGACCTCTGGGTGGAGTGAGCTATAAAACACTAACATCAGCTTTTGTATGTAGCAAGCTCATTAGAGAAAGCTAACCCTGCCCAGTATCCTGTATTACTAATTTAAGGACTCTTCTTGCAACTCACCACCTTTTCCTACAATCTCTTTCAATGTAACTGCAAGAGCAAGTTACACTGTAGTATGTGAACACATTTTCTCCCTCTGCAATAGTCTTTCCCTTTCTATTTACTTTTCTTCCTGTAGCAGCTTTCTGAAAATTTTCAGGCACAGCACTCCCAGAAGAGGCTTCCAAAAGAATTCTCAAGTCATTTGACCAATCTCCTCTATAATAACTCTCCCTTCCTTGTTCTGTTCAGTCCTCTCATGATTTTAAATTGTGAGGAATTCTGAGTTTGAGTCTGTGAGAAGTGAGCATTTGGTGAAAAGCTGCAGGATTCATCCATCTCTTCTGCACCCTGCTCCTCTACTTGCTCTCCAAAGCGGATGCAGAACAAACTTTTCTTCCCCTAACTGTATCTAGCTGGAGACCCATTAATGAAACCAGGCTGGAAAAACACCATACCACACAGAAACAACAAAACTGATTTTAAAATTATTCTTCAAGTACCAGAGAGTCAAACTTTTGTCTACACTCAGGCCTTTTCAGAACTCTGGCATACACAGGATGAATGCTAGGGATGGTTTTAACCAATTTACACTGTCAAAACAATGTATTCAAATTTCATTATAGATGAGAATCAGACCCAGGATCTCTGAGTCTCATATAACTCAGCTGTGCTTATGTCTGCATGCATGAAGATAACTAAGAATGAAAGTGGACCCAGAAAATACCTCCCTACTTAAAAAGATCTAATTAAAAAATGGAATGCAAAATAAATCAGCTAACTCATCTTAAAAGACAGAGAATTGCAGCCCACACAGGAGAAAGAGCCAAACTACTGCCATTCTTTTTCCAGAGGATAAAGGAGGACATCTGTGAAAAGTCCTCCCTTTAGTTTCTTCAGAGTAGCAAGTGCGGGAGTAGAGTAGACATTAATCACATTCCACTCTTTGTATGAGGAAAAAAAAAACCAACAAACCTCTGTGGGGGGAATAATATGACTGAGAAAAACCACCTACCTTTGGGATCAGATTTCGTAATGAAATATAACCACCTCTTTGTTGGAGAGGCTCTGAATCCCTGGGTCTGTGTAAGTGGGAAGTTAGCTGCATTTCTCTATTTTACAGGGGAAAGATTCCCATCAAATCTCTTGTCTCAGCATCCCTTCCAGCAATGAAGGGGAAAATATGTACAGACTTCTTGTAGCATAAGTATACACTTAAGCTGTCCTTTCAGACAGTATGTAAATTCAGACCTTTGATGGTCAGCACTGGTGCCACTGCCCAATTAGTGGCTGTGTTATTAGGGCTCTCAGATGTGTGGATGCTTTGTAATAATTTCATTTGAATATGATTAATGTTCTTCATTTTCTAGCTCAAGCTGTTTTCTTGTGTTGCTTTTCACAGTCATACAGTTTACACCCCATGGTGGCTAAACTTCACGGGGTAGGTGAGGTGATTTAGGTGACGTCTCTAAAAAGACATTGTGATCCTATAGGACAAAAGACATATTTAGAAATGCAAGTCATCTTTATCATCAATAAATTGGATGTTGGAGACACAAAAGCCAGACTCAAAGGCATGAATATTTTTATTTGTATCTAAAAATATGGGAGATATACACCACAGTGCTCATGAAATTGTTCAAGCTGGTTTTAATAACAGCCATTATGTTAAAAAAATGAAACTTCTTGTGTCAGGGAGGAACTGGGAAGAAACAAAAGAAGAGAAGTAACTCCTGGAGCACCTTTGTGCCCTTCTAGAATTACTGCTCATCATTCTTTCAGCAGTTCCCTTGCTCCTTTTGTGTGAAAGGTACCACCACCTAATGAAACAATTAAGGCCTGACAGTTTAAATATGCTTTTCTGCTCTTTTCAAGAATAAGTGCCAGGCATCAAGACAAACTATACCCACTGCTTCACTATCAGCAGAGTCATTGTTATCCCAGATATAGAGCCCTAAAAATAAAAGCCATTCTGTATGTGCAGCTTCATCAAGTCAGGTCATGTCAGCCCCGCAGGGTAGACAGCACTGTACTAATTTTATTATTCTATTTTTAAACATGACCTCCTTAGATCTTTTAGTGTGTCCCACATAACAACGCAGAATTGACACATTGTATTCAAGTTCCTACTCCCAACCACCCTCAATTTTTGTGTATCAGCCAGTCAGTATGTTTGCTGTCCAAAACCATGAAGAAGGTGTCATATCTGGCTTAATGTCACCTGTTATACATTGCTTGGCTGTTCAGGAGTCATGAGATCAAATCAAAACTTGTATCTGCAAGATTGATCAGTGTCAACAATTTAGTGTCCCAGACACTAAATTTCACAGAGAGTCCCATCCCCTAAAACTGAGCTGAATTTTACAAGCCTGTGAACAGTGGCAGCGGGAGGGGTTCATTCTGAGTTACCTCAGATACACTGATGACTAGAAGTCACCCCAAGTATGACTGTGTCAGAGATAAAACAAACATTTCTTATGCTTTTTTGGTACATCTGAAGAATTTGACCCTCAATAGCTGTCCTCCAAGAAAACCAAGGTCACTCAAACTATCTAAGAGTTATAGTGCTAGCACAAGACAGAAAAATAGAATTGCCTATATTTTTCAAGGCAAACAGATGGAACTCCACTGGTGAATAGATTTACACCAACCTGTAGCTCTTACGTTGCTGTTCATGTTCAATTTTTTTACACCAGTTGACACCTGGCAGGTGCCCCACATACATTGTGGGGCAGCCTTGACAAATATGAGCTGAATAAAAAAGTAATTTCCTTCCCTTGCATCTATTTCTCACAACAATAAAAATAAAAATCTGGTTTCACCCAAACACCAAACTTTTAAAAAATCCTACCCTACACCAGCAATTTGGGAATTCACACTTTGCCCACGATTGACTAGAAACCTGAAACAGTTTCAAGGCAAACAAAAGACATTGCAGTTGGTACCACAGTGCTGGTTTCAGAACATAACAAGAATCCACTCAGTGTTCAACATGTGCGCAATAAAAAATTACACAATCTTATATGAGAGGAAGGTAAGGAAGAGAAACTAGGCTGTATTCAGCAGTTTGGCTTAGCTAGTTCCTTAATCACTCAAATCGTAATTTTTATCAGAAGCAATGCCATATTGCCAGGGCACATCTATTAGGAACTTTAGACTGAATCCACGGACAGCAAGCATCTCTCAGTACTCTGTAGCAGTATGTTCTTAAATAGCCACACTCTTACCTTGCAATGGTGAATGATGTATTGGGTTTTTGTGGCAAAGTGTTCATAGCAGGGGAGAGGTGGCCTACAGGGATAGCTTCTGTGGGAAGCTGCCAGAATCTTGGGAACCATGTCAGCTGATGCCAGTGGCAGCTGGAACCAAGATGGACCTGCCACTTGGCAAGGCTGAGGCCATCAGTGATGGTCATAGCACCTCTGGCACAGAGAATGTAAGAGAGGGAAAAGTTACTGTCCAGAAGCAGCCAGGAGAGAAGAGTGAGAATATGTGAGAGAAATAGCCCTACAGACCCCAAGGTCAACAGAGAAGTGGCGGCAGGAGGCGCTTCAGACACAGGAGCAGAGATTCCCCAGCAGCCCAAGGACCATGGGGCAACCGTGCCCCTGCAACACGTGGAGCACCACAGGGGTACAGAGATCCTCCTGCAGCCCACGAAGCACCCCACACTGGAGCAGGTGGATGCTCCAGAAGTCTGTGGCTGGAGGAGAAGCTAGAGGAGGATTCTGGCAGGACCTGTGGCCCCCTGGAGAGAGGAGCCCACTCAGGAGCAGATTTTCTGGCCTGGCAGGACCTGTGATGCCATGTGAGACACATGCTGGAGCAGCCTGTGCCTGAAGAACTGCACTCCATGGGAGGTACCCATGCTGGAGNCCTACAGACCCCAAGGTCAACAGAGAAGTGGCGGCAGGAGGCGCTTCAGACACAGGAGCAGAGATTCCCCAGCAGCCCAAGGACCATGGGGCAACCGTGCCCCTGCAACACGTGGAGCACCACAGGGGTACAGAGATCCTCCTGCAGCCCACGAAGCACCCCACACTGGAGCAGGTGGATGCTCCAGAAGTCTGTGGCTGGAGGAGAAGCTAGAGGAGGATTCTGGCAGGACCTGTGGGCCCCTGGAGAGAGGAGCCCACTCAGGAGCAGATTTTCTGGCCTGGCAGGACCTGTGATGCCATGTGAGACACATGCTGGAGCAGCCTGTGCCTGAAGAACTGCACTCCATGGGAGGTACCCATGCTGGAGCAGTTCATGAGGAATTGTAGCCTTTGGGAAGGACTCAGATTGAAGTTCATGGAGAACTGTCTCGTATGGGAGCATCCCCATACTGGAGCAGGGAATTTGTGTGAGGGGAAAGGAGCAATGGGGACAGCACATGATGCACTGACAGTAAATCCCATTTCCATCTCCCTGCATCACTGGCAGGGAGGAGGTAAGAATTTGGGAAGCTAAGCCCAGGAAAAAGGGAGGAGCATGGGGAATGTGTTTTAAGATTTAATTTTATTTCTTATTATTTTACTTTTATTTTTATGGCAATAAAGTTGATTAATTTCACTGAGTCTGTTTTGCCTGTGATGGCAATTGGTGACTGACCTGTCCTCCTGCCCATGAGCTTTTTTTGGTATTTTTCTTTTCCCTATCCAGTTGAGGAGAGCAGTGTCAGACCAGCATTGGTGGACACTTGGTGTCTAGCCAGGGTCAAACAACCACAACTGGTAATACCATCCGAAGAAAATTCGGATCAAAGTAATGAGATCATGGGAGACACCTAGGTCTGGTGCCTGCTGCACTGTATTCCATTGGCTAATTCTCAGCTAGGCTTGTTCAAATGTGGCAGGGTGCTACATAGTTTTTGGGGTTGGTTTGTTTGNCTGACCTGTCCTCCTGCCCATGAGCTTTTTTTGGTATTTTTCTTTTCCCTATCCAGTTGAGGAGAGCAGTGTCAGACCAGCATTGGTGGACACTTGGTGTCTAGCCAGGGTCAAACAACCACAACTGGTAATACAATCCGAAGAAAATTCGGATAAAAGTAATGAGATCATGGGAGACACCTAGGTCTGGTGCCTGCTGCACTGTATTCCATTGGCTAATTCTCAGCTAGGCTTGTTCAAATGTGGCAGGGTGCTACATAGTTTTTGGGGTTGGTTTGTTTGTTTGTTTGTTTTATTTTGCCCTATTATCTCTTGGTATGTAAGGGTCTGGAGCTGGTTTTGTCTTGTTTTGTTTCTTTTATTTGTTTGGGTTTCAGCCAGGAAGGAAGAAATATCTTTGGCCCAATATTTGAATTGCGCCCTAGAATTACTTAGTTTCTCTCCCCAACACTTCATTAGCTAAGGAAATAGTACTGGAATAGGACTTAGAAGTGGCTATCATCTCCTCTGCTTGATTACCTCCGCAAAAATGTATATACCTTAGTACATCGAAATGATCACCTAACAGAGCAGGATAATGACCTTTCAGCAACCTTGTTTGTCTGGTTTCCAGAGGTTTTCTGCCAGAACAAAATTGGCTTACTCCAAGAAGAGCAGACTGTATGAAACAAAAAGCATGTCTTTGTAGGGATACAATGTCATGAAAAAAACCTAACTGTGAGCTGGACAGTTTTAGGCACTAGTATGTGTTAACACAGCAGCATGTCTAACATACTTGGCTCCCAAGATGCTGGGAGGGTTTCCTCAGGTGATTTTTTTTTCCCCCTGCCCTAGCACAGCTATGCTGTTGCCATTACCCCAGTCAGTCAGATGGCACAGAGCCCAGTATCGTACCATATAATCCAAGGGATCAGTGTTAATTGTTCAGATACCGAAATACAAAATATATTCATCCTATCTATTTATCTCAGTTTGTTGTTCTGTATGCTTTCATTTTGCATTTTCTATCTGTCCCATGAATGACCAAGGTAACAGTGAACAAAGAAAGATGGAAGACCCAAGGTCTGTGTTTATCAGACATAGTCTAAAAGACTTGCTACTCTTAAATGTTTCTTTTACAGGAAGCAACCCTGACATATACTCTTGCTGTTGGGCAGATCCATCTGCCAGCTTCACACTTTTGTCACTCACTAACATTCTCTCAACTTTACTTCTTAGAAAAATGGAGAATAGACATACCAAAAATTTCTCAGAAACTTTTTCACAACTTCTGTTCTAACATGTTTTGTAAGCAGACAAGAATCTTAAAGAACAGCAAGCTACGGAGATATTAATAAATATATTTTTTGAAACATATATTTATAGCTGGCCTCATGCTGGACACATGGAGCAGTCAAAGTTTCAGACAGAGCAATCAGAAATTATTTTCATCTGTTTTATCACAATATTCTTAGGCTTCACATCCCAACAGGCTGAGATGTCTTCTCAATACAGTATTTGGAGTTTGAAGCCTCCACATACGGCCTCTGAGAATTTTGTTCCGCAACTCCTGTCCAGCCATCTTTATTGGTGTGAGGTTCAGAAATGTTGCTAAGTGAGACGTATCTGTGCTGGGAGAGCCTAAATCACCCCAATATGCAAAATGCAGTGAAATGACCTTTTCTTCTGTTTGTTCTGTTGCAGCAGTGTGTTCATGTAGTGATTTTCAGGCCTTGTAGCTGACTATTTCTTCAGGACATTGGCATTCACTGCCTTCTTTGTTTCTGCATGAATATGTAAAAACAAAAGTGTCATGTTGTTTGAACAGATTTCTGGTCAGCCTTAATTTAGAACTGGAGTGTGTGCACATAGTTGGCTATTTCAAACTATCAGTCAACTCCAAAAAGTTTGCTTTGTTTAGTTAAGAGGTGAAAAACAAGAGTTGGTGAGGCCAATTCTTGGAGGCTGGAACTATCATATCAAGCAGTGTTCTAAACTTGCGACAACCCAGTGTCTCTTCATTTGGCTCTCACTTTTGGAACAAACAGTGCATGACTTACACTCAGTTTTCATACACATCATAAACTCCAGCCAAAGGGAAAAATAAAAAGAAAAGCCTAGATTGTTATGACATGGCTATAAATACAGACAGTGAATTATAACAGTAAAATATGTTATGCAAATTACAGCTAATTTTAAAATAGCCCAATCTGATGCCTACAGAGTGTAGAAATATACAGTGTTGTTCAAACTCTTAGTTAATTTTTTACCCCTTCAAGCCATTCTTATTACTCCAAGTTTTGAGTTTTAACAGTCATTTGAAAAGGATTTATATTGTTGTGTAAAAATAAAGTGAGAAGATCCGTAAAGCCTTCTGAGTTATAGAATTTTTCTTATTTGATTCAGGTGGGTGATTTTTCCTCCTTGTGCACACTGAACTTCTTGTGTCTACTCCTTTCCACGATGCTAGACAGAGAGATTTAGAAAGATGCCATTTGGCAGAATATTTTAGAGAGCTTTGTTGTCGGTGTTTAGAGAGTGTGAGGCATCACAAGTGGTTTTAGTCTCCCAGGTGTGTTTCTCAGCATATGGGGCTGGCAAAAACTGCATGTGATGTGACAGCACAGAATTAAGTTTGAAACAACACTTAAAGAAAAGATTTGAAGAAGAAAACAAGGTCACTGTCCATCTGATGGAAATCACACTGGGTAAGCAAATTCAGTGAGAGGTCAATGAATTCTGGTAAAGAAAAGACACCCAGATTTTTGAGCTGGCAAGAAACAGTGCCCAGAAGCCATTTAAAGAGACCACACCACTTGTCACTGTCCTTTGCTGGCTGTGTCTGTCCTCTGCTCAACATAACACATCTTACAAAGAGGGCTTTCTGATTTTGAGGGTATCTACCCACTAGGCAAAATGTCCATACTTCCCTTCACCATCAAAAAAGTGTGGCCAAGGCAAAGTGGATTATGATATGTAAAGAGTTTCAAAGAAACAGGGATGGGTGGAGGGAGGGGAGAGAAAAGAAAAATGGTATATTAAAAAACTTTCTGGGAACCAGCCAGGGAGCAATGCCAGCCTCTGGTAGTAAAGCTAAAACATGTTTGTCTTAGGAGGTTTTCCTGTCTTCTTTCTGTGGGAAGTGCCAGGTGGACATCATAAGGGAAAATCTCAGTTTGGGATAAAATGGAAAACTCAGCAGTCCCTGGAGTTCCTATTGCCTCTCTCCTCCCCTGCCAGCAAGTCCCCAGTGGGCCCATGGCCTGTTGCAGTCAACGTTTCTGGGCAAAACGGAGCCCTCTTTCCCACGTTCAATAGCCAGCCTCAGCACAGACTGACAATGTGTCTACAGCATTCTCTAGAGCCTGCAGCACTCCTACTGACTGATAATGTGGTTTGTCATAGCCATGGTCACCTTCCTGTGTTAAAAATAGTCTATCATATGAGCTTTCACTTGTACAAAGGCTTTTCAGTCACACACATGTATCCACACCTCATGCTCTGCCCAAACAAGTTTGTCACAGGACTTCTTCTGGCCACCAATCCTGCATTACAACATTAATGACGGGAAGGCTCTCAAGTTTGTTTACTAAGAAATGACTGTCTCCTGAAGCTAGGCAAAAGGGACACAGTCACCAACTCAAAAGGAATAACCAATATATTTCTTCAATTCTATGGTAGCTTGCTACCCATTCTTGCTCCCAGTCCGTTCAAGAACTGTGTTTCCAAATATTCAATTCTGTCCGTAAGTTTTCATTTTAAATCTTAAGGGTAGAATTAACAATTTCCTGAAAATAAACACACAGGCAAATTACACAGCTGTGTACATACAGCGTAGTGGTGTGTATTTGTTATTAGCTGGACTAAAAATGTTTACAGGACACACTTTGTGTGATGATACAGTGTTTAAATTGTATTCTTTCCAGAATGTCCTATAGAAAGAATTGTTATTGGAGAGTCCACCTTGTCTTCTAATTCAGTTGAAACAAATTAAAAGCCAGGGATCATAGCACAGCGCCAGGTGACCAGTTCATAAAGCTCCTCTCTGTTTTTATAGCTAGATTTCAAACACCTTCATTGTTTTTCTGCTGCCCTTTTTGTCTAACAGTGGATGGCTGAGGTTAGATGAGGCATTGTGCTTTCCAGACTTGCTATCACTTATTCTGTGTATGCAATAAGTGGTGTATTGTGTTGATGTAAACAGCTCCCAGATCTGGCGTGTTAGTATCTCTTGCCTAATTTTTCCAAATGGAAACTACTTGCCCAGTGAGTCACTGTGTGTTTTCTTCCTCCTTCAGAAGAATCTTCTTAGGAACCTCCACGCCCTGACGCGCCACCACAAGAATGGTTTTCTTTTTTCATTTCTCTGTAGGATGTCCAATTAGGACATTCTTTTGCCTTTTTTTTCCCTCCCCAAATTGCATTGCAAGTCTGCATGTACTTTCTTTTTCCATTATCAAAACCATCACGTTTTCCAATTCCTCAGTCACAGATTTAGTGCTGGGATATATATTATGAGGACTAGTTCTGGGTTACATATGTCCCTGCTCATGCAACTACAAGGGGTGCTTCTCATGCCCAAAGTGTGTGTTTTCATTTTAATCTTGTCCACACCACATTCTTCAGATTTCACAATTTGTTCAGGAGAGGAAGAGGGAAAATACAGAGTTTTGGTAATGTACTCAGGCTCCTGAAGCAGCAGCAGGTAGCAAGCTGCACTACATCTCAAAATAGAAGAGTTTTATTATTCTTCAGTGTATTAAACCCACCATTTAAGGCAGTTATCTGAGAGCTGAAACCACAGTAGTGCCTGAGATCTTTAATTTATTCTATTGTAATTTTCTTGGTTTAATTATGTTTGAAACAAAGTAAATAGCTTTCATGGTGGCTTCGGGGACAAGTTTTCACCTAAAAAAAAAGAAAAAGGCAAAAAGTGCAAACAGTTGACAAGAACTGTGGCAAGACATCCAGGGACAACTTGCTCCATGATACTGGTTGTGTGTCATGTATAAACACAGAGAGAAAATATCTACCTGTTTTATAGCCAGCTTATTGCCCCTTGATGGATGTTTAAAAAACAGTTTAGAAATAGCTGTTTAAAATCTGAAGGATCTCCTCTCCACTCCCTTCCTCTTCTCTAGCCTCCAGTGTTAGATGTAACGCCAAATAAACCTCTACATGCAGAAGACAGCAAGAAAGTACCATAAGGTCTAAGATGATTTATTTCAGTCCGCTCTTAAGATTAAAATCTTCTTTTATTTCCCTGATTATCCATTCAAGCAAATTAAATGAAACTTTTTAACAGCACTCATCTGTGACTTCCTTCAAGTCACTGTTTCATTTTAAATTCTATTTCCTTATAAGAAAAGCAGATTTACTGTAATAAATTCCTTTATTTTCTTTTAAATGCCTGTGATACCATGTGTCTCTCTGACTCATATATACTGCCTAGCCCTAGGCAGCTTCTCTGGGCCAACCCTTAGCTGAAGCACCCTTTAGCTCCTACTCTAAGAGCAAGGCTGTTATGAATGTCCCAGTTTGAGGTCTGACCTTCATCAGATGTGTAGTGAAACGGGGCAAGCAACCTTGCAATGGGGCGTAGTCCCAAATATCAGCCTTGAATGACAGGTTTGGGCCAAAGACAAAAGTTCAGTCAAATGGTTTCTGGTATCTTCAAGTGGCAGAAATACAGAATAAGTAGTATTTACTCAGGATCCAAACCAACACTCGAACTGAGCTGGGATGGCAGCAAAGTAGTCAGTCAACAGGACAGCGCAGGGAGGTGCTGGCCAAGAGAGAAAGGGTGAGCACATCCTTTGAGTGGGTGTGTGTTTGCTTGCTTGTTTGACATTGTTTATCTACATGTGTATTGCCTGACACCTTCTCCCACAGGTTCAGCACATCGGGGTATAGTAAACATGTAATTAAACCCTTGTTCCAAAACTCATCGGAGGGTAAACCTGTGTCCCCTCCAAGTACATTGTTTTAATGAACTTAGAGCATCTTACTGTGACACTGAAGAAGCTTTTAGTAGTTGTGGCTATAAAGTAAAATGAGTGCTGTGGCTTTCAGAACTTTGCAGCTTCCCTGTTCCTCACCAAAGATAGACCTTAAAGCTCCATTCAGTATCGTTCAGCTGGTGAAAGGAGTAGAGGGGATTACCCTTCGCTGCCTCAGCTCATGAAAACAATGCTGGCTTTGACTTGCAGCCCCAAACCTCTGAATCTTGTAAACACTTGTCAGCCAGTTGCTCCTGAAAAGATCAAGCAAAGGGGCAGCTCCAGATTCAAATGCAAATGCTGCTGGAGAGTATCTGAAATAAAAATCATGTTCAAAAGTTGAAGGTCCCCTTTCAGTCAAAAACTTTGAGCTTCCTCAAAGAAAGCATGCAAGAGGTGGCTGTAGAACAGATCACAGATAAAACACCTGCTTTCTGCAGAGCTATCTGGAAGATCTGCATGTCCCATCAGACTAATTTTGCTCCTAGAAGAAGAGGAAGGGGAGAGAGATTGCACTGTCTGCTGCTCTCAGTGGAATCCTGCACAGAGACGTTGCTATATTAACCACTTCACTGTTTTGTGTCAATCTTGTTATCTGTTCTTGTTAAAACCTTTATTATTCATGGATGCAAAAATCTGATCATTAAAGCAGTATAAATATTCATACTGTGTGCATTTCATTTAGCCGCGTGGCAAAACTTCTCTGGAGTACAAGACTTTTGAGGAAGTCTGACTAATGAGACCAGAGCACAGGAAGTGTGCATGGATTTTCCTTTCTTTTTACCTGCAAATAAATGCAGAATAATTAATCAAATAAACAACCACAAAAGGGGCATGTATTCACCAGGAAGGATGATATGCACACTTGCTTTGGCTTCTGTGTCAAGGGGAATGCAAGGATTTTTGTAATGCAATTATGTGCAAGAACCAGGATATTGTAAAACTAATGTAGAAACCATGATAAGCATCGCTGCATGGGTTAATCTGGCTTTGCCTCATATCTAATGTCTAACCATTAACATTGTGCATGGTCCACAATCTTGTTCAATCCTTTTTTTTAAGGCAGAACTGCCATTCTTCTCTCTGCAGCTATGCTAAATCAAAATGTAGCTGTACCCTGTGCTGTGAAAGTCAGTTTATCTACACTCTACACTCCTGATCCAGCTTCAGGGTCTTTTTGATGGCAGAGATAAAACAAGAAGTCACTCCCAAAACAAAGTTTAAAAACCATCATTAAAGCATCTGCTACACCGTGTACTCAACAGTGGGGGGAAACCTCTGATGAGGGCCTCCTACATCAAAATCCTGAGCTGCCAGCTCTACATGCAGCAGCTCCAGGTGGAGCCTTGCAGAATACAAGACTTCAAGTTTTTACTGTTTCAAAATAGCAAAGTGAGGTATGCATTTTTAAATGCTAGCAGGTTTTCAAAACTGAGCAGTGTAGGCTTCATTGAATAATAAATATTTCCCTGACTTCTGCAAGCATCGTGCTTGACTAGGAAACCCCTTCTAGAGAACACAATCAGGCACTTTCCAGGTTTTCTATTTCATGTTTTTATGAATTTCCGTAAAAGAAGCAAGTCTTCATTTACATCAGTAACCATGCTCTTGGCTTAAAGTCTGCTGTATACTTCCCACTGCTGGTTAGCCATCTGTGACTGAATGAGCTCTTTCTTCCCCACCCCTTCTCCACCCTCATTGTAGTGAACAGAAGCACTGGGATATACACAGTGCTATGTAATGCACAGCACGCCAAGTTTCCACTGAAGCATTCACACCCAGCCAAGGGCTTGATTCTTCTGACCCTCCTCAGGCAAGGATAGTTGCTGCAGGATCACAGCTTGTCCTTTGGTATGTGTAACACTCCATTTATTCCCAATACCCAAGTAAAAACTGATTGGAACTTCAGGATCACATCAAGGTTGCCACTTTAGGCCTAAAGATGCTTTGCTTTTGCTGTGTTCAGTTTCTAAACTTCTTCTTTGTTCTGCTATAGGTAAAGTAACAGTGAGGAGAGGAAAAAAAAAAGCCACCTAAACTTCCTGGTTAAACTAGTGATTAGTCAAACATTTAGTTAAGGTACCACAAGTTACGGTGCATGAGAACAAAAGGAACAACTGGTTCTCAGCAGTACAAGGATCAGAGGGATACTTATACCATCTGTACCCTATTGATTTACTTGACCTTTCCTTAGAAATACTATCCAGACAAAAACTTCAGTATTGCCAACACCACTTTGATTGTGGATAAGGAAATGTGTTTAAATGTTAAAATTAGGACTGGAAAGTATATATTGCTAAGTGGGCAAGTGTGTCCCATGAAATAGCACTTAGGCAGAGCATACTCCGAACATAAGAAGTGAGAGATGGCTGTGCCTAAGAATTGCACTTGAAATTGTGTATACATGAGATACCTTCCATCCTTTGTTTCCTTCAGAGACACATTACAAGGCGGATAGGCATCTGGAAATCACTTTATGCTCTTGATCCTGAATGCAGTGTATGCTTTCATAAAGTGCAAGGAAAAACACAAAATTCTTCATCTTTTCCTCCAAGTAGACATGCAGCTTACTACCCTGCAATTTCTCATATTTATATTCCTCCTTGTGTAATCAAATAACATGAGAACTTGCTTGAAGAACCACCATAGGAAAAATGAGTGTTTCAAGATGTGCTGGTGGCTGCACAAATTATCTTGTGGTTTGAATTCTTCCAAATTAAATATGACTGACAGTACTAGTCAGTTAACAGATTTATCTGGGGAGGAGGGAATCAGCAAAAGACCTACTTAGCACAACATTTTTTGCAATATTGCTTCTTTTTGAATTTTCCTCAAAGGCAATTTTTGCATCTAACAGAGCCTTTGCTTTAAACGTTTCTATGTGGTCTAAGCAAAAATTTTAACAAAATTTTAAATTGGTGATATTTCAGGTTGTTCTGTTAGTAGCAGCAAACCAAAATGGTGCTGAAAACAAACACAAATAGCTATATACAAGTGCTCTCTGTACTGCAGCCTTTAGAGTGAAGACCGAGTCTTGATCTCCAAGACATACACCTGTAGTATAAAGTTAGATCATGTTTTAAACAAAACTTCCCAGTAAGGGCAAATACTAACAAAAATAAAAGTTATAAGGAAGGAGACACTTTTCATTCCTGTGCTGCTAAAGCCTGTAAAAAATTTAACCATCCCAGTTGGTTACCACATCTCTAACCTATATAAATCAAAGCTTTGTTTTAAATGAATAAAACCACTCTGGCACACAACCATATCACAGCAGTATGATGCATGCCTGAATATTCCTAAGAATGCCCTCAGAGGTACTCTGTGAGCAGAAATATTCTGCAGAAGGGAAGATGAGGGAGTACAAAGGCCCATTGTGCACACTAATGCAGAAAAATGAAATCAAATACCATTCTCAGCAAAAGCAGAGTGTCTTCTGAGCAAAGGCTATTAAGTGTGTCAGACTGCAGGATATTTTCTGGACATGGCTATTATGTTGAGACATTCTGAACATGTGTCACTTATAACCCTGCCCTGGTTGTAACATCACAGCTCCAGAGAAAAAAAGTCTCGTGCATCAATTCTTTGTATCAAATACTCACACAGTTCTCACCAAGCTGTCACTTCTCATTTGTAAAGAAGGTTAGACTAAGTTATAATTAGTACTTGCTGCCCTGTCAACTAATTAAATATAATAAAAAGCTTTCTGTGAGTGTAATGCTAACACGGTGTAATTACAGCAGTTTTGAATGCACAGTGTATGTATTACAGGTTTCGGTATGTGCCCCCCACCTTTTATGACCTAAATTCTCACGTTAGACCTATCATATGACTTGTGCACAGGAACTGTCAAAGACAACTATTTCAGACCTAAAAACAAGTCAACACCACTGCAATTCTCTGCACTTTCAGAGGCATCACACCAGCTCTGGGGGCAGAGGTGGAAGGAAGGAAAAGAAATCCAAACAGTTTCTTGTTTCCACTTTTCTTGCTCTTCCTTCAGGAGGCACCCTTGCTCAAATTCTCCCATCCACGAGGCTACCACTGGTCTGAGCCTTTTTCCTTCCTTTGGTAAAGAAAAACATGGGTGATATTTTAAATCTCTTTGTCAATATGAGAAGCATCTTGGGTAGGGAGGCCTGAGTGCAACTGCCCATCTCTGGGGCTGGCTCAACTGTTCAAGGAGCAAAAGTTACACCATACATCCAGCTGTTCCCCCAGGAAGCAAGGAAGATTGCTCAGGAGGCCTAGAGCACGGCAAAAGTGATGATGGAAACCATGTAATGGTAATGAGCACTTGGACTGCCATAGCTCCGTACCCTCTCAAGTATTTGGAAGATCTTTGAACACATTTAGAAACAGTGAAGAGCAGAGAAGCCAGGCTTTAGATTGGCCAGGATGTTGGTAGCTACAGATCTAGATGGTCAGCTGTTGTGCCTGCTGCATTTTACACACTTTCCCACTCATGCTCCTCACTGCCTGTTCCTTCCCTGGAACCATTCAAGGACAGGTTGGATGGTGCAACCTAATCTAGTGGAAGATGTCCCTGCTTATTCCAGGGAGGTTGGACTAGAAGACCTTTGAAGGTCCCTTTCAACCCCAACCATTCTATGATATTATGTAAGGTATGTACAAATAACCCACAAAATAAAAATGTAATTAATTAAACAAAAAATGTAGTCTAAAAGAACCAATTAAAATGATGAAAATCTTTAATTTTATTTAAGTATAGTTGTACGGACACGTGTATATACAAATACAGATCTTACGGGGCAGGGATTTGGGGTGGGTTTTGTTTTTTTTAACATTTTCTTTTAAGTTTATATAATGTAAGCATTTCGAAAACGGCACTCAATGAATAAGTGCAAAGAAACTGCAAAGCAGGGCAGTACAAGCACAGGACCACACTGAGCTGGACTTTCATACCCAGATGCATACACAATGAGTGTCTTCAATGGGGTGTCAAGAGTAAGCATGGTAAGCGGATTTCGCAGACTCATGGGTAACCTCCAACATGCCAGCATCTATTAAACTGTACAGACAATGGCAGCAAGCCTATTGTAGGGAGATTTGTCTCACATTCGAGAAGCTCAAGGGTGAATGCATGGGAAAAACTCAGTGATGCCAGACCAGAAACAGATCTGCCCATTCACAGCTCCAAATTAAAAAAGGAGGAGGGTGAGAGAGTAGGAAGGGCAGGGAAGAGGGAAAAGAAGTGTAGAGGGTTGTACATTAAAATTGGTGATTACAAAATCCAAGTGTAATGAAAAGAGGGGAAGAGTTAACACTCTAAACCTCTGAAAGTGACTGAACCATTGCTAAGGCAATGGATTAAGTTCAGTTTTGAGGGCTAGGGGTGGGAATCAACAGGTACAAATATGACCATTTTCCTTCCACAATTACAGAGGAAAGGAAACAATCTACTCAACTACTCTCAGTACTTCCCAAATTTGTTTCTAGGTCTTTTGGAACCAAGTACATACATATATCGCACATGACACTGGCAAGATCCTTTTCTGGAAAAAACTACTCATGGGAACAAAACCAGAAGGAAAACAGGAGGAAAAAAATACAAATAAAAAAGAAACAAACAAAAAAATAACAGAAAAGTTGTTATATCCCCAAAGCCTTTTTAGAAACAAACATGATACAAAAGAACAAAAACTAACACATAAACCACAGGGCTCCAACATCAGACCTCTAAACACTGAGGACAAAACATTGATCATCAAAAGTCATGTTGTTCCAGGTCTTGACATTGTGAAGTCTTGCAATAGATGAACGATTTTCAAAGATGAGTCCTGTATGCTGCAGTGTCATGGCCACTTGTCTCTCAGTTCTCAGCCATGATCACACTTGATGCTTCAAAGCTCTGTCTTGTAATCAACATGTGATTTTAATATCCTGAAAGTCTATTGTTCTCACTTACAAAAGACATAAGAATCAAATTAATACTTTATTATCAAACACTATATACAACAGAGGTTGCTAATAATACAGAATTTAAAGAACATAGCTTTAAGTTTTACTTGTCTTTCCTTCGCCATCCAAGTAAGTACAGTACAAAACAATATTCTAAACTAACACGAAATGTTACCTTGTCTATTGTAGGATACACGGTATCCACTAAACTGACTGATCCCTATTTTGCCTGCTTCACATTGCAATGCCCTTGGCAGCCAGGAGTGCAGGTCATGGGCACAAGTAACCCACCTAGGCTGAGGGAGAATCAGTACCTCAGACTCGAGCTTGGGCAGATAAAGGGTATGGGAGCAAAAATCTCCTCAATTTGCAGCAACATCTGCATTTAAAGCATCCAGAGATTTGCAATGCAACACAAAGCCCACCAACATTTATGTACTTGGTATGACTGGGATTGCCTAATGCCATCAAGTATCAAACTGGCAGAGCCTGGTACGCTGCTCCCAGCCACACCACGCCAGGTAGCACCGGGATCCGCCGTGCAGCCGCATCACTTCCATTGTCCCTCACCTACCCAGCAAGGCTCTGTGACAACACGAAGGGGTGAGTTTCACCAGAAATAACACTAGTGACAATCCTTTGCTGTGGATAAATGTACATCTTCAACTCCAACATCACTCAGAGACAAAGGATGACAAATGAAGTCACTCTTCCTACATTAAATTGGCACTACTGGCATGACTGCCTGCAATTGCTATGAATCATTTTAATATGGTTACACATCATGCAATATTATCTGTACTCTGGTTAATAATCCATTTGATAAGGTGCATTTTGAATAAGCTCACCTCATCCAAAGCTTTTTAATTCCTACCTACAGGAAGTATTAGTGTGTGTACCAAGCACATACACATTAAAGAGAGCAAAGTACCAGACAGCCTGTAATGAGATGATGACTTCCCTCACTGTTTGGACTGTGTATCTTTATTCTGTGCACTTCACACTAGAACAAATTTCCTGCATTCCTCCTGTAAGCAAAGGCCCTGCATTAATGAACATGTATGATATCAGGCAAGCCCAGGTCATAGCTCAGCATGCATAAAGCCTCCCTTTACATCTCCCAATTTATTTTCCCCTCTCCTGCTCCAACTTCTGGAAAGCTTTTCATCATGTAAAGAAAAAAAAAAAAAGCCTGCAAAATGCTGTCCATTAATGGCATCACTCAGGTTTTTTACAGCAGACTTTTTCTTCATAATTAATGTAGAAAAATCTTGTTTTGCTTGAATATGCTCCATGTTTTGTTTTGTATTTAATGTGACTACCACAGTTTCTGTCAGAAAAGCTCTGTTTCCGTCTGGGTCTGAAATTTCACTGATTATGCTTAGTGTCCAAATTCTATGGCAGCCTAGCCAAAAAAAAAAATACTCCAAGGCTTGCACTTCCTGGAAAACTACATTTTGAAGTTTTACGTTAGCCAAGGCTCAGATTCCTTAAACACACCTAATTCCATCAAACAAGACAGTCCCGTTTCCTAATTGCATCAAGGGTTACCACTTCGCTCACATGTTTAAATAGGACAAGCATATATACTCACTCTCAGCATAAAGTATATCTAAATAATGTATTTTCTATTCTAGTGGATTTTTAAAAAAATATTTTGTTAAGTCTTTGGGAGCCCATCTAGTTTATCTCCGGCTGATAAACACATTTCCTCTACTATTCCAATTGTGCTGGAAGGGGAAAAGATAAAAAAATCAACACTTGAATTTGCATTCCACACTTCTTTTCTTTCCCCCACCAAACAATGCTATTAGACTGCCCTGGTTCTTCTACATGTGATTTATTCCCATGATTGAGGAACTTGCAGGAGAGACAAGTCCAGAGCACACTGGAGATCCTGTGTTCCAAACATGTTTCCTCTGGTCACCGATGTCCTCTTTTAGCATGTATTAACACCCAGAGCAGCATCCAAGGCTATCAGCTACTAAGTCAGCGCTGGGGAAGGTCACTTTATTCTCAAAAGTGCCTCTGCATTTCAAGAAAAAAATTGTAGCACCACGGTGATTTGTTTTAAAATAAAATAACCCGGTGTGCATTATCCCCTTAAAAACGAAATAACAGAGGCACTCACACCCCCAGTGAAGTTTCCTAAATCTGACCTTGCCTGCTGTGTACTAACATTTCTAAATATTAACTTCTTCCTCTCACCAAAGACAGCATTTCTACTTCTGAGCACAAGTTTTACTGTCAAAGATGTTTCAAGACAGTCCTGTAAGAAACATCATCTTTCTGTTTCAGACGCCTGTTCATTTAGAAACTCCTGGAGAAAATGGTGTTAGATTGTGTATACTCTTAATATTTCCCCTCCAGTCCTGACATGGTGACACAATGCCTTGCATCTTACAGTGCTGAACGAGAAGGCATAAATATTGTATCACAGAGAAAGACTCTCCCAGGTCTTCACTCACTTTCCTTATCCCTCACTGACTGTATCTGCCACTACTCTTCCTTGTCCATATACAGATGACACAGTGAGCTAACAGAGGTGACTTCTTAAAGGAGAATGCAGAGGAAAATAAGAATCACTAGTGTCACTATTATAGTTTGGCATTTTCATTTGGAGTCCTTTTATTTATATGGAGGGGTTAAGAAAGTCACAGGGTAGGTAGGGGTGGGTGCTGAAGCTAGTTATCCCCTTCAAATTTTTGCTGAGTTCAGGCTAAAAGGGAGAAGAAAAGGGAAAAATAACAATTTGACATCTGCAAAAACAATAAAGTCCCTTTCCTGGGATGAGCAGTTAGGTGGATCTTTGATGTTCCAAGACCCTGATATTTTCTGCGACAGGTTGCCGGAGCATACTGTGCTATAATATCAAAAGCATTGCCAGGAGGAACAATAGAGTTGCCAAAAGCCGGCTGGGTATCCTTGGTGTCTGTGCCGCGTTCTCGCCACGGGATGGCTCGGCTGACTCATGTACGGTATCATCTGTTCAAACAGAAAGCATACATTCCAATGAGATTTTGCATCCTTAATAAACTCTCACTGAGCCGACAACCATAAGTAGATTTCAGTGCCTTTATGAAATAGGGCAATGAACCTTGTGCTGTCATTGACTTTCACAAGCGTGTAATACCTCATTATGTAACCAACTTGGGGCCAAGTCCTGCATTTCTTACTGGCAAAACTCCCATTGAAGACCAGAGGAGCAGAAAGTAAGTGATTTCATCGGATTGAGGAATGAAAGATTCCTCTTCCAATAAAATGCTGTAGCTCTAGTTTTGAATGGCTCATTAGATGGCAATGTCAGCTGGGAGGCAGCTAAATAAAAACACCTGATTTTCAAAAGTGTTGCACATGCCCAGAATTAATTTTGCAGTTAATCCCCTTACTCAGTTACAGATTTTGGCTCCTGAATTTGAAACGAGAGCCTGTAAGCCCAAGCATGTACTCCCCCTTCCACACATAAAATTTCCACTGAAGTATACTGCATCTGGGGATGTGCAGGAGATGTAAGACCATTCCCCCTTTCTTGAAACAGAATTTTAAAGGCTAACACATGACAATCACCAATTTTAAAGAATACATACTCAATCTGGAAAATCTCATTACCTTTTATGGTATACAAAATAGAGATTTACATATATGCTGCTAGAACTAATGAGAAAAGAACCAGCAGAGTTGGGAAAACATGCTTATGCATTAGTGGCAGAAGAGAACACAGTAGCAAATATTAAATTTATGATACATAATAAAGTTCTATTTAGTTTTCGTAAACTAAAGATCAGCCTAAAAGCCACAGCTTGTAACATAAGAAAGGTAGGCAAAGTCAAATTCAACTTCAGTGTTGTTACAACAGTGGTATTTTTCTCTGCAAAGCCCTCCATATCCCGCAATATCCACAGCTATCTAATTTGACTATTTAAAAAAGCAGTCTGTCTGAGGCTTGTCATAAAAAGGTCAGCTCTGAAAGAAATAAGGTAAACCTTTTTAGGAAGTGTGAAGTGGCCTCAAAATGTATTCATAAGTTTTTCATAGTCCTTAAGTTTCCAGTAAAACTAATAGTATCTCACTACTTAGTGCAGTAAGCATCCCTGTTTTATAAGAGATGTCAACATATCTCTGATGTTACTGTCTCATAGCTCCCATCTCAACAAACTGCACTGCCAGGATTACACTGGGTGAGAGCTGTGCAAGTCCAGCCAGATGCACTAAAGGAAGCAGAAGTAAGGACCGTGGGATCACCATATTGCTTTGGCATGAAGCCTTTAATGTTGCTTGGCTGTAGCTGCAAACAAGCTTCCTCCCCTTCATAATCTTGACACCTAGCTCAAAAGCAGGTAGAGCACTTAGCATAATTTAGGTTAATAGACTCTTCAGCCTCAGCTCAGTCACACAGCAAGATGCACAGTAAACTGAATTAGCAATTTATCACCTGTATTTTTTCCAGCACTAATTGATGCTATAATCACACACCACTTGTCAACAGGTTTCAGTGCTGCCAAAGGCAAAAGTATGAAAAGCAAGCACTGTTCAGCTGTAAACAGTTCACGTTGGTAAGAAAGGGACATCATCTCTTCTTGGTGGTCCCAAGCAATAGGACAAGAGGCAACAGGCAGAAACTGATGCACAGGAAGTTCCACCAGAATATGAGGAAGAACTTCTTTACTGTGTGGGTGAATCAGCACTGGAACAGATTGCCCAGAAAGAGTGTGGAGTCTCCTTCACTGGAGATACTCAACAGCCACCTGGACAAAATGTTTAGTAATATGCTCCAAAGGATGTGCCTGGTCTAGATGACCTCCAGTGGTCCCTTCCAGCTCTATCCATTCTGCGATTCTGTGATGTCAGTGGGAAAGACTGGTTGGAATTACTTCAGCTGCAGCTCCACACCATGCATGGCAAGGAGACCCTCCCAGCCCTGAAGGAGCCCCTAATGTTCATCCTCCAGAATCATTCCACAGGAATCTAAAAATTTCAGTGAATGCTGGTTACTGAAAAGTGCCAGTTTCAGTGATTGTCAATACCAAAAGCTGTTTCACATTTCACTTCTAAATCACACTCTTGTACTTTGGTAACATTACAATGAAAACACAGTACTTCACAAAAGCTTGCTTCTTAATTAAAACATACTCTAAGAAGTAACAGATAAAAAATACCCCTGTTCTCACTGACAGTTCTACCTCCTTTTATATATTTAGGGTTAGCTCTTCCTAATTTGGAAACATTTACTCACTGCTGATGAACTGAAAGTAGAGAGGAGAATGATGTGTATTACATTCTACTTCTTGCATCATCAATAGAATTGCAATTAAGTCTCAATTTGCAACACTGAATGTCAACGGTTTTGTCCTAATTACACCAGTGAGTCAGCACTAAAACACAATAGGACAGAACTAGTGTAGAGCAGCAATAAAACCTCATTCTCTTTTACTATCAGATACTGCCACAACTGGAACACTGGCTACTGCTAAAAGACTCAGTGAAAAAACACTAAGCTAAAAAGATTACTTGTCTTAAATGAAAAACGTGGATATTTTCTATGATGCCATTTTTATAAAGCCATTATTCACAGAAGAATTAATTTCCACATAACATTAAGGGATTCCTTTTGAGAAATCATCTGCGTTTTCTGCCAATGCTGTTGCAAGGTTTCTGCATTCATCTATTAGAACGTACAATTAATCTGTGGTTATGAAAATCTCTTTATATATATGATTTTCCTTGGAGTGCAGAGTTATAACTGAGCTATCTTTAAGGTTTGGGGAAAAAATTTTAAGATTTTAAACACAGAAGACAAGTGATGAAGAGGACAAAATTCTGGAGTAAAATCCAGAAGGTCACTGCTAAAGACTGGGAATGCCAGCAGTAAATAGAAAAAATTGTTTTGACAGCCATGAATTTTTCAGATCACATAGCCTCACATCATATGCTTCAGGTATAACTTTCAGATATGCACAGCTGCAATTTTTGTTTAGGGACTTTTTATATTTAAGGAGGAAGAGAATGGGAGGACATGTATAATACCAATTATTTCCATCACTTCTGAAAGAAGCGTAATCACTATAGACCAGCTTCCTACAAATTTCTGCACCAAACCAGTGAAACTACAAGGGTTCAAAAATCACACAAATGGTGATTTTTAGAAGTAAAATGACAGTAATTAATCTGGTAAACATGACCCTCCTGCCTCCCGATTCTTCTGTCTATTGTGGAAGAAGATAGTGGCAGGCCAGGGGAGAGCACAGAAGCAGAAGATGCTCGCCAGAGACATGCAAATTAGTACATGACACAGAACACATGCAACAAGATCCACCAAGGCAGCAGCAACCCTAACAGGCCAACAACAGAGACGTGTGACAGCAGTTGGCAGATCTGGGAATGACTGATTACCTAATGGTGACTGGTCCAATTAATAATGCAAATATACACTGATGTCAGGAGTGGGAATTTTCTGGTACCAAACCTTCTCATTAAAGCTATTATTTCCTCCTGGTAACATAAACAGTATTTCATCTCAGACTGCAGGATGCTCTTTGTTTGATTTGGGTTCCCTGGTTTGCCTGCTGCTTTCTAATGATGTGCTTTTGTGATGATGCTAGCTAGTTATAGCCATTCAATGGGAAGTGAGCAGCACTGCTGAAAAGAAAAAATATTCAGCAAGTTTACTAAAATCAGGCATTTGTTACTCAGATGATCTCTTTTGCAAGCCAGTAACAGGAGAAATACATGTTAAGACCATGTTTACTAAATTACAAAACATAAAAAAGTGCACTGGGTTTCTAGATTCATAGGTAACAAAGAGACAGTGAAAGAATATCCTTATGTCTTCTGTAGAAGAATGCTGTTAATAAATGCATAAATGTATCTAATGTAAATGGATTTGTGTTGCATTTAGATTTGCTTAGAGAAAATTATTGATTCTCAAATACCCAAACTTTAGGAAAGTTCAAAAATTATTTTAAAGAAAAACAATACATTCTATGGTTTATCCATAGGTATATTATTCAAATTGGATAACTTGTGAAAATCTTATTTATACTCCAGTATAAATAATGACTTTAAATTAAAGGAACTGCAAATAACAAAGAGAGGAAAAAATTAGTATGTTGCTTCACACACAAGGAGGAAGTCTCTTTCAAATAGCATAATAGAAAAAAATTCTTGGTAATCTGTTCTTACAGGTACGTACTGAATGGTAAGTGTGCAATATTTGCTGGTATAATTTGTTTATTTAACTGTGTATTTTAATTATTAGGTTTTAATAAAAAAACATGTGGGAACTGTGTAAGTACATATAAACCACTATTTCAAATACTTTTCCTAAATATCCATCTAATCCTAATGTCATGAGCCATCCCGTTTAAATTGTTGCGATTACTCATACTCCTAGAATTAAATATGCTTCTATCTATCATAAACAATATGCTTACACTTTCTACACAGGGACATCTCAGTTTGATAGATGGTGGAGATTAATGTAACTTTGCCCTGGGCAGATAAGGGGCTCCATCATAGCAAACATACTTATTCTAAAGGCAGTGTTTTGGGAAAAAAAAAAAAAAGAGAGAGAGAGAGACAGAAAAGCCCCCCAAAACTTAAGTTTGCTTCAATAAAAACAGGAGAAATTTTATCCCTGTGTGTATGTGCACGTATATAAAAATGATATGATGCCTAACCAGGTATACACACAAATATACAGAAATGGCTAATTTCTATATAAACACTAACTCAATTACTTGCATGCCTGTGTCACGCAACAGCATTAAACAAGCAGTGGTTCTGTTTTTCTGAAACGCTTTTGAAACCACATAATAAATGAAGTGTGCCCAATGACTTTACTTCTAAACTTTGGGCCCCATTACTAAATAGAGTGTTTTGCCAACGTGCTGGGTGTTTGGCTTGGATGGGCCAGAGACTTCAGGATACGAGTTAACATTTTACGCTGGCACACATTATGTTTCATTAAACCATGTCACCCCAAAAAAACCCAAAAAACCACCAAAACAAAAAAACAAATAAAGCAACATTTTTCCTCCCCTGCATTAGACAAGGATACAGGAAATAAACCATAAGCTGCATTAGCACTGCTGGAAATGTGCAAAGCAGAGCAGTTGTACCATGCAAAGCATGCAGAGAGAAGAGGAAAAAAAGTACTGAAGCACCAGAGGGATACACGCATTTGTTAAAAGAGATTCTCTAAGCATACTAACCTGCTGGTTCTAATGAATTTTCTACTTTGTCGTTAACATCGAAAACACGATCATGAACACCTATAGTTTTCATACAGCTGTCTATAACAAAAATAGAGATAACAGCCAAATATGTTAGTGAGACACCCTTAAACTCCCCACTTTCCTTTTTTCCTCTCTTTTTTTTCTCTCTATTTACTACATATAATTAAGCATATTCATGTTTTAAATTCTGTGGCACTTGTCCAAATGCCAGTATAGTCTCCCATTTGCAGATATTTCAAGAAACAACAAGTTAGCAACTGCCATGTAATTAAAATAAAGCTTTATGAAAAACAGTAAGAAAATACAATGAAAATCATAACACAAACGTTGCTGTATGTACAGAACAGATAAAAGGTTTAACAGTGAAAAAAAAAATATTTACTGCTGCTTACTAGACCACACAGTAAAGCATGCACTAAAAAGCCACCCTCGAAAGTTTAATGTGAAGAACTTACTTGCTGGTCGCACAAAGACTTTAAGCTTTAGGCAGGATCTCCTTCCATTATCTGGGATCGCAGAAGCTGCAAAATGAAGAAAAAGGAAAGACAAGTGGAGGAGTAAGAGAGGGAAAACACAAAATGTGTTTTGTGCTAAAATAAAATATCCTTTATCTTCCCTTCATCTAAAGGGCTGGACACATTTCAGCTCCTGCATGTAAGGACTTCCAAGTGCACAAAGTAGGCTGACTATGAAAAAGCAGGGAAAAAACTGTAGATTTGATTCTAATTAATTTATTTATTACTTCGTATGGAAGTTGTAAATTAAATGGTATTTTCAATGTTTCATTATCTCCTTTCACCTTTCCCCACCTTTCTCTTGAAAGCTTGTTTAATATGGTTTTTGTATAATACATTTGTCCACTCTCACAAAATAACACTTCAGAATATTTAGAGAAAAGCTAGTCTTGAAACACTAGGCCATAGGCTTCAACAGCATAAAAAGGGGAGAAAAATAATTACACCAAAGTTGGCAGTGCGAAAAATGGTATTATATATATAGTCCCAGAAGAGTAGAAGTACCAATAAATTTTACAGCAAGGTCAGCCTCCATATGCATCTGCCTTTGTTGACAAAATATTTATCATGCTTCAGTCAAAACATGATTCCCCATGTTACAGAACTAACAAACCAAAATCAGTTTATTCCTTCTTTTTTGCCCTCCCTCCTCATTTCCCATTCAACGCATTTAATTTTAAGAATACTTACTGTACTAGGAGAAAAAGAGTAAGTGGAAACATGTCCAGCACTAATACAAATATCACAAAGATCTAGTGTCGGCACCTACTTCTTTACCCAGGAAAGAGTGCTGTTGTAAAAGCTTCCTTTCTAGAACCGTTCTTCCCTCAAAATACATGATCATAGGCAAATATGTCTGCCTGTCACCACAGACTGAACTCCTTTGTGTATTGTCTGCCAGTCTTCATATATTGGTAACTTCCCTCAATGTCTGAAATTTTGAAATTGCACATTGGCTCACAGCTCAACATGCACACTGGCAACAAAGGAACTTGACTTGGGCATGCAGATTTTAATTGGGAAAGACCATTTACATTTTTTTCTTGCAAAAATCCTCAAAAGCTATTGCTAAAAAACATTGCTTGAAGCACTACAGAGTAATTTTTATTTCACTGCATTTGAAATGCTACATATTAGGGCAGAACGAATTGTGTTTTGCATTAAATGGCAACTACTGGAAAAGATGATTGGGCTGGCAAGACATGAGTTTGTTCTGTTTATCCTTGTTTTCATCTATTTTTATTAATTCTGTCCCTGCATGTGACAAATGACTACAATAATTCATACACAGACATATGAATGCACACTCTTTGTCTTCATACTAAGCTCACACTCAACTAATTTGAAATAAACTTTGTAAGTCTTTGGTGCTTGCAGGCAGGCACCAGATTTTTCCTAGAAGAACTTACCAAAAAGAACTAGCAAACAGTACAAACACAGAAAAAAAGGAGCAAAGTAAAGAATCTAATACTACTAAAGCTGCAGTTCCACATCTTGAAAAATCTTGAAAAATTTTCCCCCTCTTTAAGGCAAAAGACAGAAGTGTGTGGAAATTATGTTCCCTCCTTCTCAATGCCAAGCAAGAATGGTTAACAGCTAGTTTTGCTATAGGGTCTTACTAAATCAAATTCAGAAAATATCTCTCTATTGACATGTACAGTAACTGTACATGTTACTGTACAGGGCCTGTTATTTAGGGCACAATATTTACATCCTGTGGCTGTATTCAGGAAATTGTGTCCTTTCCATGGCCCTCACTGAATATATGCAACTGGCTAAATGGTTTGTTAAAACTCAACAGGCAGTTTGAGATTTCTCAAAAGATAAGAATCCTACAGTCTTTGACAAATTACGAGCATAAAGGTAGAAAAAACACTTCCAACATTATTAAAAATAGAAACCCTGCAGTAAATTTACCCCTAACACATTTTTTCTGCCCAGAAATTCTTTCAGAAGTGCATTATGACACACATTTTATATAAAGGCAAGTTTTACCTTTGATGCTTACATGCTGTTATGTCCATAAAGTAAGCACTGCTCACTGCTGTTTATTATAATACTCTGTTATTCAGTGGCTAACTAGAATACCAGTGACTAGCTAAGATAGCTAGAAGCTAATAATATTTTATCTGGAAAAAAAAAATCTATTCTTTCTGGAAAAAACAGAACATTAATGCTCTGTGCATATGCATCCAAACATGCACATAATATTTGCACTCAGGAGAAAATAACAGACAGTTATTGGCTGTGTTCTTTGCAAGAAAAGTATTAAAATCCATTCATTGTTGAAATCTTTTTCCACTACTGGTATGCAACTACAGAGTGTATCATGAACTAGAGTGCTATTGCAGTCATAGCAGTTGCACTTAAATCATCATCCCAGAAACTGACGCACTTTTAGCAAGAAGTATGAAAAAGTGCTGTTCTCCTTTCCAGAAAAATTACGTATTGTCAATGTTTGCAGTAAACTGAGATTCCTCTTTAATCAGTGCTTTACTCCTTCAAAAGGAATAATAATGAGCAATAATAATCATAAAAAAAAAAAAAACCAAGTAGCATTTTCAGCACTCCCATCTGCCTTAACAACCAAGACCAAGTGGTGAAGAGGTACACTACAACCTCTTTGGCCTTCCTGAGACATCAAGTACTGTTTGCCAAGACGCATGACTGCAATCAATTTATTTTTTTCTTCCTTTCTTTTCCTCCCATCCTCCCTCCTTCTCCTTTTTCCTTTTCATCTTAAAAGAAAAAACATACCAGTGACAGTTTTTATCTTAAGACCAGATGTATCACCTACAGGAAAGTCAGGAAAGGAGAAAGAGAACTGCTCTTTGTCAGCTGGGATCTGTAAAAGCTGCTTCTCAGGTAAACCACGACTTGTTGTTGCAACATTCCACGGAAATTAGCTACAGTATAAGAAAATACGTCCTTTCTAGGTGGTATAAAGAGAAATTTCATCCTCCTTCCTGCACAAAATCAGGTTAGCCTCTAAGACTTTGCTATAAGGCTTTTCTATTTGCCCATTTTAAAGGCGATATTAGCTATAAAATAAAGGCCAGTTGTGAGAGCAGGAAGCCTCTGATGCTAATGGAACCTGTCCCAAGTAACACTCTCCATTTCAAATGGCAGAATTCCCAATGAAAATAAAAAACAAAAGACAACTGAAACCTTGCTGCACAACAAAAAGAAACCTTTGAAAAAAATCCCTTATAAGGCGCAAAAGAGGTTATATGCTTTTTTTTTTTCATGAATGATATTAGACTAGAAAAGATCTGACTAGTTTAGTTTGTGTCAGGAAGAATCACAATTGAAAACAGAAGAGGAACTCTGCAGTGTTCCTACTTCCTACATGTCATTACAGTTCCTATGATACTTCCCTCCTCTCTTATCCTACCTCACCTTTACCAGCAACTTCATGACAATCTCCTGGGCCTCTCTTTTAAAGAAAATGTTTTAGGCTTCATGGTTACACAAAGACTTAGGGATAGAAGAAAGTGAAAAGAAAGACTTGGGGTTAGAAAAAAGTGAAAACTAAAATCCCAAGATACATGAAGACATCTCAATGATTATAAAAATAACTGGTTTGGTCTCTTCATTACTTTTTTTAAATAGGAAAATTCCCCAATTCAAAAGAAATTTAAGTCATGACCTCTGCATTCTTCAGATGAAAATTCCATCTCCATTAGTTGAACTAGGGAAAAAAAAATAACTACCACACATAGGACTGGATCCAAACTAGATCCAAAAATGGCCCACAAAGAGTAATTAGATGGGAAAGCTTCTTGTCCCTGAACCAATTCTGGTTACCATTTTTATACCCTGTAAGGAAAGGAAAGAGAATGACGAAAATTATTCTCTCCTCATCTAGAGCCAAACCATAAATATTTCAGTATTTGCTAGCTATATTTAAATATTAAAAAAAAATTATACAGCTCTCAGCTAGAAAACACATGGTGCATTATTAATATATTAGATATAAATAACAGGTTAGGTCCTTCCTCAGCCTGATAACACTTAGCAGTTATTCAGTGACTGCAGGAAGCTGCAGATAGAGAATAAAATGGTAATATATACATAAAACAGTTATGCAGTTCAATTTACTATCATAAATCCCAAAACTCATTAAAGTAGTCATCAAGATAGAGCCCAATCTGTACAAAATAAGCTAATTAAAAAGTAAATGTACAAAACAAACAAAAAAAAAATTCAAAAGTAACTTGGTTATCAGGGCCTGCTAGTGATGTGACAAAAGCTGTAATTAAATATTTCCTTTCCTAAGACAGGCAAAAGTTTGCCTGGCAACTACCGGAGGCTCACTTTCTAACCTAGGAGCAAGTTATCAGGATGCCACATATAAAAAGTGTCTCAACCATCCTATTTACTGATATTCACATGCAATCAGTGGTTACCACTGCTTGCCTGCTCATTCATTCTTAGCTTCCTAATTAGAAGATTACACTTTTCTCCAAAACCCAAGTCCCGATACAGAGAAAAAAAAGAATCACAAATGCAGTTCAAATCCTCCTTTAGCACTACAAAGACATTTAACATTCAAGGCACAAGCCACTATGGGCCCTATTAGACAGCAAAACTGGTTCAGTATAGAAAAAGCGCTCCATTTATCTAAGTCACTCAGACAGCATCTTTGTTTAGAATGGGGGAGACACTGGTAAAGGGGCATCCTTTCCTTTATGAGGAAACCCAACACCCTCATAACACCTCTGCAGATACTCTGCAGATGGTAATTCTCTCACTATTTTGTATTTCAATTTCTATTACCAAGTTCACTTGGGAGTATTCTCTGAAGGATTACAAAGCCATGTTCATGAAACACAGGAGACAGTCCGTTCTCACTGCATTTTTGAAAAATGTAATGAATGTTTTCTTCTGCTTTCTGCTAAGAAGTCCAGCAAACAGGGTCTCATTGTAGGGAAGAATTGAGAAATCACACCAAGATCTCACCTCAGTTCATTGCAGATGTGCTACTACCAACACCCTCTCTTATACAAATTCTGGCACTGATAAGTGTTTCCCAGCCATCAGCATCGAACAGAAGAATCGTTTCAGTCTGGGAAGCCATTAGAGGATTAATTTTGAACTTCTCCCCAGCACATTAAATCAAGATGCCACATGCATACAGTTTGAGTAAACACCTAACACTGTCCAGGCAAAAGGGTTGCACATGTAACTTCTGCAATCACCTGGAGAAACACCACAAGGAGAGAACCTGAAGCAACCCCATACACAAGATGCTGCATGTTGTAAATCAGAAACTCATGTTTACGCAGTCCTTGCACTCTCTTAGTCCTGTAAGTTACAGACAATCTCTTCAAGAGAAAATATTTATAGCTGTGATTTGCCTCTAGCCCTTTCAGGCACAATAGCACTCCCATTAGTCAAATCCAACATCCAGGTAACCTCATACAACCTGCAAATCGTAATTCCACCAAACTGAAGTGTTTTAGCATCCAATATCCTGTGTAAGATACAGAGCTTTAGAAAGTTTTATTTTTAAGAAGAGTCATGTGCTTCTTTCTTTGTAAAGAAATGAGTATGTCTGAGAGCAATAAAAATGCAGTTTTCCATTATGTTTGCCACAGGCAATATTTCTCAATTTGTGCAAGTCAGAAGAAAAAAATAGCCTATTAGTTGTTAGAAGAGCTCAGCCTTTCCCCTGTAGGTTTTCATGTGATTTACCATACAACACAAATGTATGCAAATTAGCCAGGTAAATGCAGAATTAGTTATTAATATTCTTCTCACAGTTTAGATTGAAAAAAGTTACAAATTTGCATAAATGGTACAACTGAAAAAGTCAGGTAGAATTAAATCAATCAATAGAGCACTCCTCTGTGTGCATACATGAAGTAACATCCACAGCTAAGGACAATAATGGGTTCTTCAAAATTATTAACAACAAAAAAAAAAAAGGTCCCTTGAAAATATTTATAAATTTTTTTCCTTGTACGTGTTAAAAAAAAACTAAATTAAAAACGTATAAATACTGGCCCTGTGGAAAGCACAGTTCTCACTAACAATTGAATTTAATTTCCACATCTGCTCTTTCATTTCAACCTATCAGCAAAAGCTTTGTTCTGATAGCATACATGACTCCATTCTGAGAAAATTAAAATATTGAATGTCCGTGACTTACTCATTCTTCAGACCTAAAAATTAAGAACAATTACTCAATAAATCATGACTAAACTTATTGGTAGGTTTGCCACAGCTGAGTCCACTTCTCTCTCTGTTTAGTCATAACCAAGATGAGAACACACACAAAAAAAAATTACTAAGCAACTTAAAGGCACAGAAATCTCAACAGAGAGAGAATCAGATCTGAAAAACCACTTGATCTCGAATGGCCAACAGCACTTGAAAACTAAGAAAAATTATCTAAAATGGAACTAAGTAAATAAATAAATGAACAAACAAATAGATGAAAGATCACAGCTAATACTACCTACTGCTTACTACCATTTCCAATTGTGTATCTTAAAATCCACAGTATTAATGGGACACCTAATGCAAATGCATATTTTCCATTACTCTTGCATGCTCAACTACTTCTGTACAAAGTAAAGTTAAAACCAATCACGTTTCATTTTTGTACTGACCCCTGTATGTGTGAAGATACATGCCTACACCCATACATAGACTTATGTTCTGCACTCCATTCAAAATACAGATGACAAAGTGCATAGCGTGGAGAAAAATACTTGATAAAAGCCATGTGCACAACAGATTGTGGAATGCTACGTTTATTTCCTAATGTCTTATACATAATTTGCACTGACATTGCACTGTGTAAAACCACTGGATTATTATGGCCTACCTCACAAGTAATTGTATTTCTCAGGCCTCCTAAAAATAACCTAGTAAATGGAAATAACTTGCCAGACAAATTCTATTTTAGTGGGAGTTCTTGGAAGAAAGCAATAGTTACTGTTCCTGCACTCAATGCTGAATGAACTGTCCCAGCGCAACTGCTTGGCCAAGAAGAACATAATTTTTCTTGAAGTTTCTAATCCATTGCAACTTATATATCTCATTGAAGGCTGCAAAAATTGACAGTAGGTTTCATATCAATGTCATAGAAAACAAAATCAAACCATCAGCTTAATTAAGCCATTTGCTCAGTATTTCCTCTTAGTGTGGTCCAGACCTGTACATCTCTTAGGAAGCTCCCTTTTCTGCACCAAGGGCTGATTTAATGGCAAGCCTTCCCTGTTGCTGGCCCAGCTGGTGTACTGGAGTCAGACTTTTTCAGTGCAGAACATCAAAGCAATCCCAAGCCCATTTCTTCCCAGTGCTGGGCAACTCCAGAGGTGAAGAGCAGCTGCGGGCTCATATGAGGCAGACAGCATCACTTTGAATCCAGTCCAAAGGCTTATTATAGTGATGCTGTTATGATCTCTCCTCCTCCCAAGTTGCTGAGTCCTGTTGAGTTCAGGAAAGCCTCAATACAGGGCAGCCTGTACCCTTCACATCTTTAGGAGAGCAACAAAACAGACATTTCAGATGCTGAAAAATAAACCTCTGCCTGCGCTGTTCCTCTGAACCAAGCCTTGAACCAGTAAGATAACAAAGCTCAGTTGTCCTTTGCAAAGAATTTTTTTTTCTTTTCATAAAAGCAAGAACATTTATGTTTAGGGCAAAGCTGTCATCTAACTATAGCCTGAGCTTCTCAGAGCATCAGTATTGCTTCTGTGGTGTTTCTTCTCATTAAAAAACAAACAAACATCTGCTGGAAATAAATGAAAGGCATATCTTACTTGGAATGGACTTTTAGTTCATGTAAGTTCCTGTGAAATATAAGGAAGCGGGGATGAAGAATAGACCATATAGTTGGTTGCACATGAAATATTTGCAGGTGTTTCTCTCATACAAAAAGGTTTCCCTTTCAGAAACTGTATTACTTACCTTAAAATAAGTGCTAACATTTCCGCAATAGCCCAATATTAATGACTGATGTCATACTTTCTACTGCAACAAACCAACACTTATTAACTAGAAAGAAATAAAAACCTCAGATCTCATTACTGTTTTCAGTGGCATTAACAAAATCAAATACAGTTATTGTACAACATTAAGACTGTATTAGAGCAAATTGCTAATAAAACAAGTTAATACTATCAAATAAAGCACTTAGAGAAAAATATACCCTCCTCAGAGTTTTCATAAGCACTTTTGTACTTTGATTTTCCCTTGGTATCAATAGAAATAAAATGGTTTTCTTCAAGCAGGCTATCCATTTTGCTAATTTCCATCTCTAAGAACTAGACATCTGTAAATCCTTTGAAGAGACATTATAGTCTTGTTAGTAATGACTTTTTCTTTTTGATCTTTAAAGCAACATGTTCACCCACATGGAATTTGTGGGTATTGTATCATGTTACTAAACTCATAATACTTTAATAGACTTCACATTACCCATGGATAGCTTTACCACTGCTGACGCTATAATTAAGGCAGGGAGAAGCATTCCATTCTATTCCATCTTCATGGGCTTACCACTATCTTTAAAATATTTAGAAACTTTTCTATTTTTCCATGCTATACTTGAAATTCTGTCAGTTTATAAAAACAAAGAAGTAACTATAAATGTTGTTTTTTGCTAGGATTGTGACACCTATACAGATGTGAAAAGTTACTTTTGCTATTCACCTAAGCAAAGCAACAAAATATCTTGTTCATGTCTTGCACAGGAGGAAGAAAGATAGGAAGAGATGTTTAAGAAGTTGTCTTAGAATCAAGGGAAATTTAGGGGTGAAAAAGCACAGAATGGGAGTTGTAGTTTGTTGTCATTTAAAATAAACGCAAACAGTGAGAATAATACAATTTTTTAATGTGAGTGCATGTGCATGCCTGAAAGTTTGCAAACACAGAGCTTAGGGATAATACCTTCAGTCGAAAGACCTCAGAAGGGCTTTTCCTCTTGGTAAAGTTCTAACTGCACCTTGGCAGAGCCTTTAGACAGATAAATCCAAATTTGGGCAGGATGTAAACCAGATATGAAACAGAAATTATAAAGTTTGGAAAACACATGATAATCCATGGTAATTCAAAATCTTATTCTGAAACATAAAGATTCTGAGGGCAGAGACCTTCTGTTTCATTGCACCTACTATGGTGGAGTCCCCGACCGTGACTGGGTACAAACACAGTAACAGATGCCAGCATTATATTAATAACAATATATTAATAACACATCTTTATCATGTGAATTCCCAGTTTGATCAAGTCCTGCAGAGGGACTACTGAACATTCAATCACTTCACCATACAAGCCAGAAATTTATATCCAGTCCTTAGAAGGATTTCCTTAACCCTTCAACTTTTCACCTTTACCATGAAAAATTCAGGAACACATCAAGCTTAAGTTTTCTCTTTAGTCAAAATTTGTTCAGTGTACCAGGCAATAGCACTTTTATTTAAACTTCTACATCCTTGCTTCTGTCTTTCACTTGCCAGGCTTGTGTTTAGCGCCACAGGTCTCACTCATGCTTTGAAATCTGTATTTCAAAAAGCCAACTTGTATGAGAACAGCTTCATGAAGGAGAACTCATCAGGACTTTGACATGTCTTACCTATGGCAGAAAAGGACTGTAGTCTGTTGTAACTATGACTGTGGGAAAAGTCCAAGACACCCATGGGAGTGCTAACCTTTCATTTATTCTGCCACAAATTATTTCCTTCTGTGCCGTTTTTTTTAAAAAAAAAAAGGAAAAAGAATAATGTACACCACAGGATGTTTAGCCCTATTCTCAGTGATCATTCCCAGATGAACTCAAAATTAGACATATATGTGTACATTTTTCCGTAACTGGGACTGAAAAGCCCTGGTGGTTTGGAAACCATTTTAAAAGCAATGAATACCTCATCAGACTTGAAACACAGGGGTACCTTTTGAGCTTTTCTCTTCCTGAATGTTGCAACAACTGTCCTCTCAGAACTTAAGAGAGAACTCTACCTCTCTTCCAGAAAACCTCCTGTTTCACACTGACAATGTAACGAAGCAGACTGGGAAATTATTAGCTCTGTTTTCTACCTGCTCCTTCATGTTGTATGAAAGCACCTCCCCACTGCAAGCTTATTCTTCTATTCTTTACATATTAACCAGATAAGAACTAGCATAACAAAGCTGTGAGCAAGCTCCTAATGGTTTTTTCCATATATATCTAAGGTCGTATATATGGGAAAAAATGTAGGGCAACTCAGAAAACTTACTGGAAAACTTTCTTACTGACACATATTTCACTTCAAAATAAATGGAGAAAAAACTCTGCTGAATTAACTTCTCTCAACCACACAGTGTCCTTCACTGCTCAGTTTAAGTGCCTCTAACCTACTGTGGTGTCTCCACTTCTCCAAGTGTAGAGAATCAAGCCTAATCCTACCAGCGTAGCCCTCACAGTGAAGTGAACAATCCCCATCCCACTTTCTGTAGCCATGAAGATCCACTTACATTTGTGTCTCAGCTCCTGGCCAAGTCTACATCAATAAACATGTGGCTGGATACAATTCTGGTAGCCATGCAGAATTGCATGACTGTGCACCACATCCTTCTTTCCTTTCACATTTAAAAGGAAGTTTTGTGCACTGACTTTCTACAAAGAAATCTGGATACACTGTCATTTACCTCAGTTAGGAAAAGAGTCACTTGAAATGCACGGATTCCCTCCTTGAGTTACTACAGCAAAACTTCAAGCGCTCAGAAACTAAGTAATAACCAACCAACCAAAAAAATCCCAGTCTGAGATCACATCTCTCACTTTGGGGTGGGGAGGAGCATGGCATCTGCAAATACATGTGCACCATCTGATCTGGGGTCTTAAACAGCAAAGGTAGTGGATGCTTCCATACACATCTATGAATTACATAGGGTATTGTTGGCTTTTTACCCGAGTAAAAAAATATGCATGCTGCAGTACCAGCTAAGGCAGGCTATGCACGCCTGCCCATCCCACTCTCACAGCGGCACCAGCTGTCCTGCAGCACAGAGAGATACAACTTCCAGACAGGACAATGGTAAACCTGTGTGTCTCATGGTCTCTTTTGGAGACTGCATAGCCAGAACCAATGACACTGAAGGATCCTTCCTATTCTGTTTCTAGTTAATTTTTAAGATCTCTGTAAACTTCCAGTTCACCTTTTAGGGGTCACTGAATAACTTATTCTTTAGTGAAGTAAAAGTGTGTGTGGTACACTCCTGCATTTTTCTCTTCTACCCTTGTGAAATATCCTGCAGAGACAAGAATATTTTTTTCTTGGATCAAGATGGATTTTTTTTTCTGAAAGCCCACGAGGTGTGTAATCAAAGCTGGCACTGGAGCATCCTAATTACGAAACCCAGCAAGGAGCTTTCACACGCATTTTGTGGACTTCAGATTTCTTGTTCACAGAATATTCTTGCTGAGAAAGAAGAGATCATGAGAAAAGTTCAGGAAACAGAACCTAGACTGGCAGTAAATAATTTTTTACTTCTGCCTTTAATACCAAGATCAAATAAAGAAAAATTGACCCTGTATTTGTAACATGTCATTCCATTTTTACTTGAGGAAGCGTCCTGAATTCCTTAGACAGAGAACTAACGTGGGGCTGGAAGCTACAGATATTGAAGAGAGAAGGGTTTATATTTTTGTTTTGATTTATTCACAAAAAGCATGCGTCTTCACAGAAATCACAGAAAGCTTTGGGTTGGAATGGGTCTTTAAAGATCATCTAGTTCCACCCCCCCTCCCCTCCATGGGCAGGGACATCTTGCACCAGACCAGGCTGCTCCAAGCCACACCCAACCTAGCCTTGAACACTTCCATGGATGGGACATCCAGAACTTCTCTGGACAACTTTTTTCAGTGTCTCACCACTCTCTGAGTAAGGAGTTTACTCCTAATATCTAATCTAAACCTACTCCATTCTAATTTAAAAATAGTTCCCACTTGCCCTTGTAAAAATCCCTCTCCCCATTTATTTCAGGTCCTTCTTATGTACTGGAAGGCTGCTGAAAGGGCTCCCTGGACCCTTCTCCAGGCAGACGATCACCAGCTCTCTCACAGGAGCGGTACTCCAGCACTCACAGACTCCTCTGGAATTGCTTCAACATGTTCTTTTCATCTTGGGCACCTCAGAGTTGGACACATTACTCCAGGTGGGATCCCACTAGCAGAGAATAGAGGATGAGAATCACCTCTATAGATCTGCTGGCCACCTTTCTTCTGATGAGGCCAGGATATTACTGGCTTTCTGGGCTGTGAGTGCACATTGCTGGGTCATGTTGACCCAGCAATTCCCCTTGCTCAGGAATGCTCTCAATCCATACCTGTATATGTGCTTGGGATTGCCTTGACCCAGGTGCAGGACCTTGCATTTGTCCTTGTTGAAATTCATGAGGTTTGCATAGACCCCCTGTCAGGCCTGTCAAAGTCCCTCTGGATGACATCCCTCCTGCCTGCCGACCGCAGGTGTCATCTGCAAACTCGCTGAGGGTGCACTGATCCCACTGCCCATGTCACCGACAAAGATGTTAAACAGCACCAGTCCCAACACTGAGCCCTGAGGAGTGCTGTTTTACCCTGGTCTCCATTTGGACATCAGAGTCCTTGAAACAGAGCTAGAGAAAAATAGCAGGTCTGAAGCGCTATCTCTGCTGGCTGCTTTCTGCTGAGCTGAAGTGACCATTTTCAGATCCTTTCAATCTGTGGTGAAAAGATCATTACCATGCTACTCCCGGGAAGTCAGTCCTCCTGCAAGTAAGCTCCTTTGTTATGAATATGGAACAGATGGAACCAAATCTATCTGCTCCATAGGAACAAAAACACTTACAACCTAGCTCTCTCTATTAAAGACTGTACTTAGCTCCTTTATAGCACTGGCTTTCTGTGCACTGCTGTGAGGTTTTGACTTTATAGAAAAAGGCGCTTCATAAAAGCAATAGTTCTTACTCCTAAACCAAAAGTGGCCTAAGAACAGTAGAAGATGAATGCAGTGTTTAACCCACATGGCTCCTTGGAGATATGCAAATATTCAATTACTATTTTTTTAAAGCTACAAAAAGGATCTTTTTCTGAGGAGGAAAAACAGCCATATGTCGCAAAGACTGCATCAATGGCAGTGAAGTACAAAGACGGTAATAGGCTACTCACTCTGATAAAGGTTAAATCTAGCTACATTATTGCAAGAAATAACAGATTTTCTTTCTTGTAGACATATAACTGTGGATCAAGATGACTGCAAAGAAATTTGTATTGGTCTTCCAAAAATTGACTTTTTTTGGTAGGAGATCAAACACTGAAATAAATGAATACAAAAAAAGATTTAATGCATCAATTTATTTCTAAATATTGCATCATGTAAGGCCTATTTGCAAAGACTTTAACAGAAGCTACACCAATATTACAACAATTAACAGTACAAGTTGAAAATATGCACAAACTGCGGCTGAAATGGATAGATTTACTTACTGACTCCTTAAGGAAGTACATATAGAGGATCTGTCACTTTTTTCACCCTCAGAACAATAACAAATGTTATTACGCCTAGCCACACATTCACACATACACACAGATATTGTTTATATCAACCTCTCATAAAAACTCACACAACAAAAGTCAGAGACCTCCTTTACTCACAGTTTAATACATTTACCACTTGGCTACTTTTTCAGAATGATTGAAATAAGGATTTCTGTAGCAGAATGTTTTGATTCTGACTAAATCAAGTCTTCAGGCAAATGTCCCCCCCGCCAGCGAAGGCACAGCTTGCCTGAAGTCATAACCTTTGCTGGCGGAAGGGAACTGGCCTTGAAACAGATCATGAAGCAGATGTTTTATGCCAAATCAGAGTCTAGGGATACACAGGCTACTGCAAATAAAACTCTTCTGCTGTCTGTTCCCTGCAGTGTGAAATATGAAGTTGCCAACAAACGGCCAGTGCGCTATGCAGCACAGCAGGGAGGGCAAGTGCCACAGATGCACCAAGGGCTGGAAAACTCCTTCATTAGCTCTGCTCTTCAGCCCAAGCCTCAGCAGTGACATGTGGGTCATCCAATGGAGGATGATGGTGCTTGTAAAGACAGGTTTCCATCAGCTCCAATTATAGAAATTGTGTGTGCTTGCTTGGGGGAGATGGAGCTTCATATGGCTGTATCCACAGATCACAGTCATTAGTGGCTCACAAAAAAGGGGGGTTTTCAAAAGATTTTTTTTCCTAAATTTTCTCACCTGAGACAAGACAGCTGATAAAATAGACATTGACAGGCTCACCCCAAAAAAGAAAGAAAATCCCATCAGCTTAATGTCAGGGTTCTGGTAAACAATTCACGACAGAAGACCTGTAGGAAATCCCACTGTTAAAGCAGAGGAGAGCATACAAGCCCTGCTACTACCCTCTCAGTGGAGGTGGCATTTGAACAAAAGCCAAGACACACCAATGCACTAGCTCCCTTTATTATTGGTCTCTCCTTCTAAATGTTTCCATCTGATTAAAACATTACCCATCTAGAGACTCTTACTCTTGAGAGACAGATGTTTAAAACTCTAGTTTTAAGCCTTTTTTTTTTATTTCTTAAAAGGAATCTTGTACTTTCAAGTCAGATTCCATCTACATCAACACTACAATGACTCTTTTATGTGTTTCTAGCCTAAGAATTGCACTTTGTGTTAAAAGGAAGGAACAGCTAACAATACTAGACAATGTTAGCCCTTGATTATGAGACAGCAGAAATGGGGCTCAAGTTGATGATAATATTGTATTTGTACTTAAAAAACACAAACACAAAAAAAAAAAACCCTGGTAAAATTACAAACATATAACTCAAAAGAACCTATGGAAAAGCTTTCAAGATGTTTATAACACACAATAGAGATTACATTTTCAGAAAATCTCTGTGTTTCACGTGAAAAGCATTTTAGAAACCAGGCCAACTATTTGGATACCTAAGTGACAGCTAAGTACTTCTAAAGTTATGATTCCAATCGGGAATACTAAACAGTTCTGATATGTGGCCTGTAATATGAAATCTATTTATTTTACCTACTTTGGACTGGAATCAAGGAATAACAGGGTTGAAGGTGCAATTTATTCAGAAAAAACACAGAAACTGTATCTACCTCAGGGTCATGTGGTGAGTTTTATTGGTTTGGGGCTTTCTTTTTTATTTTGTTTTGCTTTGTTTTGTTTTGTTGTTCTCTTTCAGTTATGTGTTCGGGTGTATTTCAGATCAGCATCCTGAAGTCTAGGTAAGGGGTTCACTTAAATGCAGATGCATCAAACCGATGTCATTCTTCTCTGACAGTTGAGTCAAGAAGACCACAATGACCAAGTCATCTGTATGCACAGTCATCAGAAGTTTTTTCAGAAGTCCAGTTAAAGTGATTCAAATCAGTAATTCTTTTTTGTGTTCAATGTACATACACAATCTCTATTTACTTTTTTAATCTGAAGTAAAACTGTGGAAATTTATGTCTATAAATTCAAAAAGCTGTTTCTTCATGAGAAGACAAAGAAAAAACTCCGTACCACTATTTTTAGTCTTTTTTCCCCCTCTTCCCTCAAAGTTATTATTTCAGAGTCTGCTTTTTTCAGCCTGAAATACATTTGCTGAAGAGCTAAGGCTAGGACTTTCTGGTGCTGGTTTTTTTGTGTGTGTTTCGTTGCTGGGTTTTTGGTGGTTTGCTGTTTTTTTCTTTTTTTTGTTGTTGTTGCTTGTTTGTTTTGGTTTTGTTTTTTGAGAATGTGCAAATGCTAATAATTTCACCTTATATTTATAAGGGTGGAGTGCAGATTTACACGTACATTTTAACACACAGGATACCAATATGCTTCTCACAAGCACTCGGTGGAAAGGCATACATCTTTGTGCAAAGCCAGCTATGCCAAAAGTACCAAAAGTATAATTTTTGTATCATTTGTATTCCTAAAGCACAATGTTCCTCATTCTCCTAGTCAATGTAGTTCCAAAAATTTTCCCTTCCTTTTCTGCCTAACTTAAATGTGGCACCACGTTCCTCAAGAGACTTATTTTTGGTTTAAGATAAAATATTCTATAGTTCACTAGAATTAAAAAAAAAGTCCTAGGCAGAAATATATCTTCTCAGCTAGGTTAGCATATTAAGAAATATTGTCCCCAGACAGTAATTTGTAAGGGCTTTCCCCAAGCTAACTCTTAACGTACATCTTTTAAATCTGTATAAAATCTAGAACAGATTATTAAACTTCCAAATTAAACCATATAATTTGTGTAGAAGCAATGCTCTTGTTCCTGAGGAGAGCAAGCAGCTGGTGTTTCTGAGCAGGGTCTGGTTTAAGGGTCTGAGACTGCACAGCACCCTCAAATCACAGCAAACACTGACCATTACAGGAAACTGCAAAGCTACTGGAAAAGTCACCTTGTCCTTCAAATAAGAAGGCAGCGATAGCACAGCATAACACACATTTGGGAAAACCCCAGGGAAAGTGAACATTTCACATTTTGCATCCCAAGGATTTTGGTGGCAAACTTTCTGAACAGTTGACGTATTTACTTATGGAAGCTGGAATACATTGGTAGAGAACGGCTGCTTATGCCATTTTCTTCAGCCGGAGAGATTTCAATGGGAGTGTCTCCCTTATGCACATCCATTACCACATTATTTACCAAGAAGAAGGGAAAAGGAACTAAGCACAGATATAAAGCTAAAGAGAGGCACTGTTCCACCCCGAGAAATGTCATGAACAGTCTCATACCTAAACTAGGGCTGAATTTATTTTTAAATTTATATTTAAAGAACAAGTGATCAGATCAGCCCATAGAGGAAAATGATAATCTAGTGAAATCATAATGCAATGCCCAGGAAACACTTTACTAGCACTTAATATTAGAAACATCTTTCAGTGGAATTAAAATTATGTATATTTTTAGCTTGTTAAAATTAGCATTTTTATATTCACAACAGCTAATCCTTTAACACATAACCATTATTTTTTATCAGAGATCTAATCAATATTGGCCAGAGAGGCATGGAGTTTCTCTCACCGGAGATACTCAAGAACTGACTGAACTCCATCCTGTGCCATGTGTTTTGGGATGACCCTGCTAGTGCAGGGAGGTTGGACCACATGACCCACTGTGGTTCCTTCCAGTCGTACCCACTCTGGGATTCTGTAACACTACTTTTTCATATTATTATCTCGTATATATATATATATATATAAATATACACACATATATATATGAAATTATAAGAACAGAATATCCATATACATACACACTAAATAAATACACAGCAAATGTAGGAAAAAAGGTCAGTCAGTTGAGAGGAAAACATTGCTACAAATTTTCTGTCTTTTTAAGAACAGTATCTCTAAGACAACACATCCTTAGGAAAAAGAAAGTAGCAACAGATTCACTAAATTCACTGCAAGTTTCACACATGCCAGAAACAAGATCACATTCTCAGACCCACTATATTCATCAGCTGCCCTGCACTGATATTGGGGAAAGAAGGGGCTCATTAATGCCATGACACAAGATTTCCAAAACCTCCATGATGCAGAATCACCCCTGCAGAAATCTCTTCACATTTGGTCCTGAACAGAAGCATTCCCTATTACAGTTTGAGTATTAGCCATAGGAAGTTTCTCAGGGGAATAACACTACCTCTACTGATCTTATCATGCCCTTTTCTTGTGAAATATTTCGCTGAAAATAATTGGAACCTAATGATGCTTCAGAGGAGTCTCTACATGAAAGAAAGAAATAATAGGAAGAAATGTTATGTTTGAGACTATACTTTCTTTTCACAGGATCCTTAGACATCCAATGGGAACTGTCAGAGTCACCAACCAATTAATTTTCTAATCTCTCTATAATGAGTTTTTTTCTCCTTCAACCCTTGTTTGTCTCCTTTGTAGAAAACATCTGATTTTTCACTTATGTTTTGATTTCCTTCATTATTTTTAAATGCAAAAAGCGGAAGCAAAACCAGAGCTAGTCATAACAGAATAAAATGCAGCATGTGTCTCCTTGGAACATGATAGGCTCAAAAAGGAGTATGCTAGGAAATTGATTTTGTCTGTCCAAAACACGAGAAAGTGTGAAGGTCATGTTGGCAGTCTGCCCTGAATTGCTGTTAAATCCTGCAATATTAATTTTGACCTCTTTCTTATCATTCTAGTAATTTCTTCACATCCTGTACCAAGTTCATGGACAGCTCCTATGGTATTCCACAGAACTACCTGCAGATGCACAGATTGGGAAGCGGTCACATGTACGACTTTTTCCCAAAGATTTAAATTGGACCCATGAACCCACATGCGGGCAAAGAAAAAAGAAAGTATGAAGAGAAAATGAACCAAAATGTGCTAAAACAGCAGTGAGACAGACATCTTGCTTCTCCTATTGGATATCTGGACTTGCCAAAAAATTAAGAAATGTGGGTCTGGCTTGTTTTTTAACCTCATTCTGCTCTGTTGATTAACCTGTTTCTGTTCTTAAAATGAATTACACCATCTTGTGTCTCCACTGTATAATTTTATCATGGAGACAACAAATCATGCTGGCAGTGATGGTCTGTGCTGAGGTGGAATGTATGGTAAAATACAGTTTTCCTCAAATGAATTGCTGAAACCGTTAATCTTTATCTAAATGCCCATAATAACAGTTTTGTTCTCTGTGGCAGTTGGGAGAAAAAAAATGTCTTCCAAAAAGCATTTTGGCAGCCAATCTGCTTGTTAATAAAACCTGGAGAAACATTTGTGATTAATATAAATTACTAATTCCTCTTTTAATGCCTAAACGTGACAGTGACTAATTCACACAGTTTTGCTTGAGCTGCCACTGAGTGTTTCAAGTGGGACTGGGAACAAAAAAATGCTGTTGCACTGGTGTATGTTTCTAAGCAAAGCTACCACAGGCGCAAGTGCTACAGACCAAGAACTCTATCTCTGACAATAACTTCTAACCATACTGGCTGATTATTCTGCTCAGGATGGTAGTGAAAGCTACCTAACGTTCCCCCTATTGTAAGCTGGAAGTTGCATATGGAAGCCAGTTACAGCAAACTGTGAGGTTCCTGATACCTAGGTGGTAGCATTTTTTAGTGCAGACAACTAGTTCAACCATTGGTATCTCTGTCTTGTTATAAATGTACTGTAAATGTATTCTTACACATTATTATTAATTTGAAACTCCAGCAGCATTATAATTTACCAGTTTATAGTGAATTGTTAACAAAATAACTTCAAAAGTTTTTTGCAATACTAGAAAATTTGATAAAAGAGTTTGCTAAACAAAAACCTACCCATATCAGTTGCTTATGTATGAACTACACAACACTGTCACCATCATCCTCACCTGGAACATAGTTTTATTTCTGAACAAATCTGTGCTTTGCTTCTGCACCTCTCTCTGAGAAAGAAAAGCATTTTCCACCTTGCTGATTTACTTGTGGACTTTTCATTATGCCATTCCTGCCTTCTACTTCTCAATGCTGCTTACAGATAGGAACTAAGGAAGTTAGATCCCAGCTCCATGAATCACCAACAGGAACTCCACACGTAACTTCATTCCCATGACGAAAAACAAATTCATTATTTATCTGTGCACCACCAGCCAGAAGGAAAGAGGTGCTAATACTAAGCTCTCTTCAAGAGGACAAGTTGCATTCTTTTACAGTCCCTAGGTTCATGAAGAAAGAAAGGCAGACAGCAAGTCCTGCTGGAGCTGCTGCTGCAGCTTCTGACTCCAGTCTCAACACAGGGCTCCATGCTGTAGGACAGCGCATTCTTCAGTGACTCACACCTGAATGTCTTCTGCAAAACCTTGAAATACTAGCGAGGAGTAGTCCACATGCAGTTACAAGCACTGAGATAAAGGAAGATGACCCAGTCTTACCAAAAGTAGGTGTGTCGGAAAAAATACTTAAGAAGAAATCCAAGGTCATATCTTCACAATGTCCTCACCTACAACTCTTAAAGCATAATTTAGGTTAGCTAAGCTATTCTGGTGTATTTTTGCCTGAACACATTTTGAATGCCACTGAATGAATGACTGAATTGTCAGGGCCCTTTAAATTGATTAAAATACTGCTATTCTGATTATCCTTCAAATAATTAAGATCATTTCACCCCCAGAAGATCAGCAACAGCAATGTTATTCCCCATATCCATCATCAGGAGCTTGGTTACTTTTGTGCATAGAGGTATAGCATGAGTGAGATTCTGATACACCTCCAAGCCATTCTTAATTCCCCAAAGCCGTTCTGTATCTAGCTGGCTATACCACTTGACACTTTAAATATTAAATATCCACGATGTAAAAGGGAAAGTAGGGAGACTTTAGAGGCAGTAAAAATCTCATTTGACCAATAATGTAGATCTGAGAATGACCTTCTGCTTTTCTGAGGGAATGTAGAAACATTTGAAAGGCTGAAAAGATTTTTCTGTAATTTTTCACAATAAAGCATTTCTATGTGCTCCTGAATACTCTGTGAAAAAAAAATCTTATTCTATATAACTTATACTGACTTGCCAAGATAGATGTATTAACTGCATGTGCCATTTTGAGCCTAGAGTCTTGGCCACCTTGTCTGAATAATATGCATTACTGGGAAATAAAGTAATTGAGAATTCTGTAACATTTACCTACTTTAAAGCCTTCTCTAATATAAGAGGGCCAGGTAGCTTAGAAACAAATTTGCTTCTTTTAAATCCAAGTATTTACAAAAACATGGAGTTGAATGTTGAATATTAACTTATGAAACAAGACCATCAGCATGTGGAATCATTTTTTCCTTGAGGCAGTTTTGTTTTGGTCTACTGGTTGCAGGCATGCATATATAATCAAGCTCATATCATGACACATACAGTATCACCAGAGAAATGCTACCTTGCTGAGACAGAAGAACATGGAGACTAACATGCTGATGACATGGAGGCAATGAAGTACAACACTGTTAATCCAAATGTCACTGCTGTGCTCTTTCCATTTCTGTTGGCATCTGCTCCATGTTACAAAATGTGCACTTCCAATACAACAGCTCATTAAACAGGTTTAAGTTTGCTCAGAAATCAAATTAGAACACTGCTACAGAGTTATAAGTCCTCAGATAATTATTAATATTACTCTCCACTACGAGTTCTTTCATCCAAGGAATCCACACGCTTCACCTTATTAATCTCATAACATTCCAGTGAAGTACCCCTGCAATGAGTCTCACCCACCAAGTCTAAGTGCAGCCACCTCAGAGATGTTAAGTTGCAGCTGCTGAATATCAAAACTGATTTAAAGCAAGGATTGATGAATGGTCCATCAGGATTTAAAGAGCTGTGAGCAATTCATTCAATGGTACTTCCAGCAGAACACTGAAATTTAAACACTCACTTTTAAGAAAATTGTAATGGGATTTTTACAAGAATCACAAATGTAAAAAATTACAGTCACCAGCATGGAACATTAAGTAACCATTTGTTTTAAGGTAGGTGCATCATATATGGCCTCATCAAATTCCTAATGCTCCTTAAAGGTCTCTTATCCTAGATCTAACTCTTTATCGTTTTAGTGCTTAAGATTTGCTGATCAGATAACAAAATCCAATGCATGCTTTATTTTCCTACAAAATGAACTGACCTTTGTCAAGCAGAACAGATGAGAAACAAACAAACAAGCAAACAAAAAAAAAGGACAAAGAAAATACTGTTGCCCATCTTTCTGACTGTGGTCACTCCTTCATTCTTCTAATGTCCAAAATCAGTACTTCAGTAGAAAGCAACACAAGTTACTGGTCTTCATAGAGGGATGAAGGCCTTACAAAATATGCTATAAATGACTTTCAAATATGCAGATATATAGTAAAACCCCCCCTCCTTTATATTTTTTCTGCTATCAGAATGTTAATGGCACTTGAATTTTTGAAGCACGTGAATCCAGATTTTCTTCTTTAAACTTGCTTTCCAAAAGATATTCATTCCCTTTGAAAAACTCAAACAATAGAGACCAGCACTTCCATGGGCTCTCTCTTCATTTTCTTATATGGATTTCTCCTGAGTCCCAAATTATTCAACAGCTTTTAACATTCCCTTTGAGGATTCTAAGAACACTACCAACGTCAAAATCTATTAGAGACTAGTGATTATTTCTGCTTTCTTTTAAGCAGGACCAGCACTTAATCCTTCTGATGCTTTCTAACCAGTTGTTTAATCTACACACTAAGCTAAGCATGAATCCCCTCTAAAGGTCACCTTCCTTGTCTGTCTAATGTTATCACAAAAAATATTTTTTAAAGTACACATTTATCAAACCCTTTCAATTGCTTTGATTTCATTCAGAACATCTCAAGCAATTCTGGTAAACCAGCTATCAAAGGGGGATTCATAGTAGAGTGGCATGTCTGATCTCACTGCTGTCAAAGCAACATCAGTGTTTATGTTGATCAGATCTTGATTGAAAGGTTAATGGGGAACCTGGCAATAAACAATGTTTATCCAAAAGAAAAGTGCAATTAACACACTAAAAATGTTTGTAATTCCCCCAGCATCCTTTAACAACATTCCTTGGTTAACGTTGTTCATTTTTCAGCTTTTTGTGTGAACCAGGATGTCCAGAGAGAGAGTTCCAAAAGTGATCTTCTGACATCGTGTCTTCAAGAAACAATAAGGAAACATAAGCATCAGCAGTACCTGAATTAATTAACACCTGTTGAACTGAAGACAGAATGTCTTTTTTTCCACTTGCTGAAAGACAAACCCTATCTTCACTTTCAAAGAAAAACATCTGCCACTTAAGTCAACCATTAGAACAACCAACTAGAAACAATTTTTAATATAAGTTTAGCCTACAAATAAAAAAAGTGACTTCACTGTCCCCAGTATGACATTACTATGGTACGGTATGACAAGACTTACTATGAATGTCCTCATTTCTCTAGACCTCACACTACTCTCTAAAGCTAAACTTTGTCTCAAGTCAAATATTTAATTTCAAGTTCCAGTATTTACATATTCAAGACGGAAAAATATCCAATCTAGGCCTCTTACATAAGTCATTGGTATGACAGGGAAAAAAACATCCAAAGAGGGGTTTCCTGAAAGCTTTTGTCATAAAATTGCTCAGTCAAAAAATAAAAAAATCTGTTTTCATGGATGAGTAGTCTTGTTTTATCCTGCAAAAAAAGATACCTTGGGTATTGGTCAAGAAGTCAAACATAGACGGCCAAGGGCTTTGTGAGACAATCAGCACTAGACATGTACAAAATTACCTACTGCCTGAACAAGCTGATACACTACGTATGCAACAGGTGAAACGAAAAGACATCCAGCCTCTATCAAACTATGCAGACCACATATTTCCTGGAAATAGAGAGTATTGCTATTAAAATAGAAACTTAGTTCTTTCCTGCAACTGTTAGGATTGATCAGGATTGATTGAGGAGGGATCAGTGTCAGGTGCCTTGGAGAACACGAAGAAACAATTCTCTACATAAAGGCAATTTTAAAATCAGACTGACAGTGTCCATAGGTCTACATAGGTAAATGCATAGATAAAGCAATTACTCTGCTTTCCTTGAATTTTCAAGATGGTATAATTTGTCACTTATGCCAAGGTCAGTTTGCTGATTAAGAGATTTCTCCTTAATGGAAGAGAAATCAGAGAAATCATATATCCTAAGTAAAATCATATATCCTACGTGTTGGATAGTAAATTCTATAGTATTACCAGTTAAATATTACTGTACTATCCCAGCAGGGATACAACAACAAAAACACTAACAGAATTACTTCAAAAGAAATTAAGTATTCTAAGTAATCTAAACAAACCATTAGCCAAAGTAATACTCTTCAAAATACAACCAAGTAGTTGCACCATCTCCTTTACATTATCTCCTTTTCCAGCAGGAATTTCTTCAAGTCAGACTCAAAACCTGAGAAACAGCGTACTCACACCCCTGGAGACAACCTCCTACCAAGAGACCCATAGCCAGCAGTACAAATTGCTGTGCTGGCAATACCAACTGGTTCTGAAAAAGCAAGATTTCCAGCTTTATAACAGAATGATAAAAAGAGAGAGAAGTGCAGTTTTTTTGGAGGGCCTCACATTTACCTTTTCTGATAGGATAAAATTACAGTTCACAGTCCCTCTGTTTTGTGCTCCCATTACATCAAACTAAACCTCTAGCAAATGTGGAGATCCCTAAATCAAATAACCATCTTCCAGTGAGTTGTGCCTGTTCATGAAAAACATTGATATCCATTAATATTAAGCTAGTGCTCAAGCAAGAGCAGTGATCTCTATGCAGCTGTTTAATATCATTCTTCCTTTGAGCACATGAAAAATACCAAGGAACTGTTAATAAATGGTAGTGTAAAGATTTCTCTGTAGTTTTCTCCCATATTGTATCACAGGCTATTCAACCTTGCCTCTGCAAAGTCACCTTTCTTAATTCTTGCTACACTGAAACCAACCCTAAAGGGATAATAGCCAAGGTGGCAATCTGGAAGCTATTCCAGGTTCTTAGTCATGGAAAGGTATGGTTAGGTCTGGGTTAATTTCCATAAAAAATGAACACTGCCCTTGCTAACTGCTGATTTGTATATGCATATGTACAGTTCTTTCCTCTGAGTTAAGACTTCCAAACTCTGCCAATTATTCTTCATTAATGATCAAAAAACCTAAATCAATCACCACCAGGAGGAAGTGGTGGTAGTTTCATGTCCTCACCCATTCCCAGAAATGCAGTGGCTAGACCACATGGAAAAAGCATTTCAGTAAAGGTTCTACCACAAACATCTCAGGTGGAAAGGAGTAAACAGGCACAGGCCAAGTCAATGATAAAAATTTAAAATATGCTTATAGCTGCAAGACAAAAAGCCAGTAATCCTCCCAGAAATTAGCCTGATCACAAAACATGGAATTGCACAGGACAGAAAAATGGATAGAGGACTGTAGCAGAGACTAAAGAAAAATAATAGCACAAACAGGTACTCAACTCTTAAACACACTAAAAACACGGTAGAAGGGGAAAGAGAGTATGTTTAGCTTAAGTGTCATGACACACAGCTAGAGACCCTATTAATATAAGCTAACTACCTAATTAATAGGCAGAAGTTAGAGGTGGAGGTATAACAATGTTTTCTTCTACTACTGTGTTTTTAAGATCTTTAGAATTAGAGAAGCCTCCAGAGGTGTGCAGATGTTTGCAGAGAGATGGTCCAACTACCTGACAGCTATTAGACAAAAATGACAGGAGGATTTTCAAACAGTTGCACAGTTTTTGGAACATGGTGAGGACAACTTCCAGACACAGAGATGGAACAAGCAAACAGAAGAGAGACAATTTAATATTAGAAATAATGCAAATCACAAGTTTTTATATAGAAGCAGCAGCTAAGCCTGTCAGGGTGGAATGTTATTTAAAAAAAATCCCCCAGAAACAGAAATTTCAGGAAAAGAAAGAATTAGTGCACAGAAACAAGGATGATAAGGGAGAAACACTAAAAAAATCAAGGGAGCAGCTAACAGCAGGTTGCTTGGGAATGTATTCTACAACGAAAAGGAGTACAGGAGGGCTGGATGTTTTTAAGAAGCACATGTAAAGCTGAAAGTATGGCTTTACAAACTGCTCCATGATTTAATAATAAATATAAAAACAACTTTAAAAATATTACTTATAACCATAATTTAATTCAAATAATAAGATCACATTATCCTGATCACATGCAATACAATTTCCCCAAAGCTTTCTGAATTGACAATCAGAAGCTTCATGAAAATAAATGGTGACAACAAAGACACAGTGATAATGACACATCATTAAAGATGACACAAAAGAAATGGCATAAGCATTTTTGAAATAAAATCAGAAAGACACATGCAGAAGATAAAACTCGAAAGAAACAGTAACAAAAAAAGGTTATACAAATAAACCACAGGTAAAATAATAGGATTTTTGAAAGATGAAAGGAACTCCTTTTTTAAGGAGAATGAAGAAAAAAAACTTATATTTAGATACATCACATGTAAAGCCTGTTAACTGCTAGCAAAAGTCTTTAAGCTTTTATGGAGAATAGGAGAGCAGCAAGAAGACTGTGAAGAAGAGCAAACCTACATGTCCTTCTAGGAATATAAATTATAATATTCACAGTGATCAAATGACTAAATAAATAATACATAAAAAATCTTGGAGGAAATGACAAAAAATACCATAGATTTCTTAAGGATAAATCCTATAAAATAGAGTTCTTGAATGAAATAACTGGACTGATGGCTCAGGGAAAAACATATGTTACAGCTAAACATTAGTGCAACTTTTGACACCGCACCAATGATGCATTGCTTTTAGGAAAAGAGTAATGTGCTCTACCTTAAATCAACACAGGAGCTTGGTTTGGAAACTGAGGTCAGGATTCTGCAGTAATCTGTACCAGACTGCTTCTAGCCACATGGTCCTTTTTTTCATTTCAACAGCCCTGATGTATATTTGTCAAGTTGTCATTGACATTTTATTCAATACTTAGCACATTAAAAAAATAAACTACCCACAATTAAGTTAAAATAATGGAAATTATATGCTCATTTTGAAATATATAATTAAGCAACATTAAGTATTTTAATATATTTTTCCCTTCCTTGCTTTTGAGTTCATCTCACCCTGCATGTACCTCACCTTAACCTGAATACCGAAAATTATTTCCCTTCCAAAGGACAATAAAATCACTGTCATGACATTATTTGGTTTCTGCTTTCTCTGTATTTCAATTGCTTCAGTTTCAGTAGTAATACTATTTTGTTTGTTTTCAAGCTAGCACACAATAACCTGAGGTGAGCACCTGCTAAGAACTAAGCAAAAATTAAGACTTCAGGTCATGGATATAATCTTACTTTCCTCAGCTCCCCACACCTGTGCACTAACTAAATCTGAACTAAATAAAAGTTAATTTCTCTGTAAATATTTAATAAGCTTTTCCTCTTTCAAAAGTAAACTCAATCAGTACTTTTTGATTCCATGACTGCAATGTTGAATTGATTTCTTCAATTTAAATTTGGTATCACAAAGATTTTTTTTTCTTGCATTTTCCTAGAATGAACATGCCAAGAAGGGAGATCAAAGTTCATCCAGGACATACAAGAAGGCAATGGCATAACAAAGAAAAGTGGCGCTTTCTAAATGAACTGTTCACACAAAGAGACAGTGATTGTTCACACATTATTGCATTTTCTGAAAATAATGAAAGCAAGAGAGGCAAGCCACATCCTTAAAAGGTAAACAGTGAAGATTTTTGAAAGCACCAGACAGTAATTAAGCTAACGAGCCACTTATTATTTCTGTCCTTCCAGAGGTCTAGACTACAACATATTGTATAACTCTTACATAGAACATACCAGACTGATCCTATATAGTCAACCTTCCCTCTCTCCTGCAGAGAGGGAAAAGGTTTCAGAAAGGGAAGGAAACCTTTCATGGCAAAGCAATGCTTTCTTTAACATGCAGATACAGAGAGGTAACAAAAGCACTCTCCATTGTCTGAACTTGAACCTGCTTACAATTCTGATGAGGAAACAAGAAACAGTGTTTTACCACCTTGTTTCTTCAGCACGAGCTGTGAGGAAAACATTTCTGGATGGACAAATGAGCCTTGAGAAGGTCTGCATATTATTGTTAACTTAGTGTAGAGTGCTCCCCTGAATCTACTGCATTATCAACCTTGTTAGTGTCTTCAACAGAGCAAAGAATGAAGGGAAAAAAAATACTTAAAATACAGAAAAGAAGAAAAAATGCTTTTTTAGTCACTAAAACCTGCCTAAAAATTAATTTCAGTGAAGCTTATCTTAAGCTAATCCTTTATATCTCTTTGCTAATTTTTTGCTATTTTACTGTTCGTACATAAAAATCCATCTAAATGCAGTTGAATATCATAAAGCCCTTCAAGTTTTAAAGCACTTCAGAACAATTATTTTGAAGGGAGCCCCTGATAGTTAAATGACTCAGTTAAATGAATGTTATAGATTTTTAAATGAATGTTATATGATTTTTAGTGACATATTGAATTTAACCACAAGTGAGAAATACCAGGCATAAGCAACCTGGGTGTAGTTAAATAATAATGTCTTGCTTGAGAGTTCAATGGATTTTGTATGTTCTAACAATGAAGCTATTAGCTAGACAGACCAAGCTGAGAATTCTCATATTTTTTTCCTTCACTTTCATGTTTGGGTTTCACCTTTATCTAACATATATCTTTTATTTTGGTTTTAAAAAATTTAGAAAAACAGGGTTTTTTTTTAGTCTTGCAGTTACTTATGCTATTCCTGTGCTACATTTTCTTGTAACCTTGTGATGATAAAAACAGCATTCCTTAGCTTAACTATTCCTGCTTTTTTATTGATGCTCTGGAACTGAACTGAAAAAGCAAAACCAAAAATAAAAAAGTAGACAGACAAAGAAAAAAAAAAATCCACTGCTCTAAGGGAGCCTGATATTGAGTTGCGAATAACATGGAACTCTGGTTGAAGTGACACAAGTAGGATTAGGCCTACAAAATAGAGCTTTATTTACCCTTGAACACTACCTACTGAAATTATATTTTACATGATTTCTCACAACCATATCAAAAAGCAGTTTTAAGTAACAGTAGAGTTTGGTTTTTGGAATTATTTTTGGTATTCTTTTTATTATTGTGCTTCAGCATAACAAAACAGCACAGTTCTTCTGATGACAAAGCACCACTCACTAGAGATTTTTATTTGATGGAAGAAGGGGAAATGAATGGAAATCTATCCACTAGGACTGTTATTTCCCTCTAGACTAAGAAAGGGAAAACAAAAATCTCAATGTTGAAGAAATGAGGCTGAAAAACAAGGATCATACATACTCAGTTTCTCGGCTGAAATGAGCTGGAATGACTGTTTCACATGACTGTAGAAAGGCCAGCTACACATATGAAAGCAATATTTATTGGGATCTACAGTCTGTCTAAAGCTTTCAACTCTGTAGTCAAACACTAAAAAAAAGGAAAAAAACACTGCTGGAGCAGTCAAAACTTGTTACAAGCGAAAGATACAGGTACAAACCAAGGTGATGAAACAAAACCTTTGCTGAGAGCATGAAACAAACGAGACGGTATGAGCTACTCAGTGGAATCGGAGAATCAGTTTGCTTAATCCACTGTTTTTTAACCTCCTGGGGTTTTTACTTCCTTAGACACACATGCTGTCTCCTGCATCTCCTCTGGGTGCCCTGAGCAGCCCTGATGCATGTCTTCTCACCTGCTCCCACAGCACTCCCATCACCCTCTCTGACAGAAACTGCTCATCCATGAAAAAGTAGGGGGGGAAAGGAAGGTAGAAAAGAAAAAGGACCCCATTAGCTAGAGACTAGGATTATTTAACCTGAGAAATTATGACTTTAAATTCTGCTGGACCACTGACATCAGCAGCATAAAAACTACACAGGCCTCACTTTCCTTGGGTGATAAACATTACAGAGACAAGAATACTTTTTCTAAGCAAATAAGAAAATCCTGTTATTTGACATGCAAAGGATTAATAATTTTTCTTCATATTTGGGGACAGCTACAATCCTACCCTTCTTGCCCCATCTTTCTCCACCTCACAGTCCTGAAATAAAAGTAAGGGTGCAGTCTGCTTTAAAAATCAGCTGCAGTTCAGTGAACAGGCTGACATGGTATTTCATGTGAGAAAACAAGCTGTGATTTAATCTCATTTTCACTAGCTGGATTCCCAGCTAATGTATCTGGGAATAGTTTAAGTCTACGTTCACTGTAAGACATCTGCATTGTGTAACATTTGGTCTTCTGTATTTTCACAGGGCATAGGTGAAAAATTAGTTTGGTTTCTTACACTTGCTGTGCAACAATGGGAAATCTCTATATACTCACAGATGTAGTAATATTCCCGGCCTGGCCTGAACTCAAATCCTAGCGAGAAGGGCGTGAAGAGCTGGAACTTTTCCGAGAACTTCAATGGTCCATTCGGGGAATGTGGCCGATTACACTCCCACCTCTTGAACCCTTTGGAAGTGTGATCACAGGAGCTGTAGCCATCAAAGTTCACCATGTAGAGAACATAGCGTTCGGTCTTATCTTCTGGCACCGAGTCTTCATAGTGAGGGCAGAACACATCCAGGTAGTCATTGATGCAGACATCGATGTGGTAGTCACCTCGCTGGAATCTGAAATCACAGGAAGAGTTCAAACATAAGCACAGTTAACTCAGGATGACCTTGTAGCAGGGTAACAGTCTCATAAAAGGGGCATCACTAATGGCACTTCATTTCACTCCAGCCATGAACATTCGCTCTCAAAAATGACCCTTGCAATTCACCAGAGCTATCAGAGACTGATTATGTAGGACTATGATCATACAACCTTCTAGATAAAGGTTTTGCTCTATTCTCTTATAAAATGAGTCTGCTGCTAACACCAAGTCATAGGCTATCTCTCCCTACAGTTTACTGAATAAACAAAGAGAGCATCTGCTTTATTTGGTAGCGGGTTTGGAGCTTTTTAATTGAAGAAAGAAACAAGATGAAGCAAAGAAGCCAAAACCATACTAGCCTTCCCAAATCAGTGTCTATATAAACACCTGCCTATGCATGCAAATAAATAACCCAAACATATCCTCTTCTGTGAATCAGGCAGTAAACACCCCTGTGCTAAAAGCAGATTTAACTTCAAGTACTTACAGTTACTACAAGAACACAAACAGGTTACTCTTTTTTCATAATTAGCGGCAGTTTGTCAAAATGCAAAGAAATGTCCATATTACTTTTTAAAGAGATTTGAAAAGCAGTGCTTCTCCTTTGCCAAAAGTACACAGCAGAGACGTTGCTCTGTTCAGATAAAAGGATTCTGGGATACGAATTATCAGCACTCAGCTTAATGTGACAGTTCTGAATGAGTGCCAGCTGACAAATGCAGTGCAAGGCACCAGCCCAGATGCATTTTATTATTGCTGTTATTATTACTGACAACTCCTTAGAGATGTGGGATTCTTGTTTTGTTGGGGGTGGGGAGGGTTTCCTTTTTTCTCCACTCCATGTTTCACTGACATTACTTTTCTTATGCCTACCATAGTATCTGGAAGAAACTATGGGAACAAATTCACTGCCTCCATGGGAGCTTATACTATGATGGATTTAATGATTCCATAAACCAGGTCTGTACGTCCATTAAACTCCCTGGAGCAGCTAAAGAAACCAACCACTGACCTACTCCACTTCAGGCTGACTGGGCTACTTGTAGCTTCTCTCTTTCACGGTTGCAGTTGTCAAGTGTACCACAGAGCAATAAAAAGGCCATGACGGATTTAACTATAATACTTCTTTTTAGCTGAGGGGCATATTTTAAACACCTGATGGGCTTGAAATCTGCCATCTGGATCCTTCTATCTAATTTCAGAGAAAAAGCAATGATCTGCTGGCCCTCCAAGGATAAATTCAGAGCAAACTATACCTTTTCATATCCCTACAATAATTTAACTTCAATAAAATAGCTTTTTAAAGGAGAAAAACTGAATACGCATCAAAGCATGATATATCTGTATAATTTCAGCCAGTGCACAGCCTCACAGTTCCACTCTGTAACATGGAAAAGCCTCTCTGAACCACAGCTCTTCCAGGAGAATTTACATTTATCTAAATCATTGGTTAAAATATATATTTTTGTACTCCAGTGCTTTCAAAACCTGCCACCAGAACAAATACGGGCTTAACACGTTTGCAAAAATGTATTATTTCCAAATTGGTGTCTGTTCTCTGAATAAGTTAAGAGTATGCCAGTTCTTACAGATAATGAAAAAGAGTGTAAGTTACAAACAGGAAAGCCATATGTGGGCAATGATATCTCTATTATTTTTTTTAATTACAGTTCTACTAAATAAGAATATATATTTTTATGTATGTGTGTTTGTGTGTGCACATCTTTTTTTCTTTTTAAAAGCCATTTAAAAAAAAATAGACGATGCAGTCGTCTCAAGAAATTTCAAGGTTAGCTTCTGTATCAGCCTATGCCTTCACAATTACAGTTTTGGGACAGCAACTGAATGCTTCCAGGACTACACTTAATACATCATATTATATGTAATATTATTCTTATTAAAATTAATACATTATACTATACATAATACAGCCAAGATCAGACTGACCTCCTTAACACTGGACTTCCACAACACACATAACCTTATGTGAACTGTTTTTCCACATTATTTTTGAGTCAATGGAAAGAAATAAGAACTTCTGAAGTCCAACTCATCTCGCCTCTCTAGGCCCAAGGTACATTGTAATGAGATGGTTCACACTCCAGAAGTAGCTATTTCTCTCCTTTGACCAAAAGGAGAGTCTAGAGACAGTCTGTACTGTAAACAGCTGAATTTGCAGGGAAGAATCAAACTGGACAGCCCATGATAACAGTGATGATAAGTATAAAGGGAAGACAACTAAACACGTGAGCACATCTTAAATTCATGTTAGCCGTGAAATCTAACTCATAATCTGCACCATCGAGATGTTCTACCCAATACTGCAAAAAAAATCCATTTTTGCAAAGTTTCCTGCTGTGTTCTTGCTAAATAAACAAAACCACAACACAACTTTCCTGTCTGATCACTGGTATTTTATCAAATTCCTTCTTACTTCTCCTTTCTGAAGTGATGAAGCAGTTGAGTGCCTCCATTTACTTCAGCATGTCCTTGCCTGTTAAGTGCTGCCTGCAAAGCATGCCTGAGGGTGAAGCACAAGACCAAGTCTTTTTATCCCAGTGTCTTTTCCTCCCTGTTCGTCTACTCTCTCAATAGTTTCATTCCATAGTCATTCGCCATAAAAGTATTTACATTTACACATTTAAAAAAGGAAGAAGACGGTATTTTAAGTGATCTAAACTGGCCTTTATCCAATATTGGCCACAATATTGGCACAGCAAACCTGCTCCAGGGAAAACATGTACCAAGGTATTTTATCAAGCAGATCTGAGTAGACATTTTTTTACACCAGGTTATTGGCCAACTAAGTTTCAGAAAGCAGGCATGCATTTCCCTCCCCTCTTTTAGGATCTTAAGGAAGTCAGTAATCAAAATCTCAGCAAGTGTACTAAAGAGATGTAGAGATAATTTTGTGTTTCCAAGAGCAGCTACAACTGAGACCATTCTCATTTCTTCACCTACAAAGCAGTATGTTGTATTTACTTCCTCAAAGAGGAAATGCAAAATTCTCAAAGAGAAAGACAAGGAATGGCCACGACTAACTCACAAAAAAAAAATTCATCAGCTCAGACTCCTCAAAGCTACTAAAGGAAACACTTCAGAAGCACACTCCCAAGAATTTTAAACCACATTTGAGAGGAAAACACTTAACATTTACAGGCTGAAGATCTCTTACTAGTAGGATAATGTCAGGGGCTGGAGTAAAACAGAAATTCCATCTCAAATTGAAGCATTGATCAATGTTTAGCTATCTACATATGATGAGGAGCAAAACATGTAAAGAGAAAGTGGAACCCATATTTGCAGAGGTGACAAGAATAGCAGATCCCTTTTTCCAGTCCCATTCAGAACAGAAAGCTAATAATTCTATTTATGTACTTTCCCTTTTCTCATTTAGGTCTTCATCCTGATCTGGCAGATCCTCACTCATACTCTCATGCCCTTCTGGAACCACGTGATACATACAAGGACCTTTATACAAACCCACTGCAAGGAAGAAACTGGTCCTATCTAGATTTTGCGTAACAGGACATTGTGTTGTGGTAGAAACCAGTCAAAAAGACTTCTCAAAAAATCTGGCAGGATCTACAAACCTTCTTGCAAATAGTGTCATTTATCTCCGTGCACTCTAGCTTAAACACAGCAAAGCATAGCTATTCTTCAAACATAATTAACCGTTTTTGGTTTTGTTTTTTTCTGTCAGGTGGCATTCAAACAGGGTCTTGGGAACCTGCATACTGCAAAGCTACTAAGAGGCAGTAGCGTTATAAAAGCCATTTTGAAGGCAGAGACGGATAGTTAACTAGCTTCTTAAGCATTTCCATAGCCAAGAAACATCAGCTTGCCACAGAAAACTTGCATACTACTTCCAGCAAAGACTGGAATGTCATAGGAATGCTTCTCTGTTCAAGTGCCACTGACGAAATGTCCAGGTATTCAGGATGCTAAGAAGGAACTTCAGGTTGTTTTAACCACAGAAACATAAGACTAGCAAAACATTTTTAAAGTAATTATTGCCTTCTGTATTGTGTTTATCTATTAGAAAAGTGAAAGTACGTGGTCTGTGTGCATGCTTCCTCATAATTTTAGGTTCTAAAGTGCAGATGGCTTGTCTTGAATTTAATAACTTTGTTGGTCACTGAAACAAGTTACCATTTATTCAAATGGATATTTAGAATGCAATAACAATTTTGTTTGGTTTGCCTCTTCCTTTCTTTCTTGGAATGAACACTATAAAATCCAGTTTAAGAACAACACAAATAACACTAATTGTCCATTATCATTTAGATAGATAAAAAATTGCAATAGCTTCTGCTTGCTGCCTCCCCTACAAATCCTATTAGTTATATTCTGTCGCCCTTCCTGTAAAATCGACATACCAGATGCTCTACTTCAAGATAAGTGTACTGGAAAATTTGCTTTTTACTATGTCAACCTTTCTTTGTTTGGAGTCTGTTCTGTCAAATGCATGCTGCAAGGCTTCCCTGTGAACCAGAAAAGACTTCAAATAACTGCTCTGACAATGAATTACAAAATTCTGGTCTTCAATCAGGTATCAGAAGGGATCAGATGCAAATGATCCCAGTTCTGACACCTGCACAGGCTGTTGACACCAATGCACAGAGGACGCTGCCACTGCTGAATGCCAGTCACCTTGTTGTCAAATGCTAATCTGAAATGTAAAGCAACATCAACAATATTCACTGAATTGATTTATTCTTCAGGTAAATACAAACCACAACTACCCACAGTTCTTCAGAAACAGCATGGTAAAAAGTTACCTGCTCTGTTTCCTAAGGAAAAAAAGGCTTTTGTGAGCAGCACATGTGTATACCTCCGTGACCCTCCTTTTATCTTCATGGCCAGTAAGCCACTTTCAAAAAAATTTAATGGAGACAGTGAGGTCTCAGAAAGAAGCCCATTCCTACAATCACCATGAAAATAGCAGACAGGTAAGAGGATTCCACAAGCATCCCAAAAAGGCTGCATCTCCAGTAGATTCAGTGTTATTAGACAACTGAAATATCTCTTACAAATACTCCAAGAACAGGAAAAGCTTGAACTGGAAAAATACAGAAAGAGGTTGTAAACTAAGTTTTCAACTTTGCGTCAACTGGTTATGAAACTACTTGCTTAAATTATTAATAACAGAGAGATAAGTAGTTTTATATATATATATACAAATAATACACAAAACCCAAACATTTTCTGGAAACCATTAGCGTTATTCAAAAAGACAATATTTTAATTGCTCTTAGAATGTGATGATGTAGTTATTTACCATTCCACAGTACTGAGCTCTCCCATACCTTTTTTCTCTGTTTAGATGGCAAGTGTGGCGCACTAGACCATTCATTCCAAACTCTCCTCACAAGCTGTGACTGAAACTTGTGCCTCTTTATTCTTTTACACACTTCAAGCCTGCTCATTTCAACTACTTAAAGCTGTTGAGTGTGATGGGGGAAATCTTGTGGTTGTTAATTATCTGAGGGGTTGTGGGATTAACTGTACCATTTTACTGCAGATAATTTTAAAGATGCTATTTCTGTGCTATGGAAAAATAACCTCTTTTAATGCTTTTCTGTTCTTTTTACTGGCTTTGTCACAACATTTCATAAACTCTGTTCCCATAGCTCTGCTGACATCAACAATGATTCCAATGCACAAACAATGAAGCAATCAAAGAGCTATTTTAATTTTAGCTCTATTCAAACCAAAAGAAAATTCAACATTTTCCAGATGCTAAGAAAAGTGTGTTTGCTAACAGTAGCAAGCTAGTGACATTTTAGATCTCTAGCAGGATATTGCTACCCTGAGCAAGCAAACAAAAAAACCCCTCTAATATAAAGAGGCAGTCTGTGACCTTTTAGTCCTTAGGTTACAGTTTCACAAGTTAAAACAAGTTCAAGACACCATGAAAAAACACTATGTAGGACACAAAATCAAGGCTGTTGTTCAAAAAAACAGTATTCAAAAATTATGCCTAGAAAAGACTGCAAGCTAAGTACACAATGCAGAAAGAAACTTATTCTCTTGTCATTAAGTCCTCTATTCAATTAGCATTTATTGGAGTAATTAAACACCGGGAAAGGATGCCAGGCTAATTGTTAGATTATGATAATTACACAGCTTTGCTGTGCTACAGCTGATCAAAATAAGATGTGGTCACAGGCACTCAGCTAAAGCTTCTCTGCAATCATCAGGCTTCCATGGGAAACTTATTACTATAATAAGGCCACTTATTACTAGTTCATTATCAATCAGGCAGAGAAACTTATTATTTGTAACCTTCGTTTTACTCTCCCACCCACTCTGCCGGAACAAGCCTCCCAAAAGGTTGCACCCAGGTCTCTGCCTTCGGCTGGCTCCCTTCCATCATAATTACACAGCTGAGCAGAATCAGGCTCCTGCACTTGAAAGAGTTCATCAGACTTCAAATTACTGTTTCACAACCGGCTGCAAGCGCCTATCACATTTCTTGAAAGAGCCCAGTGATCTCCCTGCATTTCACTTTGCATGTATCTGTGGGAGATCTACCTTCCCCTTTGATTCCTGCGATGTCCCTGTCGTCTGGGAGATTTTTCACATTACCCTGATGGGTCCAAAAGCAAAAAAGCAGGAAAAAAAATGCATTAAGATGGGCCTCATGAGAAAAAGTGTCAGTTTTATGTGGCTTGTCTGCCTAGAGAATCTCATGCCTTTACCCCTTCTTATCAGCCCAAGGTACAAGAGAGACATTGTGCTTTCCTGTTGGAGGGCTGGGGTTTTTTCTTGTTAAAGAACAGGGTTCTCATCAGCTACTATTGTATCTGGTACTTCATACTGCCTATTTAAAGGAGACAAACAACTGATTTACTATGGGGACTAGAACACGGGGAAAAAACATGAGACAAATCAGTTTGAGCTAGCATTCAGGTTTCCAAAGAAAAGAACTCATTAAGCACTGAGTCACAGAATGTTTGGCCAGAACTGAAGAAAGTCACCTCAAAAAATTACTAAATTCATGAAAATTATTTTTATTCTGTGCTGATTAAAAAACTAGACCTTTTGAAATGTCAGACGCATCTATCACTGCATCAGCAATTGATCTGGAAAGCTCTTAGATAGGATAGGTCAAGGTTTATAACACTGATATAACACTGAGTGGTCAAGCCTCACTTTCTCAAACTGCATTTTTCCCATACTTCCAAAGGTTACAGCTATCCTGCAGGTAACCACCTACAAATCTGTAATTCTCTTAACATCCAGAAGTAAGAAACTTCCTCCAGCCACTCTGGTAGAAGTCTTTAACATTCTGGAGGGGGAGTGGGGCAGGATAAATAAAAAAATCTTCCCGTTGTGTGGGGGTTTTGGATTTTTTTTTAATAAAACCTGAGTGTTGAAAAATTCATAATGTGCCTATGTGCCTTGGCTGAAACACAGTGTTTGCAAAACAAAGCCTGCATCCAGAACGAGGCTTCTATTAGAATTGTGGAAAAAAAGACTGCAAAACACAGGAGGAAAGGAGTAGTTTTTAATGGGAAAGGGATATGTCCTATTTAAGATGTACAAGTTCTCTGAATGACACAGCTTGTATTAATTCCATTAACCTGAGAGACATATTTTTTTCTTGTTTTATCACTTAACAAAAATTTCAGTTGCATTGTAAGAGTTAACAGTGACAGTGAATTTACAGTATAGACATATTTTTATGATTCAAAGCCTTCTTAAAAAAAAATCTAAAAAAATATGTCCACTTATGGTTAATAATTTCCTCCTTACACTCATAACTATGTTTATTTGTACAGCTGGGTCCTGTGTTGACTTTTTATAGCTTGCACTGAAGAAAGATATACGTTCAATGATAATGCAAACATTAAAAAAATGAGACTAATTGCACTTCCCCGAGTAGATACAAGAGAGAGAATTAACGAATCAACATTTATTTACCAACTATAAATCTAAATACTCCACAGATTCTCAAGTAGCACAGCACCTTCAGCTACTTAACTGCACCTCCTAATCAATGAGATGGACATTTTTCATGTTATTAAAACTGGTTCCTCAGACTCTGCATTTGTAAAATTTGTTCAAAGCTGGCATACATGGCTTTCATGTGATGTCTTAGACCTTCCCTTTTGCTGAAACTTGTGAAGAAAAGAACTCGTTGCATCTTGGGGTCTCCAGTAACAGTGTCACGTTGTTGATGGTAAGGGTGATAAAGGGGCACAATATGTCAGAGCATTTCTCCCAGTGAGGTCAAGGTCTCATTTCCCAGCTGTCCCAGCTCTGATAGCTTTAAAGCCCAGGACTAGAGACTACTTGACTATTTATTTTCCACTGCTGTGGGCATTTAACTTGCAGAGATGGATGAAGGCAGAAAAGAGGTGAATGTAAGGAAGAGCTACTGTTCTGTCAAAGGTATCACTTAGATTTACAGGACAAACTTAGTGTTGAAGCCTAGAAATGCTGTTTGCAAGGTACCACACCTCACCAGATAATAAAGGCGAACAGAGATTTGTGTTTAGAGCTTTTATCCACACTTTGAATCCAAAAAGTCTGGGTTGAAGTCAGACTCTTTGTTAAGTTGATTTATAGACACAAGCTCATTACTTGTGTTCACATTAGTACTGCTCTGGAGTTCACCAGCAACATTTATCCCACTTTATCTGAGGTGGAATGAGAAGATCTGGTAATTACTGCTCACATATTTTTAAATGTGGTCATCAATATCCACCACTACATTTATCTGCTTTAGACATTTAACAAAACAGAAGATGTCAGCTTCATCTTTTATTCCATGCTTTTGCTTGAAAATGCAATACCTACCTCAGCTACCTCCTGCCTATACCAGAAACACTGCAGTTTGCTGATTCATTAGCCTTTCTTAAAAAAGCAAAAAACTCTTACCTGAGCTCTGCTGTACTGACACACACTTACTTACTATCAGTCACATTTGGGAGAAAATAACCTTTTCAGAGTTTAAATTCTTAAAAGCCAAAATAAAAAAACAACAGAAACTCCCCCCAAGTAGGAGTCTGAACTGGACTTTTAACAACATGTGTTGACCATGTGTCTAACCCAGAAGACACAGTCTATCAGCCTTGATGGAATGTGATTCTGTGAGTAGTATTTGCTAACCCTGCCTGAGGCATGTGCTGACATCTGTTAATGGATATGGAGAACAATGCCCTATCTGCAGAAAGGTCTTGCTTCTCACACTCATGAAATGAAAGAAAAGAACATTTGCCCAACAAGCATGTTGACCTGCACACTGAATAATAGAGATAAACGGCAGTCAGCTTCCACAAGGAAGTGCACATAGGGCAAGTCAGCTTCTCAAATTTGTTTTCTCACTAATATATTAAAGGCAGAGTGATGGCTAACTCCTATAAACTGAATCTCCATCTCTTCCATACTCCCAGGAAAAAAAAAAAAAAGCTGCATTGGTTTACATCAGTAAATATATATGGGCAGCATTTGAGAAGAAACATACATTTTGATAAAATTGTCTATCTGTTGCATATACCTACACTTGCTGTTGTGTGCTATTGTTTCTCTGACCTTAAGTCATGGTTGTTTATTATTAATCTCAAAATCAAACAAAATTAATTTAAAATATTTTGTCATTGAATTAAAATTTGAAAACTCAAACACCCTTATAATGGGCAAAATCTACAAGTTCATTTCCCAATATGCAGGAGTATAAAATTAAACTAATCCTTGAGATGTTTCACGGTATTTTTATGTTTAATAAATTGTGCATATTGAAATAAGCTCTGGTCATAATCCACATCCTTCAGCTAAAAGGAATGAATCCAGACATAATATCAAATAGTCTGAGCAAAATGTGGAGGGGAAAAAAAAAAGGCACCTCAGACCCACACAAACAGACATAGCAACGTAAGAAATTCCAGTATAAAACCACAACTTGCTATTAACACGAATAACCTACACATTCAAATACATTATTAAAGGCAATTTGAACTATTTGTGATGAGGAGAGTGGGCTTTAATCAATGAACTTATTTCTTGCTATGTAATTGTCTTGTGTCTTTTTAGGAGATCCATAAGAAAACTATTTTCTTTCCTGACATGAAAATGGCATTTTAGAGAAAGTCCTATGGAGAAATCTAATAATTTAACCTTATTCCTGTTATCTTTCCATGCTAGCCTCTCTCTTGGCTAGGCAAACTAGCAAAAGAACAACTGGAGTTTCAAATTACAGACTGCAGGAGCACCAAGTAGCACAACTATTATTAATAGTAGATTTTTTTTCTCTTCATTCCTAGAAGTAATTTCTTCTAAAGACTTATAGCAAATGGACTATAGAATTTTCCATCTACACACTGTCTCTGAACAAGAGGACTTAAAAGATTTTTTCACCTAGAGACATTTATCTTAAGGTTTATATACCATGTGAACAGGATACCTCCTGATTTGAATCAGCTTTTTCTGTTTACAAGTAAGATCTGAAAAACTTTGCACTATAAAATGCCAATTAGTCTTTAAAACATCTAAGAAATCACAAAATTATGGTCAGATGGGCAAAATTAACTGAATGGAATTGATAAACTATATAATTCAATGCAGCTTTCATATCAGTGCTCCCATCCTTTTTCAAATTATGAAGCTCCCATAACATGGTTGCTATTATGTAGTTGTGGAATTCTTTTTTTAAGAGCAACAGAAAAAGGTTTTCAATATGTAAAAATAAAGCTTGAATTGACAAAAAAAGTGCAAAACCTGCTCATTTATTTTTATATGTATATATAAGGTACTCACATAGGAGGTGATAGAAAAAAATCACTACTCTCAGATCAATCAGAAATTTCGGAGATGTAAAACTGAAGTTATTTCCTTAATTTCCCTGTTGCATTTTTCTTAAAAGCATTTCCAAATTAATCTTAAACAACTTCTAATCTCCAACCTGTAGTGAAATCGCTACATTCACTACTGAATTACGATCTTGCCTGCATAAAACATAGTAACTATTTTTCGATAAGAAGCAGAGAATTTCACAGTAAATTAAACCAAAGGTTTCTTCCCCTACCCTCCATTCCTCCAACTTATTAAAAAGGCGCCAGAAGGCAGGTGTGAGGAAAGGACTGAAAAGGTATGGCAAGAATAATTACTGTCTACTGGGAGGCCTTTACATTCTTCCTGAGATGTTAAAAAATAATAACTGAGCATACAAATCATTTATACTTTTAATTCTTGTTCTTAAATACTAGTTTAGCACTAAAGAAACTAAACAAACCATAGAACTCAAGAATTAGGCATTCATAGCTTAAGCAGACAATTGGGGCATAAACACAAAATCTGAGGCTAAAGAGCATAAACAATTCATTAACAATTGGGTGGGCAACATCTCACTTACAGTGCTCAATGTGAGAAACAAGAGTCATCCTGGGTCAGAGCAAGCTCCCATTAAGACCAACAAAATCCTGCCCACACTGGCAGGATTTAGACAGATAGATGGATTTAGATAGATTTAGCAAGATATCTAGACTACATTAAATAAGAGCCATACCTCCCCAGCATATTCTCAAAACAGCCACCAATCTTTTGGATAATCAAGAGCTTTGGGCCCTTTGTGCTTAGTAAGAAAAATTTTTCTTAATCAGTTGGTTTGACCATTTTTTGACAATGTGTAAACTATTGGACTGTAGTGTGCTCTGTGGACACTGAGTTACACAGCTTGGCTGCCAAAAGAAAAAGTAGCTGCTCCTCTGCATTTTTGGGCCTGATATCTGACAGTTTCTCCCAGACATTCCAACTGTACTATGATTTTTCACAGCAAAGAAAGTAATCTATAATCTATGATGCTGCACTGTTCAAGACTGGTAAGACTACAAGTGCCTAACCAAATGCAGAAGCCCTCAAATGATTATCAGTTGAACATTTTCCCTTTTGTTACCTGCAACAGTCAAAGGCAAGAGTGCACCTCATCAACCCCCAAGAGACAAGATTCCTTTATGAAGACAAACTTACTCATTGGAGAGAATGTAAATCTTGATTTCAATTATCCTAGATAATCCAGATCATCATTTTAATTAAAATAAACATTTATGTAAAAGAATAGATTAAAATCTCTGTTTAAATGCATCTCACCAGCTCTCCAAGGAGTCTTCCACATAAAAAAAGGCCAAGACAAACGAAGGCTGCCTAGTTTTCTAATGTCTGCAATGTAAGTAGTTAAGGATTGACCAAAATAGAATTCAGACCTCAAGATAATAGTCCTTTCATCTTGTACATTCAGACTCATAACAAACATAATGCAACTGAAAAATCTTGTATTGCACTTCAAAGACATCTTAAGACTTTTATATTGTCCAGCTTGTTCTGTGCTTTTATGGATGTACTTTGGAATTCATAATCCATTTCTTTAGGGACACTCTTCTATTGCTCAAGTTTCCTCTCTAAAGTTGCTGAGAGGTTATCCATGTCCAAAGACATGTTGCAAGAATGTTTACAGTGAAAGAAACATAGCTAAACTTGGTTTGCACCTGCTTTTTCCTACCAAGAAACATCAGTAGAGAACCCCAATTCCTTCCTTCAAATGAAAAATCTCCTAAATTATGCCTTCCAAGCTCCCAGGAGCAAAGGGAAATTTAAGGCTTTCGAATACACCAAACTTCCAAACAACATCCTGCAGGTGAGGATAATCTGCTGTTGTTTCCTAACTTTTCCCCTTCACCGATTAAGTGGGGGGGAGGGAAAAACCTCTTAATTATTTTATACGTTAATTTTCTAACTTAAGTATTGTAACACATCTATGTACTTTAGCTTTTACATCAAAGAAAGAAAACAGTCTAAAATCCTTTAAAAAAGGTTAAAAGTTCCTTGAGTTACAGAAAGAAATAAGCCAACAGAAAATTACTGCCTTTTGTTAAACCATTATACTGGTTTTGATCAGTTGTTGAATCAAGTTGTTTAATTTTTTTTTCCATTTCATCAGTCATTTTGCCTGATGTTTCTAAACTAGTTCTGTTAATTTTCAAGCATTCCCAGCTTTTTAGTACATTTTCTCCCTCACCCACATCCTGGCATTTTTTAACTCTGGCAATTAAATGCCATGAAATATATGCTAAGAGATCTTTTGTTAAATTACAGAATGGTCTGAGTAACATTGCATGAATATTTATTCTTTATTTAAATCATAGACATGACTGACATAAAAAATACATCCTGACACTGTATCTCCAAAGTTCCAAAAAGGTTACAGACGTGACTATTAAGGTCCTCTGTTCTAATAAGCAGCTCTGTTCAAGACAGCAATTAAGTTGATGCCTTAGAACGAAGAACATACTAAGCTGAAGGATTTAGGTAAATGGTTAAATACCTTCCTGAAATGAGGCCTAACTGTGTAGAAAGCACTCAACAAAGCAGTGAATCTGTATGGACTAAATGTAAAATTATCATTATTATGCTGATGTCAGAGAAAAACTACCCCAGCCAAAGGAGAATGTGTGAACACAGCACTTTATGATATGAAACATGATAATGAATAACTTCATACTGAGAATCATTCATTACCAATATTATTACAGTAATTCCTCTTATGCCTTTCATTTAATTATTCTGTCTCCGGGAAACTGAACTACAGATATCTCAGTGGTCAATACTTGACTCTTAATCCACAGAGGGAAAGGGTTAAAAAGCTTTTACTTTAATGAGTGGGCACCTTTTATAGAACAAAGGGGGAAAAAAAAGAAAAAAAAGTTCTTACTGGGATTAACATTTTAAATATGGTTCTTTGGTCCATTAGAAGGTCATGGCATTACCGCCACTATCTCCACACTATGCAAGATAAAAAATGACCTGAGACTTTATCAATACACTACCATTGATCTTAGTGGTAATCTGAATGTAGGTGGCAGCACTTAATTCCTATGTGTTCAAACACTAAAGCTTAATTCACTTCACCCATGTAATTTTCTTGCTTTTATGTGCTGAGATGATGCTCTTGATTAAATACCCAGACAGCAAAAGACTCAAAAGAGTATTGGCTCTACTGGTTAATATCAGTTATGTACCTGTGTGTTGCACAGAAACCCATAGTCTGTTCAACTGTGTGTGTGTGTGCTCATAATACACAGAGTATGGAATAGCCACTCTCGTTAATGCATTACAAATGAGTAAACTTGTGTTAAGGCTAATTGAAACCTGTTCTTCCTTTCAAAATCAATTATTTTAAACTTCTCAACCTGAAACACAGAGATCATTTTCCAGTCCAGCACAACAGAGAAGATGGCGTCTTAATATGTTGGGGTTGATTGGCTAAACATTGTTTCACTCATTTCTATACGCTTAAAATTGATTTTTTTTATCTGCTGAACATTGTTATTTAAATTCTTCAAAGTACATAAAACTCAAGAATCTTCATTTTGCTGTCTAATACTACAAAAACCAGCTTCTGATACAAAAATTTTATTAAACTGCAGTGGTAGCAAGATCACACAGCTACAAACCAGACACTTAACAAGCTGAGTTCTTCCATCAACAAATACAGAAAAAGAATCATCTTGACATGAATAATTACTTGCAGGAATAGATTGAATCTGGTGTAAAACTCCCAGATTGTGCCAAGAAGGAATTCCTATATTCATTAAAAACTGAAGAAATTCATATTCTGAAAAAAAATTGTAAATCTTAAAACCTTTTTGTTACGTACAGATTTTTATGCTACAGAAATGTTAAGAAATTTACATTAATAGTAATCATTTAGATATCAAGTAGACCACTCAGGCAAATAAACTCCAGCTAAGCAGAACAGCATCAAAGCAGAGCAGCATCAGCTGAGTGCAAAAATAATATGGGAAAACCAGAATTAATGACTGAAGCAGGCTTCAGTTAGAAGGAGCACACTGCCATTTACACACAAAGGTTCACCACATGACACTCCCACGTTGTGTATTTGATTACACAGCTGACTGTTTAAATATATGTGTTTATATATGAAAATAAATGTTACTGATAAAAATACACACTCAAAAACACAAGCACAGTATACCAATATAATGTCTACAATTTCATACTACATGCTAGGATCTTAAACTCTATTTATTGCCTAGGCTAGTAAGCTTTCTCTTTAGAACGACAGCTCATGCCTTCTGGAATCAGAGTAATATAAATAGAGCATGAACGCAACCAAGCACTTCAACAGAAGAAAAGAGGGTCTTAATGACAACAGGTGAGCAAAACAGGTATTACTCAAATACTTGTTGATAGTATTCAAGAGTGCTCAAGGCCATCTGATGCTTAGGGCCACAGGAGAAATCAGCAGAGACCTAACCTAGCTAATTGTCTGCCTTGATTGTGATGGTTCTGATTAGAAGAATAATCAGCTCTCAGCAGCCCTTAGGCAAAAATGCCAACTGAGGGCTTTTTTTTTTTTTTTCTGATGATGGTGCGCTGCAGAATGAATGCCAGATCACATCATTAAACTACTCTTCCAAATATTAAAGGGGTTCCTATACGAACAAAGCCAATAATTCTCTTTGTAATTAGCTTGAACATTCTCTTTCTGTCATGTTGAGACTGCATTCACATAGACTAAAAGGTGCCGAACTCCAGTTTTTCTTGAGTATGGAGAACCAGTCACACTTTGCGACTGCAAAACAAGAGCTGTACAATTACAGCAGTCCCTGGACCAGCCAAAGGTTATCTAATGCTTAATTAAATTATTAAGAATTGGCTACATATGACACAAAATTAATTTCTTTCTAGAATTTCTTTCTAGTGTTGTTTTGACTGATTTTATCTAAATACGTCAACCCACTATAAAACCTCTATTTTCCTTTCTCAAATTGACCACATCATCTCAACCATTTCTTTTCAGCACATGATTTACATTCCCAGTCATCATGAAAACTTCAAGCCACACATACTCAAAACAGATTTCATACTACATTTTCTCAATACTGCTCTTGTCTGTATTCTGAGACTTTTGGTTTCTGACTACAATAATTTCATCCTCCCGTTAGTTGCTTGCGGCTGTAAAACAAATGTGAGTATTCATTTGAATGCAAAGTAATATGTATTGACAATTACATTCCCAGGCCAGTAATTTTAAGACGCACATCTTGCCACCAGTTTTGCACCCTGGTAGATTAGCTGATTTAGTAACTTCCAAAACAGTTAAGCATATCACACACAGAAAGGTTAAAGGCAAAGGAATAAAAGAGCTCAAAACAGCTTTTCAAAATGATCTAGTTTTCATACATATAGAAGGAATGTCTTAAGAGCAGCTTTCAGTGTTTCAGTTATGCAAGGAGATCCAGTCATCCCTCCACACGGTTGACTGAAAAGGCAGACCAAAACCATGTCTTCAAAACAATTATCTACAATGCGATACCAGCCATTTCATAAGAAAAAGCAAAGTCTGAAAAATCTGATCTTTCACATCCTCCCTTTACAAACGTCCACATTAATAAAACCAAATACCTCATCGACAACAAGGTATAAATGTCTGAACAGCAAAAAAAATTAAAATCAACAGTCAGTAAGTACACTTGACACCTGAAGGTAATTATACATGTATGGGAATCCTGACAGGAGCGATTTCTCTGTGCCCATTTTGAGCTATCCATCTTCCAGAAAGTTCACCGAAAGAATGCGTCAAACTGTCCATTAAAAGGACAAGCAAAATATGCAATAAACACATCCATATTTTAGCCTCTGACCCTTGAAAGCCAGCACATTTTTTACATTCTTCTTGTCAGGATAAGCAAGAATCAGCTAGCTGTGCGTGCCTACGCCCAGCCCCACTCGCTCTGCTAACGGGTCCTGTCCAGGGGGGGATGTGCAGAACCCTTTTACATTTACAGCTGTCAAGTGTGTTGCCGGAAGTCATTTAACCAAAGAAGGAATGAGTAAATGTGTGAAAGAGCTTACTGCAGGCCTAGTTTATAGATCCTCTATGTGTCAGGAGACCATATGTCTTTGCCAAATAGAAATTTTCTCGAAACAGTAACTGTCCCCAGTTCTCAGAAAGCTGTGCAAGTACCGAAAGAGAAAACACTCTTTCCCAAGCCCAGCTCCCTCCAGCTGTCTCTCCTCAACATTGTAGTTCGGGCTCAAAGTATTCTAGAGACAGAAACTTTTTCAGATGCCTGAGTGTGAGCTGTTCATTTTACCAGGACTGCTAATGAACTGTAAAACCAACATTTTGGTTCAGTTAACATTGGCATTCCAGCTCCCATAGTATATGACAACACTGATTCACTGAAGCAGAACCTCCAGTTTTGACTCTTCAGCATGTAAAGTTTCACCTGCATAATTCTGTTTTGCTAGCAGGATTTTCAATCCATTTTTAATGCATACACTTTACCTTAGGGTAAACATACATGTATTACCACAACTACTCTTCTGATAGGAAATCCAGTAGGCCACTCAACAATACAGTAATTAGGACCAATAGCTAATTAAATCAACTTTTGTTTGCATTACTTTTTTTGTTGATGCCTCCTTGGTGTGACAGATAGCAAAAATCAAGGACGCTCTCTATGCTCCTCCAAAGCCTGGCCACTGTCACCTTCTGAGCCAGCTCAGGATCTACCTCCTCTGGCTAACACCTGGCTCCCAGTCCCCACAGAGATGCTGTGTACATGCGTAGCAGTGTACAGTAGTAGGAGTACACAGCAACACAACAGACAGAAGAGTCAGCTGCTCTCAGAACTGCCATGTAGACAGGAAAGGTTTGTCTGACCAAGTGGAGCATGAAGTTGCATTGCTTTCAAGGTTTGTAGCTGTAGAAGCATATGTTCAATCTCTGTTTCAGCTAAAAGACACATCCCAGACCTTTCAGTACCCATTAACACTGCAGAAAATTTAAACATCCTCTTGGTACAAATAGTGAAAATCTCAGTATAAACAAATGTTCCTATGAGCTTAACCAAACCACTGATGACCCACAAGTAGTCTCATACAAGGGTCAGTGTGGAAGAGTTGCCTTACTCACTGACTTATTACAACTTCAAGAAACAACTTAGGATTTTGCACTCTAAATCCCTCCTGTCAGTAAGCCTTAGATTTACATCACCAGTAAATGCTCTGCAGAGACTGTGTGGATTGGGCAAGTAGGGTTACATCCAGTATCTACAAAACTGTTCACTTTTTTTTTTTTCCAGCCTGCTCTGATGGATTTTGCAGAGCAGCATCAAATATTTTTATTGACAGCAGAATAGCTGTGTGGAGTTCTACTGTTTCACTATTCACAGCTAGGGGCTGTAAAATAGTGTATCCTAGTCTTAGGACAGAGACAACAGTCCCATACTCTTCTTTGTTTTGGTCTAAGGCTTTGACAAGTCAAGTCTGTTATTTTCCATCCAGATGACATTCCACAGAGCAGACTTCATTTGACTTAAAACACGGGTCCCACAGCATGAAAGGTGACAGAAGACAGCCTTTAAGGCTCTGCCCCTCTAACTTACCGAGAAAGTGCAAAGAAGCCTTTCCCCACACCTATACAGACTTCTCAACAGAATCTTGAATGCAGTGAGGACTGCATATCTCAGCCATTTGGTACCTTACCACATGTTATTCTTAGTGAGCCCCTTCAGCTTATGAGCACAGTGTCACAGTACAATGATGAGATGATTACTGCAGGGGGTCCCTGTGACCCTGTTTTCTCACGCAATGTTGACATAGAGACAGAGAAGTTCATCATGGCGTTTAGAGTCACTGGAGTAGCAGAATGTATTAACAAAGGGATGAAATTAGACACTACATTGACTATCCATTATTTCTTTATCCATTATGGCTAGCAACTCAGAGGCAGGTAGAAAGTCTCCAGAGGAGAAGACAAACCATCAGGCAGTAGATAAGACAGTAGATAAGAGAGCTGAACAAACATGGTCCCGTGTTGGCCACAAAACAGATTTCCAGTGTACAATCCTACCTCAGATTTTCCTTGGTAAAAACATCAGTATTTCACTGCTGTGGGAAAATAACCATGACTAAGTCATTTGGATACTATGAGGACACAAATATCCAATTAGGAAGATGAGTAGTACATCCAACTTTCAGATTTATCTGCTATTCCTGCAATTTCAACACTCAGTTTTGTTTTCTGCAATGAAATTTGAGCAGCTGCACAAGCAGGAGACTTGCCAACATCAGGAGTAGCTTCTGCCACCTGAACTTCACCCAAATCTCTTCATACAGTCAGAAGATATACAGGCCATTTCCTTTCTGAAGCAGTCACCCCAGGGAATCAGCTGAAAGGAACTAGCTGTAGTATGTAGGTTGAATAAACAAGTAAAAGTGCTATTGCTGTTCAAGTAACTTTTGGGTTTGGGACAAGAGAAACGTTCAACCTCATAATTTAATTAACACTTCTTAAAATTGAAATTTTCTTTTTTAAATGTTGAAATTATTATTTCACTTTTTGCAACTGTCTTCCCTAAAAACACTCAATGAATTTGAACACGGCTTTACGAACATCATCTGAATCTGATTTTTAATTATTGGTTTCATGCAAAGAGAAACAGCTGAAAACCAGAACTCAGTGAAACACAATTTGATTTTCCTCCTCTATCAAAAAATGCTAAACAGACATTTCAGGAACCAAACATAATTGAGGTCAGTTCCTTTCACAAGAGGCAGAAGTCCCCTCACACAAATGGAGAATATGGGTGAGAAACAAAAAACTAACATTCAGGGGATCTATATCAGTCTGCAAACATAATACATAAAAGGAGGAATGAGAAGATGGAGCATAAGATTATGTTAACAGAGGACTAGAACTTGCTGTCAGAGAGATCAGTTTCAGCTGGGCAAGGGCTCAGAGGTCAAAAGGAGTCCAAAGCATTCTCTTCCTCTTTCTCCATGCCTGTTTCTGCACTGTGTTTCACCCCAGAAGCAATACCTGGGGCTTCCCTCGGCTCCAGCTGCCTTCCCGCTTCACGGCCAGGGACCCCTCCAGAGGGCAGCAGCCCTCTCTTCCACGCCTCCCTTCCATTCCCTCCGCAGCCCCGGCTGTAACTTCAGCTCGATGTCTGGAATCCAGCCGGCAGAACAGCAGTGCCTGGTGGGCAGGATGAATGGCAGGGGAATCCTTGCTGCCTCCCTGCAGACTGTATCAGGACTCAGGGCTGTGCTTGCCAAACCCGTGTCACCAGGGATATGCAGCACTTGGCAGCTCTGCCTGGAAACCTGGCTGGAAGAGTTTCTTTCCCCTTTAACCTATTTTATTACTATTACTTTATTTTGTTTTTAATAACTGCATAATGTTTTGTTTAGGCACTTTACAGGCCTGCTGCCACACTGTAAAGTCTCAAGTGTGCACAGTGATGAAATGCCTCAGGGAGCTAGTTTGCAGAACATGAGGTAACATCGGCTTTGTAATTTAATTCCCAGTGCGTTTAGCACATTTGACAATTACAAATAAAATCAAACAAAGTTTTTGAGAGCGAGTTTCATCAGGCAGTGAGAGGGAAAAAATAAGAAAAAATTCTGTCCTTTTAGTGAGGGACTGGCAAATACCACTCCAGGCAAGAAATGCATCAGAGAGATGGGTGACAACTGGCAGTGAAGGAATATACTGGAATTTGCCCTCAGTGGACACATTTATAGCCTCAGCTGCCAAATGTCAATGAGTGCACCTGTGTATTTTACAAGGAAAGCAAATGGGATAAGGGTAGAGAGGAACAATAAGTGCCCTGCATCCAACTGCACTCACAGAACTGCAGAAGTCATTCTGACATCCTTTTCTTATTGATTTCATAGCCTGACCTTTCAGGTTGCCATCTTACTTCCAACTTGTGAAAAAATGTTTCACAGACAATTCAGGGAACAGGCCTGGACATTAAGAATATGAAATTATCACAGAGCATGCATTCCCCAGTTCCTACACACACGTACTATACCAGCAAGTGACACCTTCTGGAATTCTTTTTCTCCATATTCACTAGGCTTCTAACAACATACTACTCCTTCATTCATGGTACAAACCACATCTCAGCAAGACAAGAAATACACTAGCCTGGGCTCTGCCAAGACTGGCCTGCCAAGTCGATGCCTTTGAACAGAATTGCATCCAATAAGCAATTACAGCTAGGCATGGCCCTTTTCTGCCAATCAGACAAGAAAGAGACCTTTTCCTACCCTCATTTAACTTTCTGCCTGTTACAAGGTAAAAGGATTGATTTATAAAGAACTAAGAGTGTATCTGCTTTTTGACTTAACATCTGCTTTGTACATATTGATGAGACAAGGAAAAACCTGAAAGTGGATGAAAGAAGGACCCACTGTTACAAAGAAAGAGGTTGTGGACTCCATCCATTTTTTGCTCTGCCTTCTACTGCTGCCAGTTGACTATTTTCACTTGTAAAAGTGTGCGAACTACTCCTCAGTGCAAAAAGGATACAGCACAAATAGATATGGTAGCATCACATAGACATATTGAATGAATAACGAGGTTCAGTTGCAGCCTGTCACACAGAAAGAATAACTTTTGAAAAGCTGACTTAGTAACGTATAATTCAATGAAGGAAAAATACAAAAAAAATAACATCTACTCTTGACATAATCTTCCTTTGCATTTTTAGAAATTTTTTCCTGGGGAAAAATGTATTTGAAGTTATATTGAATCATATTCCTCTTTAAATTAACTCTGATAACTTCAAATGAAAAACTGGGACCCTATTGCCAATGTAATCTTTATTACCAGCAAAATCCAAGTTCTTCTGAAAGAGATTGTTCACTGGTATGAAACACTCCAGAAAAAGCAGCAGATCCATTTGAATATCTTCAGTCTTTAAATTTCCAGCTATCTAGGTCCTTCACAGCTATTTCTAAACTCAGATAAGTAATTACAGAAAATGAGAATGGTAAGCAACATTATTTCATACAGACTAATTCACCGGCTATGCACAATGGACACCAATCAAGGATGTAGACCTTATACATAGTTATATTTTCCTCTGACTAACCATTCAAAGTGTTCAGTAGAATTGGGTGACTACTGTAATCTCTGCACTTCCTAAGGTAAGAGGCATGCAAATACTATGGGTAATACAAAAGCCTAGATAATGTACCACAGGTTATTTTACTTCAGTATATCCACCTGGGTTCACGAAGTCCCACTAGTTACACATTAGCACAGCTTTGTCAGTCCTACACTGGCTCCAGAGATACTCAGCAGACACTGCACTAATCTCTCAGGTCTTAAACACATTAGATAAACTTGAATTCAGGACCAGCGTATTTTTTTCTGGCTTTCAGCCCCTTGGCAGCTCATGATTTTAAGTACTGCCTATCCTCTCTCCCTCTCAACTGGAGAAGAAAATCCCCAACCCAAAGGGGTGATGATGGCCCAGGGTAGCACAGCTCCTTATCAGCCCCTACTCTGCAGCCCAGCACACGGTATTGCAGTGGGTAACTGGGTAACTGTGACCACCCAGCTTCAACACCAGGACACACACTTCCTTCATTCACCCCCTGCACCTGTCAGAGCCGCCCAGCACTGTGCCAGCTGCTTCTGGCCATGCCTGCATCTGGGCAATCACACACCTACCTCTTGCTCATAAAGTAGCTGAAAAGTGTCTTACCACTGAAAAGTGTATTAAGTGATGATTGAATCCTGGCTGCCTTCTTAGGCAGAAGACCGCAGTAACAATCAATCAATTTTAAGCACAACAGACATTAAACAAATACAGCAATAAGCTGATTAACTGATTTATTCAAGCTGATTTGTAAAAAAGTCAATTATCTAATACAAGCAATACCTTTAAATAACCATCTAACTTATTCAATGGCTCCTGCAATATTGTAGACTTAAAGAAAGTTAAACTGAGTTCTGAGTTTCCCATTAAATACTTAGAGGCTTGCAAAAAGGTTAGAAAATAAGGAATTTTCTGCTTCAGGTTACAGAGATTCCAGTGTGTCCTACATACTGCAACCTCTTAATCAATTATCTACCACAACTTTTCAAAACATTCTTTTTTAGGTTTGCTTTGATATGCCTTGGGTATATCAGGTGATCAATGAAACTATAGTAATTGCACTTCTTGCTGAAGATCTTAACTTCATGCATTGATTTGACCAGAGAAAGACACACGCATTTTAGATGCATATAATAAGCTTTTGGCCAAACCACCAAGTCTTGCATTGAAGAATGTAGCAAATAAACAGAAAATAAAACATCTGCTGACTGATGAGTTGGTGTAAGTACTGTAAATTCTATTGCAAACTTTGTTCCAAGAAAGCCACCCACAATGCAGCATAAAAAACAACAGTTTAATATGGAAAGTCTGAACCTGTTTCCATTAGTATCACTTGGAATTCTACCACTGTCTTGAACAAGATTTCAGAAAACTGCTGCTTCTTGGCTGCAGATTAATAAATAAAATAACTTATTTAAAAAAGATAAAGGCACCTAGGTGGCTAGACTTTTAGTTTTGATTTTTCTGATGAGTCTCCTGTGTGCTTTTAAAGTTTTGGGTTTTGGTTTTTGGGGTTTTTTTCCAGGTTTAGAGTAGCCTCTGGTCAATTTACAAAACAGAAAACCTTCTGTTTCCACCATGACAGCTTCAAGAAAAGGAAAACTGAAGACTAACATAACCTAAGAAGTTCATTTGAAACAGCTGGACACTAACACTCTGCCTGAAAAAATCCCCCAGTCTTCTTAAACAAATACAAGGAAGTATTCACACTGAATTGCTTCCCTTAAGGAGTGGTCCCCTTTCTGTATCTTTGAGACTTACTGTTGCTTTTAACTGTATGACCTTTTTCTGAACAATTCCAAAAGCCTCTTTCCAGCCAAAAATTTTAGAAATGGATTGAATACCTCCTAAATCACTATGTAGCAAGGAAATAGATTAAGCTAAAAATATGTTTTCTAAAAAAGCATTCAGAAATAATCACTTAACACTGCAGTGTAAGAATGTAATATTGATACAAAATGGAACTGTAACCAATAGAATGACTAGACCTAGAGAATACGGCTGAGTAAACTCCTCCCAGAATTCATCTCTAAATGATACAGCTGGATAGGTTTCCCCACACAACAACTGAATAATATATTTTACATAGTTTCATATAAATCCACAAACTTCTCCACATCCCATTTTCTCTTTCCTTTTGAGGGAAGGGGAGGGAAGGAACATGGAAAGGAAGAGAGAGAGAGAGAGACTGTAATCTGAAAATGCTACAATTGTGCATGACTCATGATCTGTTTTAAAGGTATAAGGATGCAGTTATTGAGCCATATATCTGGGAATGGAGTGTTTAGCTGGCAAATCTCTTCTAAGCACAGCAGTAATTTTCTTATGCAGGGTTCACTTTCAGGAAAGCTGCAAGCAGGAGGGGGTTTAAGTGTAAAAGAAAGTTACTCAAAGCAATACATAAAATTTAAAGGGCAGTGAAGAACTTTCAGTATGAAAAGCTTTTAAGATACAGTAGAAGCAATTACTTGCTAATACAGCATCAAGAGGAAATTTATTACACACAATTTCACTGAGAGACAAATAAGAGGCACTCTTGCACTGAAGCAAGTTACCACAAAGTATTTTGGCCCTGGCTTTGCCAATAAAATGCTGTAGCTTTCGATTCCCTGCCTGACACATAATTTCAATTCTTGACTGAAATAATAGAGCAATACAATTCAGGCTTTCACCACACTCACAACTGTACTAAATTTGGAAAGAAAACTTGCTGCAGGTTGCATCTCCTCAACCATAACAAAAAAAATTTCAGATAAAAAAAGCCTCCTTTCTCAGTATCTCAATTACTACTTTCTTCGACAAAATCTGGGATTAATTCAAATACTGTACATGGCAGGTAGTAGTCTCATACACAGAAGGAATGTAAATCAAAGAGATAAACATCTGGAGAACAGTTTACTGCTTCTCATTCCAAGCTCTTTTGTATAAGGGATGGGTGGCATTTCATGGCCTCCTGTGTCCCCCTAACTGAGGGATGTTATCTGTAAAACCCTTCAGGTTTGCCTTTGATGTCAGTTCATGCAGCTGTGGACAAAACAGCCCCAAGACATTCATACCTGTGACACAACCAACCCATCTTTTCTTCAGTAACCATTTTAAAATACACATTTTTGCTTTCCACCCAGCTGGTATTTTCACAAGACAAACAGCTAACTACATATGTCCTGTCCTAAACACAGGAATATTGTTGGGCCTGTTAAGTATGTAAAAATACAGCTCCTTTTCCTGATTGCATTGCTTGTTTACGCAAGCACAGTCTTGCAATGGCTTAAGAAATACTCAGAAATGAACAGGCACTTCTCTATATGCCACTTTCTATGCTCTTAAAACCTACTTCAAGCTTCTTCTTTCCTCTTTAAAGAGAGTGAAATACAAAAGATTTAAGATTCTCTTATGATAGTTATTTAAACTGAACCCAAAACTTCTGGCAAAGAAAAATCATTGATGTCTTCTTTCTGCAAACATGGCTTAACGTGTTGGCCAAGCCAAATGGTTGTCATGTCATGCAAACCAAAAAGAGAATTCAGACCACTCCAGCTGAAAGCATATGAAGCAGATAATCAACATACTTATTAGCCTTTGCTCCTAAGTAAATTCATCATAGGCTCAGAAAAAATTCACTGAACACTTAATCATGTAGAGCTCCCATCAATTTCTATTCCTATTTTTCTAAGGGGACTTCCCATTTAACAAAATGATTTTGTCCAAACACATCAGCCTCACAGCTTGGGGACAGCAAAGAATGTAGAGAAAAACCAGACCAAGGTCATGGCAAAACAGTCCTCCCAGATTCCAGGGAAGGGAATGCATAGCCCTGCTCTTTACACTCCCTACCTCCTACACTGTCTGCAGGACAAAGTAGCAGGGACCACAACATGTATCTTGTGACTGTAATAACACTTACAAAATTGTAACTGGGGCCCAGGAAAAGAAGTTTAGAGGGAGTGAATGATCAACCACATGTATACCCACACATGCTGTGGTAGAGAATCTCCGGTCAGACTCACATAGCTGGTAAAGGGTTCATAAATACCTAGTCACAAGCTTTGACCAAGCCTAAGCAGAGTCAAAGTAAAAACTCAACACTTCTCTTATATGTATTAATTCAAATATGGAAAGCCAAAATGTGTATGACCTGATACTTATTTTTGAGCACTTCTTAGTGGGGATTACTCTTCTTTTTTGTTGGTTAGGAGATGTTGCACGCGCAGGAACACAGAGCATATTCTTTCTGTGGCAATCACCTGCACAATTGTGAAGCCAGCACAAATTATAATTTGCACGGATATTAGAAGAGAGTGTTTCAGCACATGCAACAGCACAAAATCATAAAATGCAAGTAGCACAAATCATAATGAATTAGGAGGAAAAGAAATAAAAGTTTGTTTTGCAGCTACTGTTTTTTTCCAGACTGAAGAAGAGAAAAGCACATATTGCCAAAGGACTGAAGCTAGAAGAAGGTATGGTGCCTGTTGCTTAAATTCTCATTCCATCTCTCATGTGGCTAGCATCTACTTCTCAGCTCCTATTATATATATTTTGTTAGAAATGGGTTTGCTACGTTGTTGGTATGGGATTATTTGCCTTGCCTGGCTTCTGATGAGAAGGACGTGTTTCACTATTTCTCCTCTGGTCTCTGCAGAATTGCAGTTGTGTTTGCCTTGAAACAGCAAACTGATACGCATGTCAGGTGCACAGCTAGCATAGATTAGATAGAACAAATATATCTATATAAAATCTGTCTTGAATGATATTTAAAAGAACATTAAAACACAGATGCTTATTTATTTAAGTAGGAGAATCCTTGAAAATGATTTTTTGTGAAGTCAGAAAGTTGAAAAACAACTAATCACCAAATAAAATGGGATTATAATAAAGATTTAAATAGGTAAGATGCATATCATAAAAAAAAAAGGTATTTCATTTTATACAATCTTCCTTAGGTAGAGAAGGGAAAAAATGCCTTTAATGACAGTATTTTTAGCATGTATGTCATGCACTTGCAAGACAAAGAGAGGAGAAGATGTTTATGAGAATACAAACTAATGGTTATATTATTGAGAGAACAGAAGAAAATGAATTCTTAGTTTCTCATTTGTCAGCCTATTACTTTGTAAGGTATCAGCTCATGCTAGAAGCAATCCTTTCACAGACATTCCAGAATCATAATCATGCCAATCAACATTATTTAGAGGAGAGGGCTCACTTTCCAAAGGTGTTTTTGAAATATTCCAGTATTCAACTATCACACTCCTACATTACAAGTAGCTCCCTGGGGTCCTACAATAAAATCCCTCCGCCTTCTCCCTCACCTTCTTTGCACACACATGTATTTTGTTTTTTGGAACCAACTTTGAATCAACAGCTCTGACAGATCTAAGAACTGAAATTGTACGCTAAAATCCATGTGATGGAAGATTAACCATTTGTACTCCAACAAATGGGAACACAGACGCAGTGTGCTTTAGTGATTTAGTGAAAATGGACCTAAAAGGAATTGTTGAAATATAACTGAACACTACTATGCATTGCATGCTGGAGCACTGGCTGTAGACAGCCAGTGAACAAAAACCTTTTTTATATGAAGTTAATATTCTCACAATACAATGTCTACTATTCTCCAGCTGATAATGAAAGTAAGTGAAGAGAAGCAAATAAGCCAAGGATGGTTTTCTCCTCTCCTCTGTTTTTTTCTTTCATTCCTGTTCTTCCCTCTACTGGAAAGCTCTGTTTCTTTTGCAGTTTCCCCATCTCAGACAGTTATGGGAGAACCTCCAAGTGAAGGAAATACGAAGCCACACAACAGAAGGACACTCACTTCAGGGAACATCTTGAGACAATAAGTAAACCAATTTGAAGGGGAATGAGTTTTTCCAGTCAAGAAATCTCCTATCCATCTTTCTTCTCACTTACCTTTCTAGCCTCCTATGGCCCTCTGTCATGCTAGAGAGGAAAGACTCAAATACATTTTCTTTTGGAATGGCAAATAGAAGAGGGATACACTGGGTAACTTTTCACAGATCTGTACTTGGTGCTGGTTTGGCACAAAATTCCCAACCTGGTTGGTTCAAACAACAGCAATGCACAGTCCACAGACTGGTACAAAACTGATGGAGAATATGTCGATCTACTGCCATCTCTATGAACATTCCCTCTAATGTCTTTAGTAAGTGGACTCTGTTAAATGTGTGCTGCTTTGGTGTGCACCTACTTACACTTAGAGACTTTTTCCTCTCAGCTCCATCTCACCAGACAAAATGACACTTGAACCACGCTAAGGTTGATGAGATGATCTTACCATTTTTAATTGTTTTAATGACTGAAGACAGCAATCCTTCAGTGCTTTCAAGGCAAGTATTTGCGTGTTTTGACAAACTGAAGAGACATTATGGCGATTCGCTGTTTCTATAGTACATCTGAATAACAAAAATGTTGGTGCTCAGTGGATAGTCAATTCCATGACATAGAATTGTTTGTTTTCATAAAGAACTTGAGTCTGGTACAGAGGAAAAAGATGCAGTCACCTGGAATGGGAAAACTGCAGGCCACCAGTGTCAGCTTGACCTTTCTGCGGTGTAATTTTTCCATCCTTACTTAATGTGCCTTTCAGTACAAGACAGAATGCCCAAATGCGACAAAGAAAGCCACCACCCTTCTCTGCCAGTGAACAGCATTATATAGTTCCATACAATAAACAATTCTGTCAGTTAAGTTCAGCCTCTAAAAGTACTTTGACTAACCAAAAGACAACAGAAACAAATTTTGAGCGCAAAAGAAAATAAATATATATCCAAATTACACCTTCCCATCAAAAGATATGTAGTCTTCCCTTATTCAGTGATTCCAAATGCTATTCCAATGTAAGAATGTTCTCTAGTGATGAAATATGAAGAGGTGATGATTTCCTCAAATTAGGAGGACATTAACAATTAAGTGTTAATGTGAACATTGCTACATTAAGGCAATTATAACTGTATTCCATGAAGAGCAATATCAAATAATTACTCTTATTCTCAAGTGATAGATCTAAGAGAATGAGATTCCCAATCTTAAATTCATTAGATGGGCAGTTCTCATTTTCTAGTCTAAGAAAGAATCAGTCTTTCTTTATTGGAAAGGTATCTCCTATCTTTCATTACTGAGTGTGCATGCACCTTCACTTCTGTCTGATAGTATCATGCAGCGAGCTAAAGATATGTTCAGGATATCCAGCCATCTCCAGGTGCAATATCCTCCTCCTCAACACTGTTCACATCTTCCAGGTGCCTCTAAATGCAAAGATCACCCAGAACGAAGGAACAGTCATGCTCATATAGCACAAGAGATTCCCCATATGTATGCAAGTACTCTCCAATTGACAGTCCTCTGATTCAGTCTAAGGAAAAACCTTATTTGGAGACACGTGCCAGACATGGCACAACCACCACTTAAAATCTGTAGTACAAAGAAGTTGGTCCATAGCAACTTGCATGCCAATGTTTGTCTGCTAACAATCTTTGCAATCCAAATTGTCCAAGAAACGAAGAATGCCACAGACCTTACTGTGGGATATGAAGATTTGATAAATTACTGGGGGAAGAGAGGGGCTGGGAAATCTTATAATCTTATGTCCAACAAAACAAGCCTAAGTGCATTTTTGGTGTGAAGCAAAATAAAACAATGTAGGGGAAAAAAAAAATTCAGATCAGGCAAAATGGCAGTATCAATGCCTTTAACCACCAAACTGATACCGAAACCCTCCCATCCTCATAAGCCTGCATTCTTCGCTGACTTTTATACTCTATCACTCCACACTCTCCATATTAAATTCAGAGGTACTGGTTGGCTGTAATAATTAGGAAAGCTTGCCAAAAAGATGTTAGCACAAGGAATGTGTCAGGTGACACAACAGTGCCCCCAAGGACTCTGGGACCTGTCAACCTCTGTAACTATATCCTCCTGGCCTGTCACAGTAGAGTTAATTAGAAACATCTGTAGTATAGAGATCAAGCAGAGGCAGTGAAGGCAGCTTATTTGCACAAGAAAGGTACAACTCGTGTGGGAGGTAAAGAACTAGAATCACAAACAGATACAGATCAGTTACATGAACCTGATCAGTTATCTGAGATATATGCACTTCTGAAATAAAACTATGCAAATGCAAGACTGATGAAAAGCCTTAACTGCAACACTGGCAAACTGACTTACTGGAATCTTTATAGTGGGAACAAGTCTCCACTGACATGCAAAACACCATTTATCTGTTCAGATGCTACACATGTTCATCTGAAAAACAAACTATGTTTCCTTATGTTTTTGCTGAGGACCCTATAAAAAATCTTAAAATGGCAATTTGCTTAATCACACTTCATGCTGCACTTTATGGTAAGAAAATTCTTTTAAATATGAATTCCCTCCTCTTCCCAAAATGAGATGTACTTTGGGAAAATTCTGTTGGAAGTGGAACTACTATTTTTTTTCTTCCCATTCCCAAAGCACAGATCTTTCGGTCTGTCTATGATAAAGTAGTATAACTTGAGGCTGTGTGATTATATACCAATATTGTATTGGCAGAATTGTGCACATGCACAAATGCAGCTCAGAGAACTTTGCATTCCTACAACTTTGTCCTCTTACTTCTGCATTGGAAACCAAGAGCTTTCAATAAATCAGTAAGGATAGCTGCAGACTTCTAAGCCGATCCCTCCTCTTTTCAACCACAGAGTGTTACCATGCCTGGGCACATCAAAACATGCCAGAGAAAACTAACAAAATAAAAATAAAATTTAAAAAAAAAAAGGAATCAATTTCGTTTAATCCATAAGACACATGATTAAAGAAAAGCTGGATGCAGAGTCTTCAAGGTGAGAATGAAGAACTGCATAAGCAAACCACATGATCGAAATAAAAATCTGTAAACAGTCATTGGCAGGGATTTTCTGAAGCACTTGTTGTCTACTGACTTTTACTTTGGTATGGTGCTGACCCTTGGGACCTGAGCACATATTCCCCAAGCAAACAGTTGCAGTCGTTTATGCAATTGTCACCCCAGAACACCTCAGCCCTCACAAGATGCCTGTTACCAGGAGGATGATGGCACATGGAAATATTTCCCCATGAATGAGAAGGTTCATAACTTTGAGCATGCCAGCCCATAATCACAGCACAGGCAGGTCTGAGCTGCCTAACGAGGTAACCAAGAGTCCCCAGTGTGCGGGCACCTTCTGACACCTCCACTGCTGCACCAGGGCTGGCAGTGAGCTATGACAACCAGCTCTGCACAGCAACTCCAATCATCAAAGCTACATTTGTTGAAGGTAACTTGTTAGAAATACTAATTTCCCCGAGAAATTTCATGGAAAGACAATCGTCCCCAAACTCCCACAGAAACACTTTTCTGCTGACTGTAGTTCCTCCTCACTTGCTCTCCTGTCCTGCAGTCCGACTTCAGAGAGTCTTCTGTTTCAAAGTTTCAAACTGCTCTTTTTTTCTCTCAATCTCAATTTCTCATGTTCAACCACTTAGAAATTCAGAAGGTCTGTATTACCACGTTGCCAAGGAACAATTCATATAATGGTACTTTAACAATTAATTATCGGATTTTGACATGTTGTTTGGTTTTTTTAAAAGAAAGAAAGAAAAAAATATGTTTGGGGTTTTCTTCTAATAAAAGAAAAGCTCTCAGCACTTAAGAGCAATACACAGAGCTGCATGAAATAACAGCTGGAAGAAACCACATTAGTGTTTGTAAAGCTGGGGAGCTAATAACTCAAGACTGCAGAGGTTTACCTGCTTTGGTTACTGATAACTCCAAGTGTGAATGTTACTGAATTCTGTATCACAGCCTGCAGCAACACAAAACTGCAGAGTGACTGAACAGAATGCAAAAACTGTGACTTTCAGTGCTTCAATTTTCACCCCAAAAAATGTCATCAGCAGTTTTCTATGGGTAAATTTTCACTAGTTTATTCTAACTTGGAATGTGTGGCCCTAAATTCCCTATCAGGAAGTTGAAAAGGACCTTAGTATTCAGACATTTCTTTTATATTCTATTACAGGTACGGTACATCATGAAAGGAATCCAATAGCCTGTGCTGAAATGGAATAACATTTTCTTTTTCCAGATCACTTTTGCTGATCTGAAATATCTGTACCATATAACACTGCAAAAATACTTAAATCAGCAAGGATATCAGTGTGGCTTAATAGGGCAGACGCTGATACATAGGCTACTTAAAGCAAAGATATGCAAAAGCAGCAACAGATTTTTTTCAAGGGTTCATTGTTTTGTTTGTATCTGGAATTTTTTTGGGGGTGGGGAGGGGAGGGATTCCTTTCAGCAAAAAAAATGTCCCCTTATGGAAGGAAAATCTCTTTTCTTTCACACCACCAGAGACTGCTGCATGTTTCAGTTGCTTTCAAACCTGTGTCTGTGCAATTATAAGAAAAAAGAACTGCAGTTAATGTGTTTCTTCTTTAACAGTAATTAGAAAATAGGTATATATATAATTTTCAAAACATGCAGTATAGGATGTATTCCAAAACAAAAGATGAATTAAAATTTTGTCAGGTGTTCAATTAAAAAATTTCTAATTACAAAAAAAATCTAGATGTAGCCATGCTAAACATTTCCAAATCCATCCTCCCTGTGTCAAGTTATGGCTGTGTCCACACAGTGTAGGCTGAGCTCCCCATGGCTTCCTAACTCAGTTTAACAAGCTATCAATTAAATGCAGATATTTAGAGGAAGCAAAAGTGATTGGTTGCAGAGGGATTTCTGGACATTTTAACTGATACCCACTGAAAATACATGAGAAGGATTTCAAACGCAAAAAAATTGACTGCCAAAAGCCTGACAGATATATAATGCCATGATAGAAATGCCACACATTATGTCATATCTGATTACCTGCTTGTGCCACATTACACAGCTGGTTTTGTCACACTGCAGTCCCTTCACACTTTCTTTCTTCCCACTTTAAATTAACAATGAACAAATTTAACCAAGCAGTTTTGTGGACAAAATCTCTATGCAGAGCACAATTGTTACCCTAATCTGAAGTTACAAAGATGAGGTAAGTAATATTCTTGAGAGGGAACTAATTTTTTAGTTGCTTTCCCAAAGACATTAAGAAAGGGCCTTATTCCCACAGGTCTACCCAGAATAATTAGCAGCAACAAACACTGGTATTATTTCACTGGGTAGGTCCGCCTATGAGAATAGTCACAAAGGTTTTGTAAATTTCAGAACATATGTACACAGATGTGTGCAAAACAAAACAAACAAAAAAAACCACCCTATATAATGAAGCCAGAACCATCAAGTACTTCAGAATTTCTGACCCTTCCACAAGCAATACATTGTATGAAAAGAATCACATAAGTCAGACATTAAAAAAATATGCAACATAAAAGTTGCAAACTTTTAGACAGCTTGTAAAACAGTGGTAATGCAAGAGGGAAATGGTAAACACACTAACAAGGTTCATCAGTCTTAATAAATAGGACAGGGTCACATGGGTTTACTTCTGGAACCCATAAAGGTCCCTAAGTATCTAATTATTTCAGAAAAAAAGCCTAAGGTTTTATTCCCTTCTATTTCTCAGTAGATTAGCTCATTCTTCGTCAGATACCATTTTAAACTGAAATATACTCCTTCTAGGAAGCTAAGGTTTGTTTCTTACTGACATGATAGAATACTATGTACCATATGTTCTTCCAAGGGAGTATTACTAAGCAATATTAAACACTACTTCCTAATGGAAGCAACACAATATATGTTTCTTAGGAGAAGTACACAACAAAAGTGATCATGGCACTGGGCCATACAGGAGCTGCAGATTCTGAATAAAATGTCAGATTAAGACCAAGAGCTTTCACTCCTATATTTCTCCTTTACTACTGACTACAAATACATTTTTTCTCTCACATTTCCAAGGGAAAGATGGGGTTGTATTGTCACTTTTACAGGGAAGCAATTATCTCTTCACTAGGCAGATACCTAGTTCATTGGGCCTAACATAAAATTGACAAGTGCTGCTTGTTCATGTTTTTGCAAACAATGATTCTACAGTGCTCCTCAGGTTGGTAACTTCAGAAGTCATAAGTAACAAATGGTACCCTTGTGCCCAACAAAAACAAATAATGTATAATATATCTGCAATTGCAGGGTATATATGTAAGGAAATGCATTGTAGTGGCTAATAAAAATAGTATTTTGTTCCAACTGTGGTGCTAATTAGAATCTGATTTGCCTATTTAAAAGCCATAATTGAGCAGAACCTATGCTACCAAGATTCCCAGGTTTGTTCCGCTTTTGAGGAACTAATGTACTGACCTCAACAGCTGAAAATCACAAGAGTGAGTGGGAATAACAGGTCTTAAATGTAGTCCTGCCCTCTGTTACTCTGCCAAGTAATGAATTGCATTCAAGAGATGTGCTTCTTTGCTGAAGATGCCACTGTAGAACTTGCTAGGTACCCCTGATGCCAAACAGGACGGTACCATGGAGCTTTAGAAAGTAGGACACGACACAGTAATTGATTTTGAAAGCGTCTTTCCCTCCTCCCTTCCTTTCCCTGGCTCCTTTTCCCCCTTCCAAACCTATTGCTTTGTTTTTCAAGATACAAACCTTTATCCCATAGCAGTACACCTAAGAAATTCAATCTCAAACACAGCAAGTGATTACCATTTAAGACATAACATTTCCAAAGAGATCTTTATTCATTAAAAACTAAGAGGAAAAAAAGAAAAAAAAAAAACACAACTGATCAGTCAACTAATTCATAAGTAATAATGTAAACAGTTTCAGCTTCCAAATTCTGCACTGGTTATATACAATAGAATGCCATATGTGTCCCACGGAATGCAAGAATCATTACAAAACCCACAGGAAAAAATCAAATCTTCTCCTCCCTTCATCTCAGATGATGAAGCCTCATCTAAATGATGCATCCACTCTGTCCTTATTACGTTATCTCTGCTATATATTCAGTGCCCCTCAGATATTATTTAAAAGCCCTTGGGCTATTGTCTAAATTGAAATGTTCACTGTCCTCAGTATTTCAGTTCTATTAAAAATACAACCCCAAGTCACATCGGGATTTTTTTCCCTCCTCATTTTCTCTAAGCAAAACTATTATTATACTTGTGCAGGCACCACCAAGCACTGTTCTCTGACATTCTCATCTGATATGAAAGTTTATGTAGGGTTCCATATGGTCTTATACCACATACTGCTATGTTCCTCAAAAAAGAGGAATCTGTATCACTATATTTCTCTAGGGTGGCAAAATCCTGGGTAGTCTGCCCAGTATCAAGGAGTATCTTCTTATAAACCTGACAATACTGGACACATCTGATTACATGCTTACAACAAAAATAATAATTTCACAAACTAAATGCAATTTATCAAGTTATGTTTATCAAATTATAATGATGGATAACCACTTTTATTAAAGCTACTGGCTTCCTAAAGGAAAACCACTTCAGTGGTTCAGCACAAACATGCATTCTGAAGAGTATCTGGAAGACTTGCACCATTTGGCCTGCTACCCAACCCGTGCGTCAACTGACAAAGAAAGACAAAAATCCAAGGCCGCTGAAACACTTATCATGCCTAACACCTGTCACTGCTGCTCCCCTGTCCAGCCAACCTCCCACAACACTCCCAGTCAGAGCCCAAGCAGTGTCCCCGTTTGCTGCCTACCCCCCAGTCACCCTGATGCTGGCTGAACTAATTAGCGACTTGTCAGCTCGCTTGTGCATAGCTTAGCATGGAGCTGGGCATAGGGCAACAACAGGAATCCCTCTGGGCCTCCTCAAGACATCATTTCAGCAGTGGAGCCTGTGATAGCAGAAAATGAAGCCAGTATTTGTACACAGGCATTAGAAGCGGGCCCTCCCGTATCAGGCTTAAGATGACAAAATGTCAGCTTCAATCATCTGACAGGCTTTGGTCTCTCTCTGTAACCTCTTTCTTTTTGGCTGCTCTTTTTTTATACACGCATATGACACTAACAGAAAAATAAATTGAAAAGAGCACTGAGGCAGGGTGTATTTCACGCACTGGTGCCAATGTTTCATATCTCATGAACCTCGGGAAAACAATTCGTCGAACTAATTAGTTTACAGTGTTTAAGCAGCTTGTTTCCCTCTTTAATCTTCTTTATGTAATATTGTGAACAAAGCCATATTACCTTCTGATTTTTTTCTTATACAGTTTAACAAATACGATCCTTTCCTTTCCTAGAGATTACTTCATTTAGACCTCAAACTAAGTTTTTTTCCTCCTGGGGAAAACAACATATACAGTACCTATTGTTTTTCACAGACCTTCAAGATTATGCTACGCATATATATATATATATATATATATCTATATATATATATATCTTGTCCATTGTTAAAAATCTTGCACAGTTCATTTCATTTCTCATTTTCAGCTATCCCTCAGAAAGCAGCCGTGCTTCCTTTCCTCTGAAAATAAGATGACCTGCTCTTCTCCCTCATGGATCTGAGTTATCAGAGTGTCCCTAACTTCTAATCTTCATACAACTTGCTTTAAAAAGTACTGGATAATAATTAGTTAAAAATAAATGAAGCAAACCTTTAAATCTGAAAAGAGGTCCACCTTTTTACTTTCATCAGCAACGACTGACTTGAATTAGAAGAAAACATATAACTAAACAAATAACCCCTATTCATGAATCTAGAAGTGTGTCTATTTCCTACTCCTTAAAAGTGCCTTTGTTGATGTCCAAGGCTGTGAGTGTGTCTAAAGCTGACTCAGATCACAGCAGCATGGACTACCACTCTCCCTATTTCACACTGGGGCCCAAAAATATGAGCAAGTATTTTGAAATTGATCCAGTAGGGAAACAGTATGGAACATGTAGGAGGACAAGACCTTACTGTCCCCACCTGGTCATTCTGCCTCTTGTCATTATCAGTAAAAACCAGCCACATGTGTGCTGAACTGCATCTGCATAAAGGCAGCCAGGCTAACTTCAAACAATGCTGATACTGGGTTAAGTAAACCCATACTGAAAGATAAGGTTTTCTTAGAGAGCTAGTTCTATTTTCAAGTCAAAACATATGCTCAAGTGTATTAATGGACAGCTGGAGATAGCAGCTTTTTAAGCGACTTCAACCAGGGACATGGGAGGATTATGTTTTATGTACAGTATATATAGACAGCATTGTACTTTTTGCAACAGTCTTAGCCACTTGTTTTAAAATATGAAAAGGGAGGTTGGGTACATGCCTTTATCCAGTAGAATAGTGGCATGTTCCACCAGCAACCAACATATTACTGGTATAATTCCTCTGAAATATGAAGCCATTTAAAATGCACAAACCATTCTGGAAACAGGAAACTGATACTCCAGACACAAGGTGAAGAGAGCAAACATATTCTTCTGTACTTTTTAAAGCTTTTATGATCAAGCAAGTTATCACAAACCTCAGCGTTTAGTTGGTAAGTGCCTTTGATATTGTTCTCTCACAAGGAGGTATCATTTGTGAGTGGCCAAATCCTCTATTTGGACATTTATTTCATGCAGATCTTTGAAGTCCATGCAGTCAGCATTATTTTGCCTTCTGATTTGTCTCTTTTTTTTTATAACTGTCTACTGTCCTTCCATGGTTATCCACAATAAGGTTCATTCATGATGTCTTTAGTTGTCAAATTCCCAGTAATTCTTAATTAGTACAGAGAGGTGACATTGCTCCTGCTTGACAAGCTCAAGAGCACTAGCAAGAGCTCTGTTCTGTTGTGCTCAAGGAACTTCTCCCTTCTCCCTCAAGGTTAATGCCTGCAACTCCTCTGGGAGCTAGCAGCTGTGCAGGCTGCTTAAGAGAAGATACCTGAAATCTCCTGGCTTCTCAGGGATTTAGCAGTGACTGCAGACCACTTGCATTATTTCTGAATGCCTGAAAGGTTACAGGAACAAACTTTGTAAGTGAATGAAAAGCGTGAAAAATATGAATGCTGTATTAACTTCCATTAACCTTCAATTTCCATCCTGAACTACTGGATTAAAACTTTCTGGGTTGAAGTTTTGGTTAAAAATCTTCTCTTTAAGAACACGTGCAATCCCAGAACTGTCTAATGTTAAATATATGCAGACTTTTCTATTCAACAGTGGTACTTCTGACTGAGAGGAATGGAAGGTAAAAAATTACAAAGTTGCATAAGCAGAGAAATCTTTAACCCTTTATTCATAGGAAGATTTTGCAAATTTTCCTAAATTCTGTCCTCATTTTATGGTCTAGTTTTGGACTAATTGAATGAGGAATGAAGAGCGATGAAAGACATCTGATTGTTCTCACTTCCTTTCTCTCATTTAAAGCCAAAAGCATTAATTTTTTTAATGTACATCTAATACTTAGTAATACATGAAGCAGACCTGTCATTACTCGTAATATAATCCATCAAAGTATCTCAACATCCTCTAGAAAGTTTTAAGTGTAAGTTCACAAGGACAGACAATGAGTTTCCCTCCTAGAAAAAACAGCCTTTGTGACTCATGGAAGCTGATGAAACAGGTAAAGATGTTTGAAATATTCCTCAAGAGAATTAACTGCATCAGCTAAGACTGGATAAGACCAGTTTGGTAATTTTTTTATTTTTTTTTCATTCTGTAGCAGAAAATCCAAGTCTCCATATGCTCATCTTCACAGATAAGTCCTTCAGTTTAGGGTTCTTTTTCTGATTTTTCTGAAACCTATCATAATGAGTGACAAAATATTGATGCATCACATGAAATGTATTCAAATGGATGAAAAATTCTCACACAACATTTCATGTTTTGTTTCTCATCCTATCATATTGCTGATGAATTACAAATAAATTTATGAAGAATAAATAGCTACATGACTTACTGTGGCTAGAAAACATCTACACATACCTAGAAGAACTCTTCTTCCTCTACAGCGCAAGTACACAAACCAGACTTCTCATTAAATGGCTATGTGACAGAACTCTATCAAATACTGTTCCTACTAAAGGGAACCCCTCAACATATCTACTTTGTGATCAACCAAAACCACCATTTAATCAATATCTGTCTCACTCCCATGGTTCATGGGGGTTTGTGTGGCTTTTGTTTGTTTGTTTATATTCTTAAATCACTATCCAAAGCCTGGCTAGATTCTTTGTGTGTGATATCCCACGACCTTTTCGTGAAGTTCAGGGGGGTTCCCCCCCACCTTTTTTTTTTAAATTGATTTTTTTGCGCTTTGGACCAGATAACATCTTGCCCTAACTGCACCTGCTATCATACTTTAAATCTTAATGAATGCACCACACCTGGAGCTCTCCCAGGCCAGCAGTAGCCACTGCCATGGGCTCCTCACTTGACTGACAGTGGTCTGCTTAAAGTCCCATTCCAGTACGACAGTAAGAATTGCTAAGAGACCTAAAAATACAGACTAAGCTCAGAAATTGTATTCTAAAGCAAGTTGTTGGTATAAGAGATGTATCAGCCCACTGTTATTCTACTTACCTTTATCCAACATTTAGGAAACACAACATAAATTGAATGATGTAGAGCACAATTACCGATAGGAAGGATTTCAGTCTGGATTGCACTTGAAAAAAAAAAAAAGCCAGTTTTTCCCTAAGAAATCCTTTACACAGCTCTGCATTACAGATGTCGTGCTATAGCTGCTCTTTCCCAAAGGGATTCTCACTTTCTTTTTGCACTCAGACATATACACACCTCTGCCTGAAAGGGCAAATGCTACAAGCTCTGCTTGCCCTTCACTGGAGGAGATCTCCCCCTGGCACTGCAGGACTGTTGCACTCTGCACATCATCAGCAGGTGAGACTTCTGCTGCCAATTTCAGCTCTGAATGGTTTCCTGCACAACTCAAGTTTCATCAGTAAATCATTACACATCAGTAAATTCCCAGTTACTAGTAGCACAGGCAACTAAATGTAGTTCCTTGAGTACCTTCTTTAAAAAAAAAAAAGTGTGTGTATATATATATATATATATATACGTTAATTGAGAAATAATTGAGAAAGACTGCAAGGAACTGCTACTTGTACTCCCCCGGTGCAGTTTTATCACAAAGCAACACCACTGGGGTTTGCACTCTGTGTTTGTGGGGAGCAGGTTGTTAATTACTAATCAAGCTGATTCACAAGTATTAGGTGAGGGTGCTTGTTGAACACCAATAAAAATCTCACTCTCATACCTCTCTTTAGCTTATTACAGTTTTACATACACGAAAAAAAAATAGATGCCATGGACTTCTCACAAGGGATTATGTAAGTAAAAAGCGTTGCAAGATGCTTTAAAATAAACTTACTTAATTTGAACACTCAAAATTCCTCTCTGCAGATGTTTGTTACCTACCTATACAGCTTCATTTCAGCTTTTCACTTTGTCTTCAGAAACAATTTGCTTCTTACAGCACTTCTAGAGTAAGGCTTGCTTCTCAAAGCTGTATTTTTATCTTTAGAGACATTATCAAATCCATCCTACCTGCATTTGCAGTGATGTATCATCTTTGCTTTTCCATAACAACCCTCTGTTGAAAACCATTACCATAAAGAGCAGGACTGTATTCAGATGTGAACAAGACATCTTTAAAACGAAGAGCCCAAAAGATAATACATTAGACTAAAGTTGCTGCTGTGAATTTTTATTTCTGATTGAGCTGATGTTCCGAGTTTTTCTGAACTATTCCAAATGAGTCATGGATGGTAGTCTTCCTACCTTGGTCAAAACTGTGAGGTCACAATACCAGTGGTGGTTAATGCAGGATTTAATGCATGAAACTGATTACTTTTACCAGCTCATGTATAATTACTATAGCAAAAACAGACTGTAGATCTCAGAAGTAAAGGGAACATCAGAGACAAAAAGGTTTAGCCAAAAAAACCCAAAAAACCCACCAGGCAATTACATGTCAAACACCCTCATATTTGTATGTATGTGAATAAGAACAATCCTAAAAATATTTTTAAAAGATACCAATGGAAACAGATAATAAATAGGCATTTTCTTTACTTGAAATTCTTGACAGCATGAATGTAATGAGCCTAGTGCAGTAACAATACAGCATAATTCCTCATTGTCCCAGTGAATAAACTACAAGAACAACTATATTTCTACTAGCTGTTATCTGTGGCTTCAGTCAATGATAACAATCATCAAAAACAGTATTTCTGCCTTAACAACCAATGAAATATAACATAATAATCCAACATATATTTAGATATGAATGCATTTTTACTGTTTTCTTGTAATAAACTCTCTCACCGTTAAAAAAATAAAGTAAACCCTATTTTGTGAATCAGATTAGAATATCATGACTTGTTTTATGACAGCGGGTGAGTTGCCCATTCAGTGTATAAATATCTGATTGGAAAAAAGCTGAAGTAGTAATTCTGCAAATTTATTTTGTAACATGTTGACTGTATCGACTACAGATATTGGTCTAGTGGTTTCCCCTTCTTAAGAATATTAAAAAAAAAAAGTATCAGTACATGAACGTGCTGTTTCTCAGTTACTATATATCCTTTTGATTTAATAAAATATTCTAATCTTTCCCCTTCTTTATGTCACAACATGAATTGGAAGGAGTCAGCTTGACTCCAATATTCTTCTCTTGGTATTTCATATGATTGAATCTGAACTGTATCTCATGCATACGACAGACAGCTGAAACAGAATTTCATCTTCTGAAGGTACTAAATAAGCATGTTCTGCTTAGAATACGTTAGAATATTTACAAGACAGTATAATTTCCAAGTTATCTTTTGAATTATCTGGACCATATCACTCAAAAGACATTCTAATGATAGAGAGAAAAAATATTGGCTTAAAAATATGAGTCAGCTTTAAGATAACATTGAAAAAATAGTTTTGTCTTTTTGTATGTGTTTCAATGTCTTCCAGAGGAAACCTGAGCAGCATGCATACTAAGCAGGCATTTATTTCAGAAGCCAGCCCTATATTTACATGGGAAGAGTTGATCCTTATACCACATCATTGGTAGTAAGAAATAGGTGGTTGCATGAAAATTTAGCCATAGAAGCACTTGTGTGTTTTTACTGCCAATGCACAGGTGCTTGTGACAGCAGAAACTGATTGTGAAATAAATTTTAAAACCTCATTACCCTTGATAAATGACAGAAAATAACTCAGCTCTTCTCTGGTCCTGCCTGTGTTTGCAAAAGTAAAGGTTGGGAGAGCAGATGCACTTAAGTGGAATGCAATACCAAAGATGTGCTTTTCTTTCTAACTGCAGCTGCACAACTGAAAAAACTACACAAAGAGACACAAAATGGTAAAGAAGCAGCCACCACATCCAAAACAGTAGGTGAAAAGGGCCAGCTGGCTGACTTACATTTACGAATCTGTACAGTCTTTCTACACTCTAACTATTCCAACAGCTCTGCAAAAGAAAAAACATCTCAACTCTCCATGAGAGGTACAGAGTTCTCTATGTGGTAAATTAATAAATTACCTAACTGCTGGTTAATTACATCCTTCCCCACTCATCATGCCAAGTATCCCTACACTATCACAAGCATCATCTCATTGCGTGAAAAAGGAAGATTACATGATCACCATAATCATTATTTTCCAACAACAACGACAAAAAAAGCTAGGTAAGTACTCTTACTTGAAGTCATCAATGTGCAGGGAATCATAATTAATCTTTATGCAGCATTGCAATTTCTCCTCAACTACTTAAGTATCATCATAATTGCAGGTCCAAAACAGGAACCTCTTGGCTTTGCTTAATGATTCTCTCTTGTGCTCTTCTCCCAAGACAAGGCTCTGATCTGAGAGCAAAGTTGTGAACAAAATTAAGAATACAAATGTGATCAAGACCAAGGCAGGTACTAATGTCTTTCCCTGAGCAGGGAAAACTGGTTAACTTTAAGTAGTTGTTCTTTGGACTGTTAGAAATTCAGAGAAGGTGACCTGATGACAGGACCAAAGGAAGGACAGGACCAGAGATCAAGGAACAGACATTTCAGTCTGTATGTGATCTCACATGTGGCATTTGTTTGTTTAGTACAAACAGAACAGCTTTGGGGTTTTTTTTAAAAAATGTTTACAGTAAAATGCTCTTTAGAATAAGCTGCTAAAGGCTGTTGCCTCCCACCTTCTTCTCCTTGAAGATCAACTTTATCTACAGAATTCTTATGTTAAGTGAATAACTGATAAGAAAAATTAAAGGGCTCAGCAGCACAATGTGTTAAGTAATTGGACCCCAGCTCCCACACCTCTTTGTCTCTTTGCTAAACCTCCTCAATCTCCCTGCTAAACCAATCCACTCTGAATATCAATCACATTTGAGCTTGGAAGTCACCGTGGGACAAAAGAAGCAACAATAATAAAATTTAAAACCTGCAAAAACATTGAAAACACCCTCAACAAAATGAGACAAAAAAACCAAACCCTCCCAAGAAAACCCACACCACATATGCAAGGGCATATTTTCTCTTATTTCAACCATTGTTTCATTCCTTCATAGATTTATTAAAACATTCTGATACAACACAGTACCCCCAAATTTCTGTGTGCCAACTCAGAGGTAAGCACCTAAAGGCAACGTCTTAAAGGCATATCTCTATCAAGATAACCACCATTGTAAAAGTTATTTATCCAGAAAGAACATTACATTTATATTTGTCTACATGAGGACATCAAATCATGTCACTACACAAAAATAACCACAAAACTATGGCTATATGACAAGAAATTCCTCTACAAAATACTTCAGAACAGAATTGCAGGAATATTTAGAGGTTTGTTTTCCTGGAATGGCTTATATTGCTTCCACGACAACATGAACAGAGAAATGAAATTAATCTCTTTTATTCTGTAGTAAGAATGTACATTGGAAGGCCAAAATCCTGTAGTCACCCACACAGCTGAACCCACAGAATGGAAAGGGTGAGTCCTCCTCCTGAAAAGTCAGCTAAGTTTTCTGGAATGACTTAAATGGTACTTTGTACCAGTAAAATTCCTTGCACAAACAAATTCTAGCAGTATCAGTGGATATTTTTTCCAAATACTGTATGTCAAAGTGATACGCATTTGGAATAAGAGCAGCTTATCTCACCCCTACTTTGAATCCTCCACAATACTTAATTTGTTAAAATTTTGTATCAGAGGCTTAAGAAACTAAAAAAAAGAGCAAAGTGGACCAAGTATAGCATTGCTAATCCTGATCAGGCTACAGTACTGATTTTATATATGATTATTTTTTTTAAGCAACCCAAAGTAACTTCTCACTTTTCCGGTGCTGAAAGCTATTCCATAATCTTCAGTTAAAATTCTTTCTGAATTTCTCTATAAAAGAACTGTGTACATCTCACCTACCCCAATTTGTTAAATGAGGGACATATCCACTGGTGAAAGTGGGAGGAAGAAGCCCCTGGTTCATATATAGCTGAGTTTCAGATGATTACATTTGGAGCTTAGGAGTTCTTCTCTGGTTTGCACCTGGATCAATACTTGTAAAGTGTCCGTCCTGCATGAAGAATTCTGCAATCAAAGAAATATCTTCCTAATCGCATGGGTAAACTGAGCAGCTGCTTCTATCTTCCTTGAGTCTTGTCTACATGGAAAAATTGTCCCCAGATACTACAGGCTGTGAATTTGAAGTGCAATGGCTGCTCCAAAATAGCCACCTACAGGACACAGTTACTGTAACCTAAGAGTAGTAAACATTCAGAAAGGCTTTAAACTGCAAGATTATTCATGTTCACCCGAGTGCCCTCAACAAGAAGCCTCAAGGGGTATTAGACTGACTTTTCAGAAGTCTAGGAATACTCAGCTCAGCTAGACTGCCACAATCAAGTGTTACAAAGGTAAAATAGCCCTTCCAATGGAAGACATTTCAAAATGCATGCCAAAAAGACAACACAGGGACTAAAATAGTTGCAGTTTTAGTGTCACAGAACAGACTTAGAAACAGTCACAATTGCAAGAGAAATATGGCACTTTTCTAATGGCATAGTCTTTGCCCCTTTATTCTTTAGGGTGCTCTGTTTGCAGGAGAAAAACCTTTTCTTGGGTTTTTTCTGCTGGCTTATACAAATTATGTTACCACTGTAAAAATCATACATAACAGAGCTAATGTTCAGGCTTGCCAATTGCTTCACAGCCGTTTCAGTTTTGTAACATCTTCTCCAAGTCATGACTTCAGCCTGCAGGCTTTTTAGTAACAATTTAATGCCTGGATCTACTTTAAATAAATAATTGCACAGGCTATATTGTGGGGGAAGCACCTGTGGGGGACTGCCGATCCAGGACATCAAATCCAGCATCGAAGGAAGATGATTTTAATGAATGGATGGAGCTGTCTGCCACCAAATAGACACTGTCAGAATTGTTATCTACCTCTTGCCATGAAGCTACTGTTTTTTAAAATTTTTCTACTGTTAAGATGTTATAGTCAGGATAAATATGTATTAGATAGGTAATTATTATTATTTCATTACTTTTGTATGTCAAACTGTTCTGATTGGTTATGGGGAACCCGGTTACTGCCCCTGATTGGTTCATGTACCCCTAAAACCTCATTGGCTTGCCAGTGGTGCAATGCAGCACCCCTATATTAGGCTAGCCACCCCCAGTTTCCCCATATTAGTTGTAATCCCTCCTTCCCTTTTCCTTTCATGTCGTGATCCACCCTCAAGTCCACCCAAGTTCCAGAATCCTCGGACCGAACCCCATAAGAGTCCCATGCACCCTAATAAGGTATTCACTCCTGTTCCTACCCCACACTGATGTGGAGCGTTTCCTTTTACCCTCGGTGGACCGTGACACTATACTTCAGAATGCCTGCTGACCTGACACAGTATACAGCCAGTCCTCCTTTAAATCCCAGAACAAAAATCACATGCTGGTAGTGTTGAAGAACTTTCTTTCTTACTCATGACCTACTATTCACTTAAAGGTCAAGAAGCATGTCATTAGAGAGCATTCAACAGTATCCAGGTTAATTCATATTAAAAAGACGTCATGTATCTGAAACCAGAAGTTTAAAATTAGCAAGCAAACATAATCTTCTTTGCTTATTTTCCAACAGTACTTGTTTGTACTTCTCTTATTCTGAGACTTTTTCTCCACATGTTCACATTACCCATGCTTTATGCCTTTTGTGGGATAAAAATCCTGACATATTTTCCCCCTGAAGCTGTGATCATCATCTTTTGAAGCCCACAGGCACAGACAATGACAAAAAAGCCCATAAACCCTTACACTTGAAGTAAGAGCTTGGCAAAAGTTTTAGCCTGGGTGTATCCTAAATATAGGGGTATCAACTAATGACCACACCAGCAAAAAGAGTATTTTTTTCTGGGTTTAATTCAAGCTTCCACAATGGAAAGTTTACTTATTCGACACTCACTCTTTTTCCTCCAGTGTAAGCCATTTTTTGTAATGCTTTATTTCAACACAGGAGAAGAGATATGAATGCCCTAAGGTTGCAAGTATTACCAACACAGATGGATCAATCTTCCAAGCATGGAATGACACACAGATCACAAATAAAGGAAACCACACAAAGTACCTAGAGAAACCTAAACAAACAAAAACAGGTCAGTGACTTGGTTCTGTGGTGCTACACAGCCATTTTGGTAATCTGCCTGGTGAAATCATACTGATCAATAGCTCCAAGGCAGCTGTGAGTTGGCTCTGTGAAAGTCTATTGACTAGAAACTTTTTTTTTTTTTTAAATTCAAATGGCAGCCTCACCCAGGCTGCAAGGTCCCATCAGCAGATGTTGACATTATCTCCCCCTCATTGTTACAGCTCATCATAAGTAAGTAGTCTGTTTTTTGAGCTTTGTTTTGATTGGGTTCTTTGGGAAAAAAAAAAAGGCCACACAGGGGAATGTGGGGGCGAAAGAAAGATTACTATTTATAATTTGGTATAGAATGAATGTTGACACTTCTATCATGTGTTTCCAATATGGTTAAAAAATCAGGATGACATTCATCTGTATTCTCCTACCTGATTAAATGGTCTTATGTTCCATTGTAGTTGCCACTTCATTCAACCTTAAGAAAAGTCTGAAAACAATGGGTTTGTTCTGCTGTTGCCTGCTACATTTCTAAAAGTATCTTTTCTCTTCTGCACCATTCTGCCAGGCACAAAAGCTGAACTCAGATATGCTAGACCTTTATGCATGTTTAAGGTCAGTGACACATGCATTGTTTACTGTTTTACATTGTCTTAACAGTCAGAAATTTGTGAGGCGGTGCCACATCCATGATCTTCAAATATGTCGAAGGGTCATGCTACACCATGTAACCTTGACACTACTGTCTCAGAAATGGAGATAGAACTGTTCCTCATGTATCACCCAGCCAGATACAGCAGTAGAACAGAGTAATACTGAAACTCTTCAACAGCCAGCTGCCACGACCTGGAAAAACCCCAATTCTTTTTGATGTAGCTAAGAGACATTTCAAGCATGATCTCACGCCCAGATTTATTCAGATGGCTTTATGATTTACGTTATTGCCTATGCAGACCTTCAAGGAAGCTACTGAGCATCATTTCATGAGGATCATTAGCTAGAACTCACTTGAAATAACAAAAAGCTCAAAACCAGCTCTATTCAAAAATCAGACAATTTTATGTTGACAACGATGAAAGCAGAGTGGGATTAGGGGGGAAATACAAACAAAACAGTCATGCCCACAAATGCCTTGTTTTGGAGTCAGTGCGTACCCAAAATGAGTAAGATATACAAGTCTTTTAGAGAGATTTGGCTTATTTCTCTATTTTCTTCAGATACAACCTCATAAGAAATGTGTGTAATTTCTCTCCAAATCCCAGTTTGATCAGTAACATGCTCTATGACCCTGAGTGACATGCTCTGTTTTCCTTCCCCCTTGTCTTGCACATTTGCCTGGCATTCACTTCAATGCTGCACACTACCCACAAATTAATCGAGTTTATGATACCAAAGGATATTGTTAAACAAATAATTCCTATACGTTGTAGCAATAGTTGAAGTTTGACATTTGTTTTTGGAATCACTGGCAACTGCAATGAAATGTAAGATTTTACTTCATTTAGAAAAATGAGATGCTATTGGAAAACCAGCTCCAACCAACACATTTAACTCTTAACCCACTTCTTTTTTGTGCACTATACACTTGGGCAGTTTCTGCATGGAATTACACTTTGTGTAGTGGTGTTGTGTCAGAAATTTACTGGACTAGTGCAATCATCACTGAAGATTAAATCTTGCATTCTTTAAATTCCAGCATTAGAAGCAGAACTGTCTTGGGCTATTAAGAAACGCCAAGCACTTTCACTTCTTATTTCCCTCAAGAAGGAAAAATATTCAATACTGAACTGCTGACAGTTGATACTGAATACAGATGAGCAATCTGAAATCTGTAGCCACCCATTTCATATTAAGTATGCAGTCATAACATTCTTGTCATAACCTAAATTGAATACACATTCATTGTACTGTTAACTCAGGATACTAGGAACTTCTGGCAGTAGCATAAGATTTAGTGACTCTCACCACTTTTCCTTAAACAAAGATACATAAATTTTAAACTTATGCAGTGGGCATGATACAGGAAAATTTTGATGGATATGCAATTTCTTCCTTGTATCTTTCTCTTCTTGTCTTTCCTGGTTCACAGAAGCTGAGAGCTAATGGAAGTGACCAGACTATAAGGTTCATCAAGAGAAACTGTAGATCAAGTGGGGCCTCTACAGCATACTCTGTTATCTGAGCAGGATTAACACCAGTCTGACAAATTCTCCTTCCACCCTTGCTGATTCAGAACGGACATTTAAATGAAGCTGCTAACTCTAATGAGCAGCACACTGCTGGTTGTCTGAAGTGAGCTATACACCACTTACAATCAAACTGTAAACCAGTCATTTCACTTCACTGATCTTGTTCAGGCTTCCCAGAGTTTAACAGACAACTCATTATCCAGTCCATCACACTGCCTGTCCACCTCTCTCCTCCAATTGCTTCAAGACACAGGACGAAGCAACTCATGCTAACCTATACAACCTGTTTTCTGAGCATCCTTGCTCTCAGAAGGCTGATGTTCACAGTGGATAGAAGGGAAAAAACTCCAAAACAAAATCAAAAACCCCACACCATCAGCAAGCTGATTCACAGCACCTTTAGCAGTGCTAGCAACAACTAACAGTTACAAATTCTCCAGCATGTCAAGGACAGATTTCCTAAACGTGGTTCCCTAAAATGGTGTATTTCTTCTGGCATCTTAGGTAAATTAACTAGCAGGAACCTCAGCAATAGAAATGGAATTAAAATAACATAACCTTGACACTTTGGGGGTTACTCATTTTGCCATGAAGAGCAGCTGTATCCTGTTATTTGTGATGGGAGTCTTTTGACAGCCCACTGCTGCAAAGCACACACACATGGTCTTGTGCAATTTGGGTAACAGCACAGAAGAATCAGGCCTTTTATTCTGTTCACATACAAAACTGTGCTTTCAGAACTCGTCTCTATCAGACCCCAGCAGAAAGACGTGATGAATGGGCCCCGAGAGAGCACTTCTCCTTGCCTTCGGCTGCAATGGCTTGCAGGCATATGACACTCCATCAATACTGAGAGCTGGCAGCTTGAAAGGCGGGAAGGACGTTCAGTGATAGCATGCATCTGCTTAGTAACAGCATTGGTGCTCCACTCCTTTTCCCATTCATTGCCTGCAGGAACGACTCCATTGAGAGACTCACCATCAACAGATGGTCCCAGGCTAAGGTGTAATCAGGAGCAGCTTGCTAAATTTACCCCAAACAAATAGAATTACAGGCTTTTTTGGAATCTGAACTGGATTGGGAACTTGGGTGGTACAGTGTTAACATGAATATATCCCAAAACGATGATCTAAAGTTGTCTGTGAAAATCATCTCTGCCCTAAAGTTGCATATTTATACTCATGCTGCTTATTGTCTCAGCTTTTACAATAGATGCTTATTTTGAGAGAATTTTTAGCTGCATCCTAATTAAGCCATTTACCTCCTACAGTCCTCTTTTCCCCTCAGGATATACTCTGCTGAAAACGTTTTAATGCAAAATCTACACTTTCATCACTTTCAACTCACGAGTATTTCATATGTCAACTATTTACTCCATTAAGAAAATAAAAACTACTATTAAAATGGAACAAGTCTTTACCAAGACAGAAAACTATGTTATAACACAGAATTGGATGTGTATATGCCTTGAAAGCACTATTACCTTGAAATTATTTGCTGTTGTGTTGAACACATTTAACTTTGGAATCATGCCCTGTTACAATCCACTAATAGCAATTCCAAGCAGAAGGAAAGGAAAAAAAAAATACTAATTTCAAGTACAAGTTCAGAATCAAGATTCAGTATTTGAATTTACAGTCACTGTGCCGAAAATTATTTTTTTCTTCTTAAACAAAAATTTATAAAACTGTACCAGAGAAAAATCAGTTGTCTTCCACAGACTGGCATACACATGTAAAATAACACCTAAAGTACTAGAAGACTGAACTAGTAAACCTATGGATCTGATCCCACCAGTAGATTTCATAGTGTGATTGCATGCAAACTAATGCACATAGGTTTGTTAAATTCCATTTGTAGCAAAACTGACCACAGTCTTATGCATTAATTTGATCACTTGGAGGACAAACTGTCTAAGTGACAAAAAACATGGAACACCAGTTTTGAATGTCATTGCTGAAGATGATACGCCAGTGCTGCTCTGAGGTTAAAAACCAGACAAATGAAAGGAAGCATTGCCTCACTTTATGCTACCCTAGTGCCTTCAGATGGCAAAATCTGACTTACCAGTGAAAGCACAATAAAAGCTAATTTCTTCGAACTAGCTTTGAAATAAATTAAGCACCCTTTTTTTTCATACCTTTTAAAATTTAGGCCATTTCCAAAATTAATGAAACCATCCTCCTGAGGCTGTAGTTCTTCAGCAGCACAAGGTTTTAAGCACTGTTGTTTAACTGAAGGACTCTCTGTACTTCAATCTCAGGTGTACTGCTCTCTAATTGTACCAAAACCACTGCTCCTGGGGCTACAAGGTAGATCCTGACATGTGAAGTGATTTGGTTAAAATAACAGCAGGTGGCCCATAGCAGAGTTGACCTTGATCAACCCCTTGATCCATTTCTTAGTATCCAAGCTGTCATCACAACTGAGAATGACAAATGTTTAACTACAGGAAGATCTCAGCAGTCAGCCACAGAGTAAGGAACTAGAACTAAAACCAGCAGATCTGCCAAAACCCTTCACACCATGGAGCTGTGGCTTAGAGAAGAACTAGGAACATACATCACAGCCTTGAACTTCACACCACCATTTGTGCGCTCACCTGCTCAATCCCTCTTTAGCACTGAGTGATTGCCATAAAGAGCTCCTCAGTTGCCATTTCTGCATGTAAAGGCTTAGGTCAAAACTTCTGTCTCTATGGACCAGAAACTCTCCTTCTGTGTAATTACAATCTACTACATTAATCTGGTACACGTAAGTAAGCACTGCAAATCACTAGAACTATGAATTTTAATTTTTTATGGCAACCTATACAGGCTTTTATTAATCCTTGCCAAGGTCACAACTATATACTTCTTGGGTTTGGTTATGTAACAAATATTGGCTTTGATCTAAGTATTTGTAAATGTCAGAAAGATTTTTAAAATCAACTCAGAAGTACCAAGTACGAGACTTCTTTTTAGCTAGTATGTACTTTAAAAAAAAAAAGCCAACAACAAAACCAAACCAATCCAAAATAACAACAAAAAAACAAACAAGCTACAGATATTTAACCTTTAAAAAAACTGTCAAGATCTAAGTGATATAACTGATAACAAATGTTTATCGTTTATAGTGGAAACCCTAGAAAATGCTTAAGTACTGAGACAGAAAAGGTGAGTTGCATGTCATATTCTTCACAGAGCCTGTGGTCCCTCCATGAACACCAGAGGCACACCTGACACCTCCTAGTGAGCTATGGAAAAGGAGAAGTTCCCAGATGGGCAATAACTACTATCTTCTGTCACCCCCATAGATCCATCAATGGCTATGATGGGTTACCCCACATTGGAAGTCACACCTGAACCATTCAAGAGGTGCAGACTTGATGTGCATTACAAACAACACATGGCCAAACATAATTGCAGCTTTGGGTAACACAAACCTCTGTGTGTAACAGCAAAAAGTCTGCTATACATTTCACTAAAATTATTGAGTTACCACAATGCTAATAGCCAGTGACACAAAAAAGAGTTAATTAAAAGGAACCAGAAAAGAGATACTGTAGGAATGCTACAGTAATGCTTTTCAAAATAAAACAGATACATTCTGTAAAAGATGAGACATACATCTTCCCTGAGATATATATGTTTCAGATTTGGAACTGTGTTAATTATTGTACAAAGGTTTCTACATCTATCACATGTATTTTGCAATTAGTGTTAAAGTTCTGGTTTTAGGGCAAAATTCATTTTGTATTGAGAGAATGGTGAATACTTAAATTTGAAGAAGATTCTGCCAGCTGACGTCTGTCTCCGTAGCATCAGCATTATCATATAAATTTAATGGAGCAGAGTACAAAGACCAAGCTATAAGTCTTACCATTTACTTGGGAAAAAAGGTAATAAAGTAATAACCTCAAGACTGCATAGAGAAGCTTGAGATGTACTGTGTGTAAATTGCAGATCATGTACTAAATCCACCTAAGGAAAGTGTAATTTGTAAATGCAAAACCCACCATCCATCCATCCGATTACAAAATTGAGATGATAAAGCTATTTCATAAGTGAGTCCTGGGTGGATTTTTCTATAACTGTGTCATTTTACTGTTCCCTAGTCAAATAAGGAAATTAAAGTGTGCTTTGTGCTATTTACTAAATTTGGCATTGAATAATTTTTTTCCTCTTTCAACTTTGTAAATCTGTAAGTTTAGTAAGCCTATGCAACCATTAAAAATAATTTTTACTCTTCAACAAAAGCGTGTGCCAATATACAGACGCCAGAAAAATCGTACAAAGTGGCTTATTCAAAAGCCTTCCATTTAAGAAAGTGATTAAAAAAGCAGGCCTCTTCTCTGGGAAGTATGGCTTGGCTTCACAGCCTTGCATAAGCAGACTCCTTAACTTGAGGTCTTCCACTGAGCACCTGGCAACAGAAGCAATGCAGGAAGCCTGTGGCAAGTTCAAAAGGACATTCCCATGTTAAAGGTGCAAAGGCTTCCCTTCCTCTGATCCTAGGTCAGTGAGATAGGTGGTATTTAGGAAGATAAGGGATTGCCTAAGGAGACCCCAATCTTTGTTCCCTTAGTTGTGGGAAGAATTTTTTAGCAATGCTAATCCCTCCTCACTTGCATTCCATGGTCTTACAGGTAACCACCGGATTCACAAAAAAGCACTGGTCCTTCCATTCCTCTCTCCTCTCTCCTGCCTCCGTCCCCCAGGTTGGTGCCCGCTCCTTCGCATGGCACAAAAACCACATAAAAAATGCTCCATTATTAAAAGCGCAGCCCCGGGCACACCAGCGGTGCCCCACAGAGCGGGCAAGGGGATGCTGCGGGGTGGGAGCAGATGGACCCCTCGGCGGAGAACTTCCCGACGAGGTTTTGGGGGCTCCCAGCAGCGAGGGCACTGCCAGCTCCACGCAGCAAGCCTCCAGCAGAGGCTTTATTTTTTGTTCTTTACGATCTTGACGTCAATGTAAAATAAAGGTAATTTGGGCTCAGGTTATAAGCAACATAAAAACATAAGGAGGAAGCTGGCAGCAGCAGCCTTGACTTCAGGCTTCAGAAAGCCTGTGAGAGCCTGCCAAAACACAATCTTAGCTGAAGGCATTAGCACATCTGAGACCCCCCCCGGATGCCTAAAAACAAAAACACAACAAACCCGAAAATGCTCTCTCTAGCAATGCCACCGTCTCCACCTCCTGGTGGGGCGGGAGGGAGGGGGAAAGCAGAGTCTACGCACGGGGTTTTGGCTGAGAATGCGGGACAGAAAAGAACCTCAGATGAAAGTAAGTGTGACAAGTTCAGCTTGCAGCAAGTCTGTGCAGCCAAGTTATAAATCCCTCAAATAGGGTCTCATAAGGAAAACGTGAACACTGTCTGAATAGATGGCACCTTGACTTGAGAGGAGTTTGGCCTCCCTTCCCCTGCCAGAGCAGCCTTGAGGCAGAGGGACGAGCTGTCCCTCCCCCTCCCAGGAC
>WBMV01001470.1:1014-16595 GCA_013396655.1 Campylorhamphus procurvoides
CATCCCACCTGGATCTGGCTGGGATGCAGAATTAAAACCCCATGGATCACTGGGCCATCCCACCTGGATCTGGCTGGGATGCAGAATTAAAACTCCATGGATCACTGGAGCATCCCACCTGGATCTGGGTGGAATGCAGGGTTAAAACCCCATGGATCACTGGAGCATCCCACCTGGATCTGGCTGGAATGCAGGGCTAGGAATTGGGATACCAGGAGCATGACCACAGCAGGTCAGGGGTGGATGTGACATGCAGGCAAACCTGGTGGCCACTGGTGCCACCACGGTGCCATCTCCTCATGGAACACCCCTTGGAGCAGAAGGGTCCGGGCCACACGAGCCGCTGCTCTTCCCATCCTCCCCTTGTTTTTTCCTGGCTTTAATCGGGATTGATGATTAAATTTCCTCTTCCTGGCACTGGCTCCTCCTGCGCCCAGCGCGGCAGGAGGAGTTGTGACAAAATCGGGGTGACAACGGGGTGGCTGCGGGTCCTGGCGTGGCCAAACCCCATTCCCGGGGGTCAGCTGGGGCTTCCCGGCCTCATCCAACCCCTTTCCCCGGCTCCCCAGGCAGGAGGAGCCACACAGAACCACTTCAAAGCGCCCTCGGGAGCCCTTCTGTGCCGTGGTATTTTGGGAGCTTTGGGGAGGACAAGCTCCTTCCAGGTGGGAAATCCCGTTCCTGAAGTGGTTTTCATCCCGCTTTGCCGATGGAAACCACCGGGATGGCACCCGGGATGCAGCTGGGTGGGTGCTGGACCCAGCCTGGAGCATCCAAGGGGCTCCTGCCCCTCTCATTCCTCAGGGGTTGTGCCAAAGTGTCATTCAAATCGTTATCTGAGCCGCTGCTTTGATCCTCCATTCCATCCCTAGTGTGATTAATTCCCATCTTTTGGACACTGTAAAGTCTAAAATGACTTACACCTCACGCTGGATCATCCCAGGGGGAGGGGTTTGTGCACCTGGAATTCCAGCTCATCATCCTCAAGCGGTAAAACCACATCTCCAGTCTGGAAAATGGAATTGGGACTCCCTTAAAAGTCAGAAATTGGTGTCTGATGGGAGCAGCTTTCCCGGTGCTGAGGATGCCATCCTGGGAATTCATCTTGCAGGAATTCCATGGTAAAGGTCATTCCTCCCTCTGTTCCCCTGTGGTGTTTCCCGAGCACAAAACCAGATGGAAATGATCTCCATCTGCCCAAACAGTGCTTAGGAAAAGGGTGCTCTGGGATGACATTCCATGAGCGTGGCTGGATTTTTGGGGGAAGAGAAAAGCTCCTTTTGGCCGTGATGTTGAGTTTGAAATCGCTGGCAGGAGCTGGAAATGCTCCCCAGTTCCAATGAGCCCCAAAGGATCATGGAATCACAGAATCCCAGAGTGGCTTGGATAGGACCTTACAGACCATCTAATCCACCCTAATCCACCCCTCATGTTGAGCTCCTGAAACATTCCAGATGGGAACATTTCCAAAGCTAGGCCCAAGGAAATCTACTTCCCTAGGGAATTTAAGGAGCTCCCTGGCTTTGCTGCAGCCCCTTTGCCCCAACTTTGGTGGGACTCCAGCAAATCCCNTGTGTGTATAACACACGGGAATTCCTGCAAACAGGAAGAAACGTGGAGGAAAACACTAATCCCTCATTTCTTGCGTTAACCACAGCTTGGGAGCAGCTCCACAGATTCCCGTGGCACCCAGTTCCAAGAAAAGGCTTTGTGCTCCTTAAAACCCCATGGATCACTGGGGCATCCCACCTGGATCTGGCTGGGATGCAGAATTAAAACCCCATGGATCACTGGGCCATCCCACCTGGATCTGGCTGGGATGCAGAATTAAAACCCCATGGATCACTGGGCCATCCCACCTGGATCTGGCTGGGATGCAGAATTAAAACTCCATGGATCACTGGGCCATCCCACCTGGATCTGGCTGGGATGCAGAATTAAAACCCCATGGATCACTGGGCCATCCCACCTGGATCTGGCTGGGATGCAGAATTAAAACCCCATGGATCACTGGGCCATCCCACCTGGATCTGGCTGGGATGCAGAATTAAAACCCCATGGATCACTGGGCCATCCCACCTGGATCTGGCTGGGATGCAGAATTAAAACCCCATGGATCACTGGGCCATCCCACCTGGATCTGGCTGGGATGCAGAATTAAAACCCCATGGATCACTGGGCCATCCCACCTGGATCTGGCTGGGATGCAGAATTAAAACCCCATGGATCACTGGGCCATCCCACCTGGATCTGGCTGGGATGCAGAATTAAAACCCCATGGATCACTGGGCCATCCCACCTGGATCTGGCTGGGATGCAGAATTAAAACCCCATGGATCACTGGGCCATCCCACCTGGATCTGGCTGGGATGCAGAATTAAAACCCCATGGATCACTGGGCCATCCCACCTGGATCTGGCTGGGATGCAGAATTAAAACCCCATGGATCACTGGGCCATCCCACCTGGATCTGGCTGGGATGCAGAATTAAAACCCCATGGATCACTGGGCCATCCCACCTGGATCTGGCTGGGATGCAGAATTAAAACCCCATGGATCACTGGGCCATCCCACCTGGATCTGGCTGGAATGCAGGGCTAGGAATTGGGATACCAGGAGCATGACCACAGCAGGTCAGGGGTGGATGTGACATGCAGGCAAACCTGGTGGCCACTGGTGCCACCACGGTGCCATCTCCTCATGGAACACCCCTTGGAGCAGAAGGGTCCGGGCCACACGAGCCGCTGCTCTTCCCATCCTCCCCTTGTTTTTTCCTGGCTTTAATCGGGATTGATGATTAAATTTCCTCTTCCTGGCACTGGCTCCTCCTGCGCCCAGCGCGGCAGGAGGAGTTGTGACAAAATCGGGGTGACAACGGGGTGGCTGCGGGTCCTGGCGTGGCCAAACCCCATTCCCGGGGGTCAGCTGGGGCTTCCCGGCCTCATCCAACCCCTTTCCCCGGCTCCCCAGGCAGGAGGAGCCACACAGAACCACTTCAAAGCGCCCTCGGGAGCCCTTCTGTGCCGTGGTATTTTGGGAGCTTTGGGGAGGACAAGCTCCTTCCAGGTGGGAAATCCCGTTCCTGAAGTGGTTTTCATCCCGCTTTGCCGATGGAAACCACCGGGATGGCACCCGGGATGCAGCTGGGTGGGTGCTGGACCCAGCCTGGAGCATCCAAGGGGCTCCTGCCCCTCTCATTCCTCAGGGGTTGTGCCAAAGTGTCATTCAAATCGTTATCTGAGCCGCTGCTTTGATCCTCCATTCCATCCCTAGTGTGATTAATTCCCATCTTTTGGACACTGTAAAGTCTAAAATGACTTACACCTCACGCTGGATCATCCCATGGGGAGGGGTTTGTGCACCTGGAATTCCAGCTCATCATCCTCAAGCGGTAAAACCACATCTCCAGTCTGGAAAATGGAATTGGGACTCCCTTAAAAGTCAGAAATTGGTGTCTGATGGGAGCAGCTTTCCCGGTGCTGAGGATGCCATCCTGGGAATTCATCTTGCAGGAATTCCATGGTAAAGGTCATTCCTCCCTCTGTTCCCCTGTGGTGTTTCCCGAGCACAAAACCAGATGGAAATGATCTCCATCTGCCCAAACAGTGCTTAGGAAAAGGGTGCTCTGGGATGACATTCCATGAGCGTGGCTGGATTTTTGGGGGAAGAGAAAAGCTCCTTTTGGCCGTGATGTTGAGTTTGAAATCGCTGGCAGGAGCTGGAAATGCTCCCCAGTTCCAATGAGCCCCAAAGGATCATGGAATCACAGAATCCCAGAGTGGCTTGGATAGGACCTTACAGACCATCTAATCCACCCTAATCCACCCCTCATGTTGAGCTCCTGAAACATTCCAGATGGGAACATTTCCAAAGCTAGGCCCAAGGAAATCTACTTCCCTAGGGAATTTAAGGAGCTCCCTGGCTTTGCTGCAGCCCCTTTGCCCCAACTTTGGTGGGACTCCAGCAAATCCCTTTGCCTGTGTCATGCTATAGATTCTTTTCCAGAGCTCAGGAAGCTGCCAAGGTACTTTTAATAAAGCTCCATCACTGCAGCGAGCCCAGAAAACTCCCTGGGATGAGCCCTTCCCAGGCCAATGTTCCCCTCGCTGTGAATTAATTAGAGCCGTGATGGTTAATGAGCACGGGGAGGAGGGGTAAGTGGCAGGTTTGATCTGCCTCTCCTCCTATGGAAGCAGATGGCTGAGTTATTCCCTTTTTATTTGCATCCCTTGGCAGGCTCTGGAGCATCTCTGGCACAGGCAGCATTTCCAGGTGTCTGAGCTCTGCTTGCTCAGGATACCTGGGGTTTAGGAGTGGGAGAAAGCCAAGAAATTCCAGCAGGATTTATATTGTAGGTATAACTTGCTCCTTCCAGAGCCAATTACCCACGGAAACGTCTCACAAACGAGGCTTGGAGCACTTGGAATTGGCAAACAAAGCTCTGTCTTCCTTCTGCCAGGCTCCCCAAATGGATTCTTTCTGCTTCCTTTCGGGAATCACAGGGCAGGTTTGCTCCTCCGCGTGCCTTTATCCCATTCCTTTTTATTTAACAGGAATCTGGAGGGATTGTTCCCTTTTCTTCCCCAGCCACAAACCCCCCATCCATTACAGGGGCTGAAGGCAGCAATTCCCTACGTTATATTTGCAAGCCTGGCCCCTCTTTTTTGCCTTTCCTCAGACTCCAGCACGGCATTCCCCAGCCATACCCACCTGGAGCAGGTGAATATTCCTGGCATAGGTGGGATCTCACCTGCAGAGCTGCTGGAAGGACATGGAGCTGCTGGAGCGAGTCCAGAGGAGGCTCCAGGATGGTCAAAGTGCTGGTGGGAGGAAGGGATGGGAGAGCTGGCATTGTTCAGCCTGGGAAGAGAAGCTTTGGGGTGACCTCATTGTGCCCTTCCAGGACCTGCAGGGAGCTAAAAGAAGCATGGAGAGAGACTATTATAGGATGGGGGAATGGCTTCCCACTGCCAGAGGGCAGGGACAGGTGGGATATTGGGAAGGAAATCTCCCCTGAGAGGGTGGTGATGCCCTGGCACAGGTTGGGCAGAGAAGCTGTGGCTGCCCCTGGATCCCTGGGAGTGTCCAAGGCCAGGTTGGACAAGGCTTGGAGCCACCTGGGCTGGTGGGAGGTGTCCCTGCCCATGGCAGGGGATGGGATGAGCTTTGAGGTCCCTTCCACCCCAAACCATTCCACGATTCATCCATCTGTGGCCACCTTGGTGCCAAAGGGCAGTGGTGGGAAGCAGGGCTGGTGTCACCTGTGAGGGCCGTGCCACAAACCCTCCCGGGAGGTGCCAGTGACCCCCAGCCCAGGGAACAATCACTCCCCACTAATAACAGGGATTACTTTTGTAAGCCGGATGAGGAAGTGCACAAAGCAAACGACAAAGCTTCCGGAGAGGCTTTTAATATCTCTGGCTGTCTGACACCCACTGAGAGAAGGGACAAAGGGCAGCAGGGAGGTGGAGGGGACAGAGGAGAGAGGTGTCCAGGTAAAGCTGCCAGCCTCCTTCCACGCTGGCACTGCCACTGGCATCTTTGCAGAAGCCACGCTCACCTTGTCCCGTGGGAAGGGATGGATTTGGGGTGCTTTGCACCAGCCTCCCACATCCTGCAAGTCTCCCTTGTTGTTGTAACCAAAATCAGGGAACCTCAGAAAGGTTTGGGTTGGAAGGGACCTTAAAGCTCATTTGCCATGGGCAGGGACACCTCCCACCAGCCCAGGATGCTCCAAATCCCCTCCTGGCCTCGGACACTCCCAGGGATCCAGGGCCAGCAACAGCTTCTCTGCCCAACCTGTGCCAGGGGCTCTCAGCCAGGAATTCCTTCCCAATATCCCACCTATCCCTGCCCTCTGGCAGTGGGAAGCCATTCCCTGTGTCCTGTCCCTCCACCCCTTGCCCAGGGTCCCTCTCCAGCTCTCTTGGAGCCCCTTTAGGTACATTTTTATAACCCAAATCCTTTATTTTAAGCCACCGTAGCCAGTAAATAGCCCAGTTCCTTTCCCCTTGTCACCCCCTTCCCTGGAGCAGCTCCAAAGGACAGTGACTTGGGGGCTCTGTTGTCACCTCTCCTGTCTTGGGGGGTTGCTGACACACCACCAAGGACAAAGAGCATCGATTATATCCAAATAAAATGATATTAAACATCCTGCAAGCCCCCCCAGTGCCAGCTTAGCAGAGCCCTCCTGCCCTCCATGGCTCTGCCAACAAAGCCAGGCTTGGCCAAAGCCACGATTTAAGCCCTAAGAGATAAAACCCACTGGGCTGCTCCTTCCTCAGAGCTCCATGCCCGCCTTGCCTGGTGGGACAATCCTTTCTACTGCACCGGATTTGCCTCTCAATGCTTCATTATGTCTCAAGGTCACAAGGATATTTTCCCTTTTTCTCCCCTTTAATAAATGAAAAAAGGCCAAGGCTGAATTGCTCTCTCACAAGCACTGAAAGGAGAACGGCGAGCACTGGGCTCAGAGGGTTTTATTGCTTTTCTAAGCCCTTTATTCCCACTCCTTTTCCACAAAATGCCCAGTTCTCTTCTTTTCCAGCTGGTTTCATTCCCAGTGTTGTGGAATTATTATTATTATTATTATGATTATTATTATTATTATTAAGAAGCCCCTCCCTGCAATAACAGCTCAACCCAAAAGCTGAGCTTCCCTCTCAGAGGAATTGCCACCTGATTCCCATTGAAAAAGCTGGAAAATTGGGGCTAGAGGTGATGTCGTGGTGGGCACCCCATGGGAAGGGTTTGGGGCTTGTGTGGTCCATTTGTGCCCTGGGATGGCATTGCAGGGGAGCAGCAGGGGGGAGATTTGGGGGAGAAATATCGGGTTCTTTGAAGCCCCTGGTGAAATTCCCACTGGCTTTGACCACAGCCATGGCATGGAGCTGGAGCCTCTCTGGTGGCTTTCCTTGGCCCACATGGAGAAATATCCCTTCCTGGCAGAGGGGACACAATTATTGATGGGTCTCCATGAACCTTGAAATGAGGCTGAGAGGGCTCCAACCTCCATGTCCTCAGAAACTCAGCTGGCCTGTGGGATTTGTGGAGTCAGGGAAGAGGTTCCAGTGGATTTCTGTGGCTCTGGATCAGGCCCAGGGCTTGAGAAGGGGCACAGAGGAGCACAAAGTCCTGTTTTTCAGCCAGGAATGCTTTTGGCTTTAGCTAAACCTCCTTCTAGGCTGCTTTTCTGTGTCCCTCAGTGGTTCAGGGATGATCCCTCCACTATTTTTGGGCTGTTGACTCCCAGATTTCCCCCTAAAGACCTTCTTATATCAAGATCCACCTCATGGTGCTGCCAAGCCATGCACCTTTATTTAGTTATTTATTTATTATGCTCCTTGAATCACTACCAGACCCTTTCCACTCTCTGGAATATTAATTATGGCCATGAATCTCTGGGGCTTCCTGGCTCATGTGGGAAGGAACAGGGATGCAACACTCCCAAAAAACCTTATTTATGGCTCTGGAAATCCTGGGGGATGCTGGAGCTGCCACAAAGCCCCACCAGGGCAGCTTTCCATGGGGGAAAAGGGGCAGAAAGCTTCCCCCTGGCCATGGCATTCCTGTGGAGGCTCCAGCTGCACCAGCAAACCAACTGGGCTAACTGGTTTTTCCCCGGCACAGTTTTGGCAGATCTCCTGATGCAAAGCCCAGGGCGAGCAGTTCCTGAGCTCTGGCATCTCACAGGGGTTGCGGCCCCCAAATATCCCTGGAAACCTGGGGGGAATCTTCCAAAAGTGAGGGTTGTTTTTTTCCCCCTCCTCCTTTAAAGCCTCATTTCTCTGCCTGCTCCGAGCTTTCATCCTTCCCCTGGTTCTTGCAGGAGAAGAGGTCCATCCACCACGCTCCCCGAGGAGCCTCCAAGGCCTCTCAGGGGAGGGTTTTTCCAGCCTTTATGATTCCATCCGACATAAAGGATAAACACATCCAAGGAAAACACCTGCCTTGAGAAGGTGACGATGTCTCAGTGAGCTAAAAATGCTCACACCTCCTCAAACATCAGGAAAAAACCTCACATTGAGAGGGATGTAAAAGGCATAAACATCCCAAATCCACTCCTGGGCGAGTTTTTAGAGCCTCTGAGAAAAGGAAGGAGCAAGTCAACAAGTCAGGATTTTCCCCATCAATAATTGAGGGAGAGGACGAGGCGCTCGGAGCTTTCACAAAGCACAGCCCGAGCATCCAATATTTATCTCCCAGCCTTGAATAATGCATCGGGAAACGCTTCTAAACGCGGGTGTTTCCAGGCAAACCAATTTATGGCATGAAAAGTTAATGGGGCAGAGCTTCTCCGAAGGAAAACTGGCAGCAGGAGCAAGAAGCATCCCTCAGCTCCTCCTCGTTCCTCCGCAATCAGGGGGGACAATCCCATAAATTCTAATTAAGGAGTCGTTTGCTATCAATTAGCCCATGTAAGTAGATTTCACTCATTCCCTGAGCTAAATCACTTAAGCCCTGGCATTTCCTCCTCGCTGCTGCGGGGCCGGTGTGGGGATGGGAATGGAGGGATTGGGAAGCCAGTCCTGGTCCTGGCACTGATTTCCCGTGGGATTTTGGTGGGATGGGTCTGTCTTCATGGGTTGATTCCCTCAGGAGATGGGTGGGAGTTTGTGTCCAGAGAGGTGGAATGGGTTGGACTTTCATGGTCCACCAAAATGGGGTTGACTTTGATGACCCACCAGAATGGGTTGGACTTTGATTATCCACCAAAATGGGTTTGACTTGGATGACCCACCAGAATGGGTTGGACTTTGATGACCCACCAGAATGGGTTTGACTTTGTTGACCCACCAAAATGGATTTGACTTTGATGACCCACCAGAATGGGTTGGACTTTGATGACCCATGAGAATGGGTTTGATTTTGACGACCCACCAGAATGGGTTTGACTTTGATGACCCAGCAGAATGAGCTGGACTTTGATTATCCACCAGAATGGGTTTGACTTTGTTGACCCACCAAAATGGATTTGACTTTGATGACCCACCAGAATGGGTTTGACTTTGATGACCCACCAAAATGGGTTTGACTTTGATGATCCACCAGAATGGGTTGGATTTTGATGACCCACCAGAATGGGCTGGACTTTGATGACCCACCAGAATGGGTTGGACTTTGATCATCCACCAAAATGGGTTGGAGACTTTGATGACCCACCAGAATGGGTTGGACTTTGATGACCCACCAGAATGAGCTGGACTTTAATGACCCACCAGAATCGGTTGGACTTTCATGGTCCATCATAATGGCCTGGACTTTAATGACCCACCAGGCTCCTTTCCAAGTGGGACTATTCTGTGATGCTGTGGCTGGAGGAGGTGGGTGTTGCGTGTCTGGGGCAGTGCTCACAGCTGGCCCTCAGAGAGGTTCTGGATGAGTGGAGGTGAAGGACAACAAGAGCAGGAGCTGCTCCACACCCTGCTGCATCCCCAAACCAGTGGGCAGCATGGATATATGGACAAGAGCCCTGGAGGAGCACATTCCCAGAGGTGTCTGCTGGTAAATCCACCCTGATTTTCACGCCACACGTTCCCTCCCCACCTTGACCTTCAACCTGGGCAATTCCCGGCAGTCAGCTCCGGGGAAACCAGTGCCTTCCAGTTTTCCTGGAGGGCTGAATCCAGAATCCCAGAATCCAGGGGTGGGGGCAGGGGCTGGCTGTGTCCCTGCAGCATCCCCAGCCATTCCCAGGAGCTCCTGCCACGTCAGGCTTCTCCTTGTGAAACGCGGCGAGATAAGATAAGAAAGGTTCACAACCTCTCATCACAGGACAAGATTCCTCATCTCCAGCCGGGCTCCTCTGTTTGTGATGTTGATTTGTGTCCTCTCCAGCCTCCAGCAGGAGATGGAATTGCCTCCGCTGGGATTGCAGCTCGCTCTGATCACAGGAAATTGCTTTTGACAGCTTTGCGATAGAAACACCTCGGGCCAAGCTCACCCCTGGGGGCTCCGTTGGCTCTGGGAGAACAAAAAAACCAGCCGTGAAAAGCCTGGAGACAGAATAACCCGCATGCCAAAATCGTCCTTCCAGCTGGCAAGGGAGGGTTTAGCTTTGAGAGCAATGCGGGGAGAGCCAGAAGGAGGGAGAGGATGCTGCACCTCCTTGGAACGGTGGGATGCTGGGCTTGCCTCCCCCAGGAATTCACCTGGCACAAACAGCCCTAAAAATCCTGAAGTAACCCCAAACGCTCCCGTGCAAACCGAGCTGAACTCGGCGAAACCAGCGCTACCACTTTTCTAGGAGTTCCTTCTTCCTGGGCTTCAGGAATAACCAGGGTTGTGCTGGCACAGAGCTCTGGACATCCGAGGGGTTCTCATCAACTCCTCTGGCATGGGTTACCCAGAGAAGCTGTGGCTGCCCCTGGATCCCTGGAAGTGTCCAAGGCTGGAAGGATGAGGATTGTCCAGGGATGGCTGGAACGGGACAGGGCTGGAGCCTCTCTGCTCTGGGGACAGGCTGGGAGAGCTGGGGGGGGTTCACCTGGAGAAGAGAAGGATCCAGGGAGAGCTGAGAGCCCCTTCCAGAGCCTAAAGGGGCTCCAGGAGAGCTGGAGAGGGACTGGGGACAAGGCATGGAGTGACAGGACACAGGGAATGGCTTCCCACTGCCAGAGGGCAGGGAGAGATGGGATATTGGGAAGGAATTCCTGGCTGGGAGGGTGGTGATGTTGGCACAGGTTGGGCAGAGAAGCTGTGGCTGCCCCTGGATCCCTGGAAGTGTCCAAGGCCAGGCTGGATGGGGCTTGGAGCAACCTGGGCTGGTGGAAGGTGTCCCTGCCCATGGCAGGGGGTGGGATGGGATGAACTTTAAGGTGCCTCCCAACCCAACCCAATCAGTGACTCTAAAACTCCATTCCCACGGCAAGGCTTTCAGGTTGAGGGAGGTTTTCCCACCCTGGAAGGTCTGTGGGAGGAGGGAGGGCTGGGGAAGCACAAATGTTCCTTCCATGCCCTGCTGTCCTCAGTTCAAAAGGCTTTCACCTCCCCAGGAGCACGTCCACCGCTCCTATCTAGTCCCAGCAGCTCTTGTACTCGTCGGGAGCCGGGACAAACAGGAAAGCATGGAATGACTTTGATCCCAGCTTTTAATATCACAAGGCTTTATCTTCCTCTTGGGCTTGAGTGGGAGCTGGATGTGTGAACCCAAGCTCAAGGAGCTCCCCTTGGAGCCACAGTCTGGGGGAGATGGCAGGTCCATTTGGATCCCTCTCCACCAACCCTTTGGATTTGGGTCCAGACCCCTTTTCTGCTCCTTGGTGGGGCGGGGAAGGAGTGCCAGACAAACCTTTTTGTGACCAAGGGGTTGTTTTCGCTTGGTGGCTTCAGGTAGGACCACTCCAGTGGTGTGAAAAGGTTGTATCCCACCCCACAAGGACAACTCAGTGCTGGGTGTTGGAGCAGCTGGGATGAGGCAGTGTTGTCACCGGCTCTGTGACAGCACAAATTGGGGACAAAAACACTGTTGGGAACAAAGTTCATCAGGGTTTGTGTCAGAGCACCATAAAAAGAAACCTGAGAGGAATTCATGGGTGGCAAAAATCATGTCGCTCTCCTTTTCCTCCCACCTCTCGTGTCCATAATTCAGGCTTCCTGAAGGATTCCAGGACATGGTTTGAAGGTTGGAATCTCACCAGTTTGCCTGGAGCTTCATGGCTTTTAGGATATGCTTATTAAAACATATATCAGCTTTTATTATATGTATATTTTATGCCCAGAGAAGCTGGGGCTGCCCCATCCCTGGAAGTTTTCAAGGTCAGGTTGGATGTGGCTCGGAGCAACCTGGAAGGTGTCCCTGCCCATGGCAGGGGTGACACTGGATGGGTTTTGGGGTCCCTTCCAATCCAAACCACTCTGGAATTCTATCATTTATATAAACACTGCCTTTAAAGCACATTAAACCCTCCCTTCCCTCTCCCCCACCCAACCCAACAACAAAGAGCAGGAGTTTTACTCTTTGGGGTCACTGATCTCAACCACTGAGCCCAACACATCTGGGGCCAGTTCCACACATCCATGTCTCCTGGTGGATTTTCCCAGCCCCAGAAAGGAGCTGTGACTCTCTCCTGGACAGGAGAGAGCGAGATGTCCCTTTCAGACCCACCATAAATCATGATGGGCTTCCAGGTACCCATATTAGCTGTGAACCCTTCACTTTCCCACTCTTCACCTTCGCTGGGTCCTGCAAAAACAAAATCCAGGGAATTCCTGGCAATGCCAGGCTCTGGAGCACGGCTGTGATCACCTTTCCCCATCAGCCTGTGCCCCACTGGACTTTCTGAGCAGCTGAGCATGAACATTCACGTCACTCGCCGTAAAACTCCTGGTGGATCATTTACCAAGCGCATAAAACTCCGCGGGGTTTGACCCATGGGTTTTTTGGGAGTGGGATGAGGGCTCACCATACACAGGGAATCCCTGAAGGAGATCCCAGGACCGTGGGATGGAGGAAGCCTCCCAAAAGCCCCTCTAAGCCTTTTAGAGGGACAAATGCCATGCCCACCCTCTTGCCCCTGTATTGCCTCGGGCCACGGGGCTGCTCATTCCTGCCCCACAGCAAATGCCATTCCTGCAGGGCTCACCACCCTGACCCTGCCAGGTGCCCTGAAGCCTTTGAGTGATGCCGTGCCCCTTCTCCTGCCTCTGGATGGAAGGTTGGACCACCTGAGGACACAAAACCTCCAGGATCATCAAGCCCACCCCGTGCCCACCTTGTCACCCTGCCCAGAGCACTGAGTGCCACATCCAGTCATTCCTTGGACACCTCCAGGGCTGGGGATTCCAAACCTCCCTGGGCTGCCCCTTCCAGTGTTTTATCACCTCTCAACAAGTCTTATTTTAAAACCTGTTGAAAAACCACCTCTGTGTGGCTCCTTGTGCTCCAAGCTCTCCGTGCTCCTGCGTTCACAGCAAACAGAAACCCCAATCTGTTCGTTTTTTGAAGCAATTTAAGATGCCTGGAGATGCATCTCCATCTCTACCCTCATTCCAGTAGCCCTAATGACAGTGAAGCTCCTTTGCCCGGCAGGGGCAGCTCCTGAAGTTGCTTGACAAGCAGTGAAGTTTTACAACCCGCTGTAAAAGGAGGCACAGAGGGTTTTTTTCCCCCCAAAAATACCACCCCCCATCCAGCTGTCACGGTCCAAACTTTCCACAGGGGAAAATATTCCACATTTGTGCCTAAAAAGCACCTGTCCTGGGGGTGCAGATTCCCCATCCATCCCTGAGTGCCCTGGGCACGCTCGCAGTCTCATTAGCTTAAAATTTTAATGTGAATCAGAGCCAAGAAGAGACACAAAGAGCGTTTGGGATCCCTTTGTCATGTCAGGAGAGGAAAGAAAGCATCACTCTGTTGTTTTGTCCCTGCCAAGAGCCCCTCTCCTGAGGGTCTCCCTCTGCCTGCAGAGGTTTGGGATGGGGAATGGGATGCTCTCCCTCCCTCTGTCCCCCTCGGCTGGTTTGGGGGTGAAAAGGGTGGGGGAATCCAACGATCTGGGAAAGGACAGGGCAAACCAAGCCCCCCGGAGAGGGGGAAAGAGCCACCAAAGCCTCTGTGAGCTGTTCCTTCCCAGCCCCTCCCTTTCGGATGTTAATGAGAGATCCTGCCAAGGAATTGCTCGCGTTCCTCCCTGCAACAACAAACCCGCATCCATCCTGAGCCCGAAAAGCCTCTGGATTCTGCTGGCCACCTTCCCTTTCCCTTCCAAAGGCCAGCTCTGCTCCTGCTGCAGTTTCTCCATGGAATTCTGCTGGATGCGCATCCCTCCGCCCTTCCCACCACCCAGCCCAGCTCCCCCCGGGCTTCTCTTCCCCTCCAGGTCACTCGCAAAGCCTCGGGCTGATGCTGGACCGAAATTCCCGCAAGGAAAAAGGATCAGGGTGGTGGCAGGATTTGGGCTGTGCCTGCTGGCCCCAGCAGAGTCCTCTCCCGCTGGAAATGGTCCCACACAGCCATTGGGATGCTGGCAAGGGATGGCACCCAAAGACCCAGCAAAGCCAGGTCAGAGCAGGGTTGGAATCACAGAGCATCCAGAGCTGGATCCACAAGGAGCACCGAGTCCAAGCCCTGGCCCTGCCCAGGACACCCCAACAATCCCACCCTGCCCCTGAGAGCGTGGTCCAAAGGCTCCTGGAGCTTGGGGTGGCCACCACTTGGACACAGCCCAGGTGCCAGAGGAGGAATGTGAAGTGGGAAACCCTTCTTTGCCTCCTTGAATGATCCCCTTTCTCTGCCCTGCCCTGGGGGGCTCCTCCTGCACCTCTCACTGCTTCCCACTATCAGCCAGTTCCTTCCTGGCAAGCAATTAGCTGTAATTAACACACAGCGAGAGGGCTTCTATTCCACTACAGCCAACCAGTAGGGCTGGAGCTTCTAATCACATCAAAGCCCAGAAGATCACAACCCTGGGGTGACCCTCCTCTGCCAGTCCTGCTCCCAATCCACAATTCCCTTCCCTAATCAGGGTCCAGACACCCAGAGGAATCAGGGAAAACTCCCTGGAGATATGGCTGCTTTCCTGAGGGGGGCCATTCCATGGTGGGCTGGAGCTTTCCCTGGATTCAGAGGAGCGAATTCCCACCAGAGGGACAGTGACAAGACAGGCTGTGAGGACAACGTGGTGGTACCCCTGGAGCTCCGTGGAAAAGCAGGAACAAACCCCAAGCCCTCCTGAGTTCGTGTTCCTGTCCAGCTCTGGAAATAACCCTTCAGGAGGCAGAGGAGAACATCAAGCAGCACGGGAACCCTTTTATGTTGGCCAGGCCCCCCGTCCCAAGGCAGACACTCCTGGCAGGGTGCAGGGTGTTTATCAGCCCCTCCACTGGCTTTGGCTTTGGCTTGGGGGCCACAAAGAAGACCAGAGCAGAGCAGAGCCTCTGAAGTCCAGCACGAGCCTCTTGGCTTTGCAAAGGCTCTGTAAATATTAGGACAAACACCACGACGTCTTAAAAGGCCCCGTGCCTTTGATTGTGTTCCCGTGTCCAGTTTCCTCCATTTATTTTTGTCTCTAATGTGTCACCTGGAGAGAAGGTCGTAGGCTGGGACACCACACCGAGCTCCTTCTGATGGAGCCGGAGCTCCAGCAGAGAAATTGGCAGCTAAATTTGGAGCAGCAGTTCCAGCCACAGGCTCCAAAGAGGATTTTTACCCTCATGTCGTGGCCTGGAGAGTCCCAGGCTGTGGGTAAGGGAAGGTCTGTGAGCAGAACTGGTATTTTTTTTAACCCAGCAAAACCCTCAAGCCCAAAAAAACAACCCCAAAATTTAGCCATGCTGGGCTTTCTCACCATGAGTTGCTGAAGTGTCCCCAGTGCGTGACAGCAATTCCCCAAAAACACTTCCAGGCTTTAAAATCTGGGAGTGGAGATGGTTTTCTGTTCCTGTGGCTCCAGAATCTGGGGCTTCCACTAAACCTCAGGGACAACTGGGCACAGAGCAAAGCCATGGCAGGTGACAACACCCGTGTGACTAACTAGGGGTGTGGGGCTTGTGGGCTGGATGGAGAAGGACCTGTAGGTGGGGATGGTGTGGGACCTGTGGGTTGGGATGGAGTAGGACCTGTGGGTTGGGAAGGGGAGGGA
>WBMV01001470.1:26248-105090 GCA_013396655.1 Campylorhamphus procurvoides
TCCCTCCATTCTGCTCCATTCCCACCTTTCTGCTCTATTCCCACCTTTCTTCTGGGATCCCTCCATTCTGCTCCATTCCCACCTTTCTGCCCTATTCCCACCTTTCTTCTGGGATCCCTCCATTCTGCTCCATTCCCACCTTTCTGCCCTATTCCCACCTTTCTTCTGGGATCCCTCCATTCTGCTCCATTCCCACCTTTCTGCCCTATTCCCACCTTTCTTCTGGGATCCCTCCATTCTGCTCCATTCCCACCTTTCTGCCCTATTCCCACCTTTCTTCTGGGATCCCTCCATTCTGCTCCATTCCCACCTTTCTGCCCTATTCCCACCTTTCTTCTGGGATCCCTCCATTCTGCTCCATTCCCACCTTTCTGCCCTATTCCCACCTTTCTTCTGGGATCCCTCCATTCTGCTCCATTCCCACCTTTCTGCCCTATTCCCACCTTTCTTCTGGGATCCCTCCATTCTGCTCCATTCCCACCTTTCTGCCCTATTCCCACCTTTCTTCTGGGATCCCTCCATTCTGCTCCATTCCCACCTTTCTGCCCTATTCCCACCTTTCTTCTGGGATCCCTCCATTCTGCTCCATTCCCACCTTTCTGCCCTATTCCCACCTTTCTTCTGGGATCCCTCCATTCTGCTCCATTCCCACCTTTCTGCCCTATTCCCACCTTTCTTCTGGGATCCCTCCATTCTGCTCCATTCCCACCTTTCTGCCCTATTCCCACCTTTCTTCTGGGATCCCACTTTTCTTCTGGGTTCCCTCCATTCTGCTCCATTCCCACCTTTCTGCTCTATTCCCACCTTTCTGCTGTGATCCCCCATTTCTGCCACAATCCCACCCATCCTTCACTGCACAGTTCCTGGTTTCAGGATGGAGCAAGCAGCTCAAGATGGTCCAGGTCTCCAAACCCACCTTCCAGGGCCATTCCCCTCCAAGATGGAGAGATTTGAGCTTCTGGGCTTGGTTTACTCTGGATTTTGGATCCAGCCTGGGCATGCATGGAGATAACAGAGAGGAAAGAACCTCCACTTTGCCCTTGAACCTTGGGTGGTCTCAGGGATCAAACCAACCTGACCATGAGAGCTTGTAATTATGGTTGTTAAACCACGGCATGGACCAAGAGGTGGTGGTTGCTTTGGGCAGCAGATTTTGGAGGGGAAGCTCTCGGGTTTTGGGGGATGAGGCAGGTGCATGGGGGGCTCAGGAGATGCAGATCCCACAGAAAGGTGGGAGGGGGAGGGAAACAGGGAGGAAATCAGAGGCAAGAGCACAGACTGGGAGTGGAAATCAAGGCAGACAGATGGAAACCAATTCTTAATGAGTTTATAAAAGCCACCAGCTTTTAAGGGGTTCAAACTGGGGTCTCTCAAGGGTCTCTTGCTCGTGATGGTCCCCCCAACTCTTCCACCACCAAGGCTGGCAGAGCTGAAATCAAAGAGGAGGAATCAAAACCTCTCCCTGACATCCTAAAGGCATCCAAAAAAAACTTCAAAAAACCCTTTTTTTTTAATACCTAACAATCTGCTTTGGGTCGAAACGCAAAGGCAGAACATGCAGGGCTCTCCCAAGCCCACAGAGTCCCTGCTAAAAACTGAGTGTTCTGGCAGGATTCTCCAAGCCAGGAGTGGAATCTCTGAGATCTCTGACCTGCTGGATCTCTTCCCACTCCAAGCCTTGGGCTGAGCCAACCCTTTGATTTGGCAGACGTGCCTTTTGGAGCTGCTCGAAAGAAAACACACAATGCAACAAAGCCAGCTGTTCTTCAACGAGAGGGACAATAAGTCTTCTCCTGGTGGGAAGAATTGCCAAGCCTTTCCTTCCCTCCCAGCCTAAGGAAAGGGAAAGGCTCAGCAAAGGGCTGAAACAGGGGGGGAGCTGGAAAGTTGTCTCCGGGCTCAGCCCTCAAACAATGGGACCCAAAGGGAAATGGAAAAGCAAATATTAATGTTTTGCCCTTCACGTGGCCCCGGAGAGAGGAGAACAATGCCTCGAGCTGGACACCACCGTGACGTCTTCCTCCTCCTCCTCCCCCTCGTGCTCCGAGGGATTTCTTGGGATGGAGAAGGGAATGCTGAGGGCTCCCTGCTTTCCCCATGCCACAGGGAGGGATGGTTTCATGGCAAAGGTGTCACCTGGGGTGGGAGCAGGGCTTGGATGAGGAGGGATAAGCAGCCAATTCCTTGTAAACGTGGCAGGGAAGGGGAGGAAAAGGCCAGGGGATCCATAAATTTGGAATATCTCCACAGGGAGAGGCAGAGATGAGGTCCTGGCTTGTTCTTTACTTTCTTTGCCTCTGCTCTGGAGCCAGGCTGGGAGAGTTGGGGGGTTCACCTGGAGAAGGGAAGGATCCAGGGAGACCTGAGAGCCCCTTGCAGCACCTAAAGGGGCTCCAGGANGCTGGGATGGGAGGTCGCCATGGAAACAGCTGCATAAGGAAAGGCTCCCTCTGTGCTCTCAGGGCTTTGGTCGGGCAGGAGCTGCATCATCTGGGGCTCTGCAGGAGCTGCATCATCTGGGGCTCCCCAGCCCTTCTGGGGTGATAAAGGGAGGGATCCTCTCGGAGTTGGGCTGTCCTGGCAATGTGGAAGATCAGGATGGGTTGTTTGGACTGGCTGTGCTGCCCTCTCCGTGAGTCCATCCCCTCCAGAGCAGAGCAGGGATAACAGATGCTGTGGCTTCCCAGGACGCAGTGCCATGGAATCAGAGAATTCCTAAAACTTCATGAAATTCGTATGGAAATCATAGAATTCCATAGGGAAGAGCTCCAGCCTTTGACAGAACACCACCTTGTCAACTAAACTAGGTGTTCATCTTTTGGTCACCTCCAGGGATGGTGATTCCACCACGTCCCTGGGCAGTCCTTTCCAATGCCAGACCACCCTTTCCACGTAGAGATTCCTCCTGGTGTCTAACCTTAACCTCCCCTGGCACAACTGGAGGCATTTCACCCTCGTTGCCTGGGAAAAGAGGTGGCCCCCAACCCCAAGGAGAGTTGGGGTCCACCTCTGGCAGCAAAGCTGGAAAACCAGGGGCATGCCGTGCCCTTCTGCTCCAGAAGGAGCACAAAGTCCTGCTGGAAGGTCCAGCAGCCACCTCCCCACCTTGTCTCCCTGCATCTGCTGGACCAGAACAGGGATGTCCTGGTGCTCAGGATGGGTTTTGGCAGAGGTGTTGATGGGCTGCCGTGGGAGTGAATCCCCCCTGCTGGCTGGGTGGGAAAGGCTGAACCTTCAACCTGGCCTTCAGAAAGCCATGGAGGGACCTGCCCACCATCAGGGCCATCAGGAGAAGAGGGGCTGGGATGGGCAGCCATACAAAGGTGTCTCCCAACACGCTGGGCCTGAGGCCTCCTGTGCGACACGGAAGGAAATCCCTTAAAACTGAAGGGTTTTTTCCTTCCCTTTCCCAGACACGGCCAAAAACTCGGCTTTCTGTTGGGTGTTTTTCATAAACCTCCTAGCAGGGCTGGTTTATCATTCCATCTCGCCCCTTCCTTCCCCAGAAGGCAGAAGATAAGCTGGAACTTATTAAAAATCAGAGGAATACACCGAAAAACGTCAACAAGCAGCGGGTTTTTCTCCCAGTCAATTATGCCGTGCTGGAACAGAGCAGGGTCATTAAATTGGACCACTTTGATGTTATCTCCGGGGCTGAGCTGCAGGAAAGGCTGGGAAAACACGTGGTCCTCGGAGGGGAAAACACTTGTTTTGTTCATTAGCAAGCATTAAAGCCCGGCTGCCTTCGAGCCAGGCGTCCCACAGCCCATAAAGCAGCTCTGCTTTCAGGTGAGCAGCAACATCCACCCCAACCAGTTCCCTCTGAGCCACCCTGAAGCTCAGGGTTCTTTGCAGAGACCTCCAGCAATAACCCTCGTTGCTGAATTCTGCAGCCCAGGGGCAAAGAGAGCTCCTGACAGAGCTCAGAGCTGCAGGTTCCTCTCTCAGAGAAGCTCCAGGGTAAGGAAATAAAGTGGGGGCACACTGAGCACCTCCAGGCAGGAGATGAGTCTGACTTGGGAAAGGATGATCCAAAAACAGAGTGAAAGAGTCGCTCCTTCCACTGAGGAGAAGCCCAATGTTGATGTGAGCCATGGAAAGGAGCTCTTGGTCCTCTTGGGCAGGCAGGGAGGGATCCTGAGTCCCTGTGGATGGGGCAAAAGGTGTTAAAATCAGCCTAAATGCCACTGATACGCTGATACAAGGCTGATCTCAGCTCAAAAGAATGAAACTCGGCTTTTGATTGCTCAATGCCAGAGCAGGGTGGGGAGAAAAGCTGGAGTTATCTCTGGGATGGGCAGTGGTGCCACTGGGGCCATGGTCAACACCAGGGGAGGGTTAGTTTTTAATTACCCAGAGCAGGTAAACAAGATAATTTAGCTCAAACATAATCACAGAATCTCCTGAGCTGGGAGGGATCCAAAAGGGTCAAGTCCAGCTCCTGGCTCTGCACAGACACCCCAACAACCCCACACTGTCACTGCCCTATTGTCCCAACCCTCCTGGAGCTCTGGCAGCCTTGGGGCTGTGCCCACTGCCCTGGGGAGCCTGGGCAGTGCCCACCACCCTCTGGGGGAAGAGCCTTGTCCTGAGATCCACCAAACCCTGTCCTGGGATCCACCAAACCCTGTCCTGACCCAACTCAGGCCACTGGTCCCCCCAGAGCAGAGATCAGTGCCTGCCTCTCCTCCTCCCCTCACCAGGAAATCGACCAATGGTTCTGAACAGCCAAACCAGGATTTCCCTGGGCCACACTCAGTGAAATCCAGTTCCCCTGGTGGGGACATGCCCAGCAGGGCTGTCCCTGTGCAGGCTCTATGCAGGTCCCCCAGTGTGGTCCATGATTGCTGCTGACAGCTCTTCTACACGTGAGGAGCAAGTGGGATCCCATGAAATGGTCTTCCAAGAGGTGAAACCCACTGAGGCACACCATGAAAACAATGCTGGTGGCAGGGAAAGGCCAAGGGCAAAGGGTGGAAGGAGGAAAGACAGTGAGGATCAATATCAGGGGATGGAGTTCTTCTCATCTGGAGAAGGTGAGGTGGGGAGGGCTCCTGACAAAGACCCCAGGGAGCCACGAACATCCCAGCTGGAAATAAAAGGGGAGTTGGGAACCATGACCCCCATCCAGGACGCAGGATGAGGATGTAAAGATGCTGAGAATATTCCTCAGTCACTGTTCCACCCCTCCCCTGGAGGGCCTTCCCAGCACTTCCCAGGAGCAGAGACACTCCCTCTTCCCAAAAAAGCTTTGCCCTTGCCTCTCCCACCTCCTGGTTTTTGGAGGACCCTGGAGGTCCCTGAACCTTCTGGGCACAAGCTTTGCCCCTTCCCATGACAATGTGGAAAAAAAGTGTATCCAGAGCTGGAAAACCACTTAAACTCTGGGAAAGTCTTAAAATCTGCCAGAACAGATTCCAAGGGAATATTTTTTGGAAAGGAGGGAATGGCAGGCCAGGACTCGGCCGGGGACAGTCCCTGGAGCTGGCGAGGAGGTGGCAGTAAAAGTGTTTTTCAGGAGAAACTCGACTCTTTGGGTATTTCCCCGAGGGTGTTCCTGCCATCCCCTGTTATTTCCTGCTGGCAGCAGCTGAGTCACGGCTGGGAAAGTTCAGCAGGAGAACCAAACAGGTCCTGGTGTCCCCGGTGACCCCTGGGGAAAATCAGAGCTGGGATGAGGAAGGGGCAATTTGGCCAAAGGCCTGAAAGTTGGGCCAAGGGTGATGGGAATTGGGAATGAAGGGGCTGGGAGTGGGATGGGAAGGGAAAGGGGGGTAGGGAAGTGGGAGGTGGGGGTCCCTCTCCTTTCAAAAAGTGTCCAAAAATGAGGATTGCTGTGTTTTCCACAAAAAATTTGATTTCACCCAGTCTTCGAACACAGGGGAGTGAAATTTGAGGGGTAAAAAAGGATTGATTTTTTTATTCCCCTGGAAGCTCCAAGCTCTGGAATCAAACCCTCAGAAAAGGCAAATCCAAAAAAAAATCAAATTTTAAACTCCCCACCCCTCCAGGTCATGATTTTCCAAGCTTGGAGCTGGGTGGAGAAAGATGAGATGCCTTTGGAAGGAGGGGTAGCTGCCCCAAATGCTGAGTCCCAAAAACCCGCTGCAATCCCAAATCCGTGGGGCAGAGAGTCCCAAAGGTCATTGCCTCGTTCGTGGCTGTCACCCCAAAGGCTGGGACAGCTCTTTTGTCCCCCGAGCCGAGGCAGAGCGGGGTGTCCTTCAGAGGGAAGGCAGCGGGGAGTGGAGGGGACGTGTCCCTATGAATTTTCTGCCCAGCCCGGGCTCGCAGCCAGCAGTGCTGCAGGTATAAATAATGCAGCGTGATGACAGGGACATTTTTAAAGGAGAACAAATCACCCGGCTGCCTTTTCTTTCTCATTTTTTTTTTTCCCTGAGCTTCTTTGCTCTGCTCTCAAGTGATGCTAATGAGGGAGGTCAAGCCGTTCCCACCTCTCTCTGCTGGGATATTTATCTCTTTGGACGCACCAAAAAAACAACCCCAAACACGCACACACCCCTCCCGGAGCAGACTTTCATCTCCCAGTTTCCATGGCTGGGATGCCCCTTTCCAGGTCCAGGGAGGGAAACTCTGATGGGATGATGAGCCAGCACTTCTCCCTCGCCGGTGGATCCGGCATGGGATGCTCCAAGGACACCTCGGGGTGTGCTGGGGACAGAGCCAGCCCGGCAGGACACCCCAGCAATGCTGCCTTCCTGCAGGGACAACATCTCAGCCATGTCTGGGAGGCTTGACTTGGAGTGACATCGTCTTTCCAACCCTGATCTCACAGCCCAAACATCCCAGTGATCCACAGGGGGAGCATTCCCATTATTCCCACCCACACTCTGCTTATCTGAGTAAAACTCCACGTCCCTTTCCCTGTGTCTTCAACTCCCTGGAGTGGGACCTTAAGGCAGATTTGCTGGGAAAGTGCTGCCTGTTGAAATGTCCCCTGAAAAGGGTTGGAAGAGCGAGAGTCTTGGGACATCACTGAGCCGTGGAATGGTTTGGGGTGGAAGGGACCTTAAGGCTCATCCCACCCCTAGCCATGGGCAGGGCCACCTTCCACCAGCCCAGGGTGCTCCAAGCCCCGTCCAACCTGGCCTTGGACACTTCCAGGGATGGGGCAGCCACAGCTTCTCTGCCCAACCTGTGCCAGGGCCTGCCCACTCTCCCAGGGAAGAGCTTCTTCCTGCCCCAGATGTCCCCAGGTAGGTGTTTACAGAGCAGACACCCAAATTGCCACGTCCCGTGGCAGCACAGTTGGGAAAACACATCAAGAATCATTTCTAGGAGAGATCTATCAGGGTGATGGACACATCTGGGGGCACTTGTGGTGACCAAGGAGGCAGGGATTTCTCCCACTGCCAGGTGGACAGTGAAGGGCAGCTGGAAAATAGCTCCTGTCACCCGTGGAAAGCTTCATTAGGAAACAGCAATCACTTCTAATTATCTGTGCTGAGCCCTGTTCTGCTTGTCAGGTGAGGTGAGAGCTGGAAAATGAGAATTGGCTCCTGTTGGGCACTGCAGCATTGCTCCAGGTCACCCAAACCTTCCCTCCAGGTCACCCAAGCCTTCCCTTCAAGTCCCCAAAACCTTCCCTTCAAGTCCCCAAAACCTTCCCTCCAGGTCCCCCAAACCTCCCCTCCGTGGTTAACAAACCTCTGGCTGGTGGGAATGGCTTTGGACAAGCTCATGGAATCCCAGGATGGTTTGGGTGGGAAAGGACCTTAAAGACCATCTCCTTCCAACCCCTTTGCCACGAGCAGGGACATCTTCCCACGAGCCAGGTTGCTCCTGAGGTCCATACCCACCTTCCAGCCCCGTGTCTGGGTACACCTGGCTCAGTTTCTTAAAATTCAAAGGTTTATTCACATTCCTGGTTCTTGCCTCTCCGTTCTGCCACCAGCTCGACAACCATAAGATTAAAAAGAAAAAACACCTGCTTTTTTTTAATAAGGAAAGCAAAAATTAATAATTCCTCAGCTCTCCTTCAATAAAGGAATCTAAAATACCCTGAGAAATACAGTGGTGACACTGTCTGTGTTTCAGAAGACCTGCTTTCTTCCTTTATTCTCCCAGACTGCGGGGTCAGAAGAAACCTCTAAGAAACGTTCCTCTCTGAAAGGAGAGGAAAAAATTCAAAAAAACCCGAGACAAGTCTCAATTCCCTGGAGCATTTCTCATTTGGTGAGCGGGCTGTGTGTGCCTGACACTAATTAATTAATTTCCTCCATTGAAATTGCTCCTCCTGCATCCCCAATCTACAGGAAAACTTCCCCCCGAGCTGAATGCAGAGTTTATTTAAGGGATCGTTTCACACCAGCCATTTTTCCCTCTGGTTTTTTTTCCCTGTCCTGTCTCCCAGGCTGGATTTGGTGGCCAGGGATGCAGCACCTCCAGCTGAACTCTTTTTGGGATCAGGGATGTTGCTGGGGGATAAAGCTGTAGGAAGAGCAGCTTGGATCCTTCTGAGACCCACCCAATTCCAGGCTGGCTGAGGTGGGAAGGGACCTCAGAGACCACCCAGTGCCACCCTCTGCCACGGGCAGGGACACTTCCCAATAGCCCAGGTCGCTCCCACCTGACCTTGGACATGGCAGGGATGGCTCATCCAATAATTGACCTTTTCCACCACCCACATCATTCCTAAAAACACCGAGCGGGACCTGATTCCTAAACTGAGCCAGGAAAGAGCGAGGGAGCCGGGGCACGGATGGGGATGGCATCACGAGGGTGGGGACAGCGGGGGTCCAACAGGCTCCATTTCCGTGCCACAGTGCCACGCTTCCCTCTAGCGACACGGGAGCCAAAGGACAGCAGGTGGAACCCCAGCGATCCCAGGGAATTCCGTGCCTGCACGTGTCCCCTCGTCCTTTAAAACTGCGGCTCTGCGAATGGAAATGTCCCTTCTGTCACCCTGAGGACAGTGGTTTGGCTGTTCCAGCCCTTCCCAACAGTGAGCCCAAGTGACAGTGTCACACAGGGTGGGCACAGGGACCCCACGGGCTGGGCTCTGGAGGGGACCTTACTGGGCCCACTGGGCTCAGTCCCTCCCTCCCCTTGGCAGCAAAAATGTGCCAAAGCCACGGGGGAAACACAGCCTGGATTAGGCTCCGAACTGCCCCTGGATCCCTGGAAGTGTCCAAGGCCAGGCTGGAGCACCCTGGGCTGGTGGAAGGTGTCCCTGTGGAATGAGATGAGCTTTAAGGTCCCTTGCCACCCAAACCCTATGATTTTGTTAAACCTTTCCTGATTTCCACCCTGGTTGTGGCTACCAGGGAGCCCCACTGGCAAATTAGGGTGAAAAAGCTGCTGCCTTCCTCAAAAACAAAAAACAAAACCAAAAAAAACCCCAAAAAACCTCGGATCAACTCAATGCTTTCATTCTGGTTCTATCCTGGCTTTTGTTTTCACAGCCTGAAAATAAGGCATAAAGGCATAAACGAATAAAGGCATAAACGAATAAAGGCATCCACATCCCAAATTAAATGGGGAGAACGTGGAAACACAGCCTGTTCCAGGCAAGGATGTGAACCTGGTTGAGGCTCAGCCTGGCACGGCAAGCCAAGGGGTGGGAAGGGGCACTGCTTGGCCAGCTGGGAGGGGCTCCTTTGGCTCCCCCAAATCCAAAAGCAAGGCTCATCTCTGGACCATCACCAGATGGCCCCAGCAAACAGCTTTTGCCTGGCTCGTGGAGCTTCCCGTGGCTGGTTATCCACAAAAACCCGTGGATTCTAGCTGACCTGGCCAAGGGACAAGCAGGTGACAAATGCCACGTGCTGGTTTGGATGCCAGGCTGTGCCCTACCCCTGAGTAGGATGGTTTGGTGGCTGAGCATTGCTCCAGGATGGAGGGGAGCCGGATTAATTCCTGCCACAAAGACCATCCTGTGCCCACAGGTTCCACCCGGGAAGCTCAAGCAGGTGAAGATGCTTCTCTGCTGCCCGGGCATCTCCAGTGCCTGCCCCTTGCCTGGCACCCAGCGTGATGGATTGCTGCGTATCCATAAGGAATTCCCCTCCCAGCTCTTGAGCCGCTCCTCCAGCCGGCTAAAGAATTTAGGAGAAGTATAAAAAGCCGCAAGAGGGCAGGGTTTAGCTCCGATTCCTTCCCCTGCCCGGCAAACACAGGGATGCGCTCCAGGAGCGGGACACCCCCAGCCCCAGGGTATCCCCAGCCTCCGGCTCCTGAATCTCGCAATGAACCTCCCACGGTGTGACCCCAAAGCCCCAAATCTCCTTCCCTGCGGTGGGGACCTTCTCAAGGCTGGTCTGCTCCTGGTGTTCACCTCCCACCTCTTCTGCCTTCCCTCCCTGGGGATGTGGCAGTCCAGCCCCAATTCTGCACTTAATTACAGGACCTGGACTTGATTGAATGCCAGCTTTGCTGCATCCAGCTGCCTCTTGGATGGGCAGGCAGGGAACGGTCAGCACAACCAGCAGGATAATCTGTGTGACTGGAAGATGCCAAGCAAAGTGGGAATTCCCCAGCTCCCAGAGGCTGGGCAACATCTTCATAGAATCCCAGAATGGTTTGGGGTGGAAGGGATCTTAAAGCTCATCCCATCCCACCCCCTGCCATGGGCAGGGACACCTTCCACCAGCCCAGGTTGCTCCAAGCCCCGTCCAACCTGGCCTTGGACACTTCCAGGGATCCAGGGGCAGGCACAGCTTCTCTGCCCAACCTGTGCCAGGGCCTGCCCACCCTCCCAGCCAGAAATTCCTTCCCAATATCCCATCTGTCCCTGCTCTCTGGCAGTGGGAAGCCATTCCCTGTGTCCTGTCCCTCTATACCTTGTCCCAAGTCCCTCTCCAGCTCTCCTGGAGCCCCTTTAGGCACTGCAAGGGGCTCTCAGCTCTCCCTGGATCCTTCTCTTCTCCAGGTGAACCCCCCCAGCTCTCCCAGCCTGTCCCCAGAGCAGAGGGACTCCAGCCCTGTCCCGTTCCAGCCATCCCTGGACAATCCTCATCCTTCCAGCCCTGAGCCTTTGGTTTGCTTAAGCTGTTGCTCCAGAGGGAATTTGGGGCTGCCTTGAGGGGTCCATCAGTCAGGTGTGGATCAGCAGCTGAGACCTGACCTCCTACACCATCCTGGTGCATTTTTCCCCCTAAATCAGGCCCCAGCCGAGTAAAGGAGCTGTAAAAAAACCTCTGTACCTGCTAAACAGTGCAGAGCTGCATTTTCCCCCTCTGGCCATGGAGCAGCTCCTTTCAGGGAGAAAAAAAAAACAAACAAAACCCAAAGGCCAACCAAGAAATAAAAAAAGACAGGCAGCAAATAAAGTGCTCTGACATTTTGGGGGGCTAAGCAGAAATTTGTGGTGCAAATCACTCGAGAAGGCAATTTGAGATGCTGGAGAGCCCTGGGTGATTCATGAGCCCTAAATCTCCACGAGCTTTCACTGTCTCTGCTGTGCTTGCAGCTCCCAAGGCTCCAAGATTTACTGCCCTGGGAATGGGTGCTGGGAAATGGAGGGGTTTTCTGAGCCTCCTGCTTATCACCGGCAGCAAGGCCAGTCCATTTTTCTTTTTTTTGTCTTTCTTCTTGCTTGGAAGAGAGAAAAATTGGAGAGGGAGACCTGTATCTCTGCCTCCTCCCCCAGGAAAAACTGCCCCCAGGCAGGAATTTTGGGTAGGAAGGGGCTGAGATCCAGCACTGTTCGGGCTGGGAATGAGGGATTTCCGGCTGGGAATGAGGGATTTCAGGCTGGACAGGGCTTGGAGCAGCCTGGTCTAGGGGCAGGTGGCTTTGCCCATGGCACGGGGTGGAACGAGATGGGCTTTAGTGACAGGGATTAGTCTGTCCCACCCCAATTGTCCTTCAGAGCTGTGTCCTGGGGGATGAAACCACCGGGGTTTCTGTCCCTTCTCCTCCAGCCCCAGGATTCCTGTGAACACAAAAGCAGCTCTTCAGAGCAGTTAATTTACCCAGCTGGAAGCCCGGCAGGGACGAGGAGTTATTTCCCGCCAGGCAAACAAAAAAAAAGGTGTTGGATGTCTGGTCTCATCCAGGTGGGAGGAAAGGCGCGCTCAGGGAGGGTCTCAGCCCCCCCTGAAAGTGCCCTTGGGGAAGCACAGAATGGTTTGGACTGGGAGGGACCTTAAAGTTCATCCCGTTCCACTCCCTTTAGCCCACTGGACGCCTCCCACCAGCCCAGGTTGCTGCAAGTCCCGTCCTTGGACATTTCCAGGGATCCAGGGGCAGCCACAGCTTCTCTGGGCATCCCGTTAAGGGTTGGACTGGATGATCTTACAGGTCTTTTCCACACTAAATAATCCCTTGGTACCTCCTGAGGGCAGCAGCAATTTGGGGGGCGTGGAGCCCCAAACGCAGCAGGTAAACCCTAAAAGCTGCTGAAACCTCAAGCCCTAAAACGATCCGAGGAGGAAATCCTGCTTTCCTCGCTCTCCACGCAGAGGGTTTTATCCCAAGCATCCAAGCAGTCACCTGGGACGTCCGAGCACAGCCCAAAAAAAGTGTTTTTTGGTGACAATGCCACCAGAAGCTTTAACCTTCAAGGCTGTCCTCGGTCTGTAGGAGTTTGCAGAGGACATTTCCAGGCAGTTTCACACCGAAGAGATCCCTCTTTATCCAGCAAAACTCGGGAAGCCGTGGCATTCTGCCCCGGGATGCTGAGAAGGATAAAAACTCGTGAAGTTTCATCCTGAACTCACGGAGGGAAATATAAACCCTCCCCAAAAAAATCTTAATCCACACCCTCCCTGTGCTGCTCCAGCTGCTTCCAGCCCTGCCTCCTGCAGCACATGAATTTTGGGCTGTTTCCACCCCAATTCCTTTGGGGGGAGTCTGGCCCTTTCCTCCGTGGCTGTTTTAGCGTTTCCTGGCGAGGAGGCTGCAAAGTCAGCTTTAAGCTGGCCCTTGGAGGACTTTGCTTGGCCCGAGGAGGCATCTGAGGTCAGGAAATGGAGCTGAGCTGCAGATGAACGGATTATTTCTCACTCCTGCATTAGGAGCTCCGTGGATTTAGTCCTTTCTCCACTCTGATGCTGAGTTCATCCACCCCTCCAGCCTCCTCTCCACACACCCCTCCCTCTCTCCATCCATTCAGGAGCTCCTGGAGATGCCTTTGAGCCACCTTTGAGACCTCCTTGGCCCTTGTCCCAGGAGCTCTGGGAAAGGGAGGGTAGGGATGGAGGAACCTGCTCCGAGGGACACGGACCCTCCCAGCGCAGGGTTGGACGCTGGTGGGGGAGACAAAGCACAGGAAAACACCCGAGCGAGGCTTTTCTCCAGAAACCACTGGAGAAACCGGTGGGAGGGGTGCGAAGTGAGCGCTCAGAGGGATGATCTAGGGTGAAATGTCCCCTACCTGTCTGTCTGTCTTGATTCCCTTGAGCCCCTCGGCTCTCCCCCCATTCACCCTTGCCAGGCGTGCCCGGCAGTGTCACCCTGATTTCGCAGCCCCGTCTTCCCCTGGATGGAGTCTCGTTAGCTCCTCGATGCTCTTTTCCCTCGGAATTAACATCCAAAAAGCTCCCCTGGGACTCCCAGGCTATTCAGCCCTTAACGATCCTGCAGTACCTGATCTCATTATCCAGTGAGTGGGCTGGGCAGTCCTCGGAAGGGAAGAGAGTGGATGAAGGGGGGAAGAAGAGTGACCCCCAAAAGCCTCCCCCGAGGGCTTTTGCCCATGCACAGACTGGAACGAGCCTTTCCTACACGGCCAGCGCTGCCTCTCGCCCCAGGAGCTCATCCATGAAGCCCTGGCAGAAGAAGACACTGGAGACACCATCCCCATGCCTTGTCCCACCTCCTGAAGTGGCTGTCGCAGTTCTGACGCTCAGCGCAGCCTTCGGGCTGTCCCCTCATTCCAAGGGGGATGCCACTCATGATCCCAGCGATCCCCAAGGACGGGGGCAGCCCTAAATACACCCCCGGCCCCTTCGCTTCCTTTGGGATGGCGAACCAGAGGCGGCAGACTAAGCCAAGTGATGCCACTGAGAAGGAAGGAGCAGGGGAAAGGGGAGAGGATCCCGAACCCTCCAGGAGTTGGGATGGTCTCTGCAAAGCGATTTTCCCCGTCTCGAAGTCAAGGGGTTTGGCAGAAAGCCGTGGCAAAAGGTCCCGCTGCGAGGTTTTCCCTTTGCCTGGGTGAGGAAGGGCTAATTGGACTCGGATTTGGAGTCACTCTCGGGGATAATCCGGGAGCGGCCGTGGAAGTGCGGGAAGGATCCCTCCGTGGGCTCTGGATGTGCGAGGATTCCGGGGCTCTCTGTGTTCCACGGGGAAAAAAAAAAGATAAAGAACGAAAAAAAGATGAGCTGGGGGAAGGGAGATGGGATGGGATGGGAGCTGGGAAGAAATAATTGCCATGTCTGAAAACAGTTACTATGGCAGCACCAGCGTTCGTGCTGCCGGAGCGAAATGTTGGGGACCAGCGAGCGGTCCCTTTGTCACATCCTCAGACGCACAGTGAGATCCTAATGCTGCTTTTAACCTTGGCCGCTTAACCTTGATAGGCTGGGAAGGCCGGCGAGGGGTGGGGGGGAGGAAAAGATGAGTTTCCCTCCCGAAATTTCGCCACCGAAATGGACTTGGCAGACTCCTCTCGGCTGCGATTAACGCTGTTATTTCTGCGCTTAATATTCCGCGGCGGTTTTAACAGCTTATTTATGGATAGCTGGCATTAGCTGCAGCATAATTCACCGCTGCGACGCTCCTGTTTATCTCCATCCCCTTGGGATTGTCTCATATAAGGCCCTTTTGGAGAATATCCCCAGGTTTGATCAGCCTGACCGTCTAATCTCGCCTGTATTTATAGCCGGGGTGAAACAACGAGGGGCGGGGAGGAGGGAAGGCTCCCCTTTGGGCTTTGGGGCAGGGGGGAGGACAGAAATATTGGCGGCCTCTTTGAGGTTTTCTGGAGGCTCGAAGCTGTCTCCAACAGCGGGGATGAAGGAGGAGGGAGAGGGGGAATTCCCTGGATTGGGCTGAAACTGCATCTCCTGCGCTCCTGGACCCGAGGATGGGCTCACAGCCCGAAGGCAAATTCCTAAACCCCCAGCCCCGGAGCGCACAGATCAGCCACTAATTCTGGGAGCAGCCCGGGATGCCCTTGCTTTGGGATTATCCTTCACGGCAGCCTTTAAGAAAGCTTTGGCTGGAGCAGTTCAGGCAGGAGAGATGAGAGCGGGGCCGGGGCCGGATCTGCTGGTGACACCGCTCACAGATATCACCCTGTTCTTCTCTTCCTGGCTTTTTTTTTTTTGTTTCTTTTATCCTCTTTAATGCTCCAGCTCCTGGAGTCGGGTGATGGCTCACAGCTTCCTCCACTTGCCCTGGGAATCTGGCAAAGTAAAGCTCAAAATCAGTCGATCGGGACAACCCCGGGGGAACAAAATATTTTCATTTCCCAGCCCATCCAACGCCCGTGCCTTTATTTTTGGGATGGTGGTGCTGCTCACACGTGCCAAGGAGCACTTCTCCCACTTGTGTGATGCTCGGGACGGAGCTCCCTGCATTTTTCCCGCGGTCCCCACGTGGTGATTTCCACCAAAACCGTGCCCAGCGTCACCCCCAGCAAGCTGCCTGTATTTTTAATGCCGGCCTTATCTCCGTGCAAAGCCACCACACACGTTCTCGGGATGAAATATGAATATGAGAAACGATCCCACTCCAGCCCGACAAATCCTCACCGCGTGCTGCGGGGGGAAAGCATCTGAAATTAAAAGCAGTATCTGTCTTCTGCAGTGCACCTCTTTCTCTGGGGCTTCCTGGTTAAGCTGTCAGCTACAGAAGATATTTATTTTACAAAGGCTGTGAGAAAAGGGGATGGGTAACGCTGTAGGAACCGCCCTGCTGCTGCTTTTTTGGCTCAGGAGCAAGATCAGAATGAAACGCAGCAGCATTGGCAGAGGAGCTGGGGCTGCCCCTGCATCCCTGGAAGTGCTCCAGGCCAGGTTGGATGGGGTTTGGAGTAGCCTGGTCGAGTGAAAGGTGTCCCTGCCCATGGCAGGGGGTGGGATTGGGTCTTTAGTTGTGGGATTGGGTCTTTAGTCGGAAGCAGGTCTTTAGGGTCCCTTGGAGGAGTGGCCGGGACAGCAATTACACAGCTCAGAGTGTGGTTGGGCCCACCACTTTCAGGTGGGGTGAGGAAATGCACAGCATTTACAAAACATGAGATCCAAAAAGCATCAACAGGGTTAACAGCAGCACAGGGGAGGTTTTCCCCTGGTGGCATCTCCCTGCTTTGGGGGACACAGATGCTCCATTTTCCAGGAAGGCAGCACTGCTCTCCTGTTTCCCAGCTGGAATCATCCCTGGTGCTTCTCAAATCCCCCCATATCCCTCAGCCTGGTGCAGCACAAGGTCCCTCCTCGTGTCTCATGAGCAATGAAACATCAGAGAATCCCTGAATGGTTTGGGTCAGAAGGGACCTTAAAGCCCACCCAGTGTCACCCCCTGCCATGGGCAGGGATATCTTCCACTTGCTCCAAGCCCATCCAACCTGGCCTGGGACACTTCCAGGGATCCAGGGGCAGCCACCCCATGGATGACCCCTTGGCTGGGCTGCTGTTTTTAGGGGGTTTATCCACCTGCAGCCAGCTATGATGACGGGTGTGAGGAGAACCCACGAGGAGCAGAAGTGCAGGCAGGAGGAGCAGTGCAGGCAGAGGCAGGTGAAGCGCAGGCAGNCGGGAGGCGGAGCGGGAGGAAGGCGGCGGCGCGGCCCCTCCTCCTCCTCCTCCTCCTCTTCTTCTTTCTTCTCCTCCTCCTCCTGCCGGGCGGGGCGGGCGTCTCCGGTGCTCCGGTGCTCCGGAGCCGGGCTGCGTGTCCCGCACCCGCGCTGCCCGGGTCCCCATCCCCATCCCCATCGCCATCCCCGGGCGCGGGGCAGGGGCGCGGGGATGGGCGCGGGGCTGTGAGCGGCGGGCGAGAGCCGCGGTGGCCATGGGGAACATCTCCTCCAACATCTCCGCCTTCCAGTCCCTGCACATCGTCATGCTGGGCCTGGACTCGGCGGGCAAGACCACGGTGCTCTACCGGCTCAAGTTCAACGAGTTCGTCAACACCGTGCCCACCATCGGCTTCAACACGGAGAAGATCCGGCTGAGCAACGGGACGGCCAAGGGCATCAGCTGCCACTTCTGGGACGTGGGGGGCCAGGAGAAGCTGCGCCCGCTCTGGAAGTCCTACAGCCGCTGCACCGACGGCATCATCTACGTGGTGGACTCGGTGGACGTGGACCGGCTGGAGGAAGCCAAGACGGAGCTGCACAAGGTGACCAAGTTCGCCGAGAACCAGGGCACGCCGCTGCTCGTCATCGCCAACAAGCAGGACCTGCCCAAGTCGCTGCCGGTGGCCGAGATCGAGAAGCAGCTGGCGCTCCACGAGCTGACCCCTTCCACCACGTACCACATCCAGCCCGCCTGCGCCATCATCGGCGAGGGGCTCACGGAGGGCATGGACAAGCTCTACGAGATGATCCTCAAGCGCAGGAAGTCCCTCAAGCAGAAGAAGAAGCGGTAGAAGCCCCGCCGGGGCGGGGAGGGATGATGGGGGAGCAGACAAAGGAACCGAGGGGGAGACAGAACCAAAGCGATTCTTCTGCGTTTAGTCGTTGGGTTTATTTTAATTTTTTTTTTTCCCCCACCGCCGCCCCTCTTTATTTTATTATTCTTTTTGTCGCCCTCCTTGCCCGACCAAGAGACAATAGCGGTGGGAACAAAAGCGGCTCCCGCCAGCCGAGCTCAGATCCCGGAGCTCCCACCCGCTCCTCGGGGGCTGATCCGGACTCTCTCGGGCTGGAAACGGGGAAAAACGGGATGATTCTCCCCTTCTCCATCCTCCGGCACCACGGAGCCTTTGTGTGCCGGGGGGCCGACAGGGCAGGACCCTGTTGAGGCGCGTTCGAGAGGAGCCCCCAGCGTGCTTTTGGATGTTTAATGCGCGCGTTTTGGGGCGGGGGACGGCGTGGTGTGGGTTCCAACCCCCCCTATGCATTTTGGGGTGGTGGGGGTGATGCTTTGTGGGATGGGGATGGATGCCCCCCGGCTCGGCAAGGTCGGCGGGGAGGGGTGTTGCAGCTGCGCCCCGATCCCCGCATCCCGCATCCCCGCATCCCCGCATCCCCGCATCCCTGCATCCCTCCCCCGCGCTCGGCGGTGGGAAGGGGTGATGGATGATTGAGACGGGTGGGGAGGGGGGGGTTGGACCAGCAGAAAATGCCGGGGTGGGTGACGGGTGAAAGGACAGCCACCCATCCCCGGCTGGGGTTTTGGGGTGCAGAGCAAGGACAGGCAGCCTTTGGGGTGGGGGAGGATGGATGAGATGCTGGGGTGCTGAGCCGCTGCTCGGTGGTGCTGAGCTTAAGGCTCTTTGCGTAAGAAAAGAGGGGAAAAAAGCCAAAAAAAAAAAAAACCAAGGTTTTGGGGTTTTTTTGAACGCTGCTGGAAGCTTTGGGGCGGGGGGAGGGAGGGGGGTGTCCAGGACCCCTCCTCTCAAAGGCTCGGTCGCGTCGCCTTCTGCAGCAAAGCCCCCAGCCAGGTGTTGTCCCCAAGGTCCCCAGGGTGTGGGTTTGGAGGTGATCCAACCTAGGGCTCATTTCCTAAACCCACACCGAAAGAAAAGAAGAGCTGAGTTTGTGGTTCTGGTCACTGAGCTGCTCCGCAGTGGGGGCAGGAGGCCAAGGCAGGTTTTCAGGGGGAGGTCATGGCAGGGCAGGAGGGACGGCCAGAGACGAGCCAGGGCTTGCCAAAATCCCTGCTGGCGAGGGAAAATGGCAGGGTGTGAAGAGACATCAGGGAGGGGGGGGAATTGGGTTTGAACAAAGATTTCAACCTGATGAAAAGCCCCTTGTTGCAACCCGAGCACCTGGGCAGGGTCAGGCCTTGCAGGTGAACATTTTGGCAGCACCTGGATGGCACTGGGGACCGAAATCCACTTGCTGCCCATGTTTTAGCTCCCTGGAGGAGAAAACCAGGGCCCTGGGCAGAAGCAGGCAGCCCTCAGGGGCCAAATGCCCGGAGTTTTGAGCCAGGCAGGATTTTCTGGTGATTTTACACCAGCCTTCCCCTTTGCAAACCCCTTCCCGGAGCAGCCAGGGGGAAACCCCCACCGAGCAGACAAAAGGAAAAATGCCCTCGGGCTTTCAGGGAGTTGATTCTCCCCTCGCAGCCATCAGCACCTTCCAAATAGCTTTTTTTTTAATTTTTTTTTTTCGGGGGGTTTGGTTAGGAAACAAATGTCGCAGCCAAGTTGTTGTTTCTTCCCTTCTGGCGGGGTTCGAGCTCCCGACGCGAGTCCCGACTTGAGCGAGTGGGCTGGTCCCATCCCTTCAGGTGGCTCTGTTCCCGCTTCCTTGGGTTCCCCGGCTTTGTCTTCACCTCCAACACTTTGGTACTTGCTGTCGAGACAGAGAGAGAAAGGAATTATTTATTTTTGATGCCACAGAAGCCACACGTACGAAGCCTTTCATTGTTCCTTTTTTTTGGGAGAGCGACCCATTTGAGAGGCGAAACGTGAAGCCGTGTTGACCCCACCAGGATTTAGGGACTGGCTCGTGGTGGGTCTGACCTCCTCGCTGGCTGCTTGAGGAGACGCTGGCATGGAAAGCCTGGTGGGATTTATGGAGCTTCTTCCCTGAGTTGCTTCTCCCCAGCTGAGCATCCCCTTGGAGAAGGGGCAGAGCGCTGGGAGGTGCGGGTGGGACGCTGTGCTGGGGGGGCCATTCCCACCAGCTCTGCTTTCTGCAATAATTAAAAAGACTTTTCCAATGAGTAGCTCGTGGCTTCCGTGGTATTTCTGTCCCACCCCACAAGCGGCCGCTGGTTTTTCCCCCGTGTGAAGATGTCGCCCAGGGTGGGCTACAAGAGGTGCCTCAGCAGGACAGCTCCTGAGGGCAACTGGCTGGGCTCCTCTTCTCCAAATCTGCTTCCACGACCTGGGTTTTGGGGTTTTTTTTTGGCAGGTCTCGTTCCCCCAGGTCCCTCTGCCGTGTCCCCATCCGTGCTGGATATCCCTGTCCTGCCCCTCGCCATTGTCCGTCAGTCTCTGTTCCTCCTGTCTTTTCTTCTTCCCTTTTTTTTTTTCCCTTTTTTTTTTTTTAAAAAAAAGATGCAGACATAATGATGTGAACTGAAATAAATTATTTATACAATGAAAGGGCCTGATAAAAAAAAAAAGAAAAAAAGAAAGAAAATCAAAGTGTTCTGCTTATTTCTCAGTGTCGACGCTGCGTTTTGCGTGGGACGAAGGAGGTTCCTCCTGCCTCCCCAGGGAGAGGAGATGTGGGGATGGAGGAGTGACCTGAGCATCCAGTGGCACGTGACAGCCCTCTGGGACACGGAGGGGACATCCACAATCGGGTGGTTGATGAAATCTGAGCTCTTCTGCAGGTCACTTCATATCTCTGCATCTCTGCCGCTGCCTGTGAAAGAGGAGAGCACTCTTTGGTGGGGGCATTTAAAATCCCCCTTTTAAATCCCTGGGAAGGAGGCCCTCAGGGAGCCAGAAAGTTTTGGGTTTTTGCTCCGTGTGGCCTTTTTTATAAAACCCTTGGCCTCGGGCAAGTGGTGTGAGTGGCAGAGAGCCAGGTCTGCAGGGGTTAAAACACCAGCTGAGAACAGGATGCTGCAGGCAGAGCTGGAGGCTCTCTCTGCTCCTGGGTGGCTGCTGACACAGGAAACCCAGGGTGACATTTCGGAGATGAGAGGCACAGCTGGGTGGCAAAGGACTTTTTTTTTCCCTTTTTTTTTTTTCTTTTTTAAAATGATGACAAGGCAGCCAGAGGGGAAATGCTGAACCCGGGTTGGGAAAGCACGATGTGGAAGGGTTTGCTCAGGGGTCGTGGGGTGAGGGGACATCCTCGGTGCTCTGCAGGGTTGGGTGGGGGGCTCTGAAGGGTGGCAGGACCTTGAAATGAACGGCTGGAGTTGTGTCAGGGGAGGTTTGGGCTGGATTTCAGGAGAAGGCTCTTCCCCCAGAGAGTGGTGGGCACTGCCCAGGCTCCCCAGGGCAGGATCACAGCCCCGAGGCTGCCAGAGCTCCAGGAAGGTTTGGACAACTGGACAGGGACAGGGTGGGATTGTTGGCGTGTCCTGGCAGGGCCAGGAGCTGGACTTGACCCTTTTGGATCCCTCCCAGCTCAGGAGCTCCTGTGATTCCATGAATGTATCCAGTTGCTGAGCTCCTGTCAAGGCTCACCCAGAAATCCCTCGGAGCTGAGCTGGACCGTGACCTGTGGCATCCAAGGATTGAGCTGTGGAGTGCCCAGCTGCCCCCTGGCCCTGCAGAGACCCTCTGGAAGGAGCAGCTCCCCATGGGCTCCTCACAGGCTCCTGTCCCTCTGCCACACCCTCTGCTGTTCCTGAAGATGCTCCTGACCATCCCTTTGTGCCTCCAGCCCCGTTCTCCAGACGACATGCAGGATGTTTCTCCTGGTTTCATGGATCTGAAAGCCCAGTGAAGGGACTTGTCCTCAGCGATTTCACCTCGTGGGAGCCAACTGAGGAGGATTTTCCACTGATGGTGTGTGCCTGGCCAGGCTTCTCCGTGCTCCAGGGAGCCTGGACTTTGGTCCCTTGGGCACACAGCGATCCAGAGTGGACTGGGGAGGGGCTTTCCTCCTGCTCTGATGGGGGCAAACGTCCTTTTTCCCGGGAATGAGGAAGAGGAACAGCCCTAAGGGTCTGGGCTGGAGCTTTGAGAGGCTGGCACTGCGTGTGCCAGTGGATGTGCCCCCCTCTCCCGTGGAGCTGGGAATCCTCCAAGGCTTTTGGGAAGGGGTGGTGTCCTGTGGCAAGCAAAGCTCCTGGTGCTTCCAGCTGCGAGGACAACCATCCTCCTCAGAGCAGCCTCTCCCCCCTGGCCAGAGAGTGCTTTGTCAGCAGGAGGGTTGGTGTGTTTGGGCCAGTTGTCATGAAAACATCGTGCCAGGAGCTCGCTGACCTTGCAGAGCCCCAATGAGATGTCTGGAGGCACGTGGAGCCCCAGGGCAGCGGGCAGTGCCCAAGGATGTGCCCAAGGATGTGAACCCTGCACGGGAGGAAGAGCAGCGAGGGAGCAGCTGGGCTGTGGCTGCGTCAGCTGAGAGGGACCTGGCGCCTTCCAAAGGGCAGAAGAGGCAAGAAGAGGATGGTCCAGGGGTGGGATGCAGCCAGGAGCAGCAGGAGATGGGGGCAGCACAGGAATAAGCAGAGATGAGCTACCAAGGTGTCTCCTGTCACCAAGGCCACCAAGGGAGGGCTGCTGAGTGATGTCCAAGTGCTCTCCTGGACGAGGCAGCCTCAGCCACCCCCGTGACAGGTTGTGTGTCCCACTTCTGCACACTTCCAGCCTCCTGGTGGCTTCTCCTCTGCCCCAAGAGCTCCTCTTTCCCAGGCTCTGCATTGCCTCTTGGTGTCTCAGCTCCACAGGTCCCTTCTCCCGCTGTTTCCCCGCTTTGCCTCGTTAAGCCAAACCCCTCTGCTTCCTTTCAAATGGGATTTGCTTCCCAAGGAAGGATCTTGATGAGGATCATCTTGGGGAATGTAACCCACAGGGTGCTGGATCCTTGGAATGTGATGTCACACCACCACAGCTATTGCTTTGCACAGCACAAGGGGCTTCTGGTGAGATTTTGGGTGGGGGGAGGATGGCCATCCCTTCCAAACGGACTGGAAACCACGACCAGGAGAAGAAAAGGAATCCCACAGCGGTTCCAACTTTGTTTCCATTCAGTCAGCTCCATCCTAGAGCTGCTTCCCTGGGAATTAACCCAAATCAGGGGTGGGTTTTGTCTGAGTCCTTTTGTGAGTCAGAGCTGCAGGACCTGGAGCACTTCACACACGTATCATGCAAAAAAAAAGGTCATGCTGGGCTAGTAGAGCAAAATTGAGCCATTTTAGCTCAAGCAGATTCTTCCTGAGGATGGCTGATGGGCAATATAGAGAGCTCAGCCTGGGAATATTTGCTCTACTAAACCATTCCGTTCGGTTCAGCTTAGCTTGTGTTTGCTTCCCTCGGCTATTTGAGGGAGATTTAAGGCAGGAAAGCCACCCAAACCCAGCAACTCCATTGCAGTGCTGCTGGCAGGCGAGTTAGGGAGCCTGCAAAGCCCACAGGGGCTGGTGTTGGTGCACACAAGTGAGCAGAAATAATCCCAAGTGCCAAATGAGCCCCCTCAGCCTCCCTCTCTCTGAGAACCCTGACTAAGGACATTTAGAGTTTCCAAAAATCCCGCAGCACCGGGGGAATTTGTGGGAAATGCTGCTGAAGCCACGGCAGAAAGGGAGGCAGGGACATCTCAGCCAGCTCTTCATCAACCCACTGCTTACAGCAGGCTTGTTTGTTATTCTTCTTCATTCTTATTTATTGTTATAAAAACATTATAATAAACAGCCATTCTATTTGGTATTCATGTTTATGGGTACTGTGTGTTAACAACATTATAATACATAGGTTTATTATTAAATAACACCAATAAATAAATAACAAAAAGGTGGGCAGGCCCTGGCATAGGTTGGGCAGAGAAGCTGTGGCTGCCCCTGGATCCCTGGAAGTGTCCAAGGCCAGGTTGGATGGGGCTTGGAGCACCCTGGGCTGGTGGAAGGTGTCCCTGCCCATGGCAGGGAGTGGCACTGGGTGGGCTTTGAGGTCCCTCCCAACCCAAACCATTGTGGGATTTTATGACTGTGTTTATTACTTGGGGCCAATGGTACCCAAATTTTGCAGCTGCAGTTGGCTACTGTCAGCTGACAGCGTTTTTTGTGATCCCTTGGAGCTGGGGCAGAAGGATTTCCAAAAAATGGTGGCTGAGGAGAAGGCACACCCAGAGCTCCTGATCCCACCTTTGGCTGCTGGAAAGGGAGCAGGACACAAAGCTGGGTCTAAATACAGAGTTTTTTTGTCTCTGCCACTCAGTCCTGCCTAACCTTGGTCACATCACCTGCCCCAGACTCCATTTCCACAGGGTTAAAAGGACATTACCAGTATTTTTCCTACTCCCAAGGCTTAAATATGAAATCAGAGTGGCGTGGATCCCTGTGATCACCAGTGATTCTCCCATCCCCATGGGAAAGATGCTCAACCTGCAGGATTGTCCCTCATCTGGTGTGGGGAAGGCTGGGAGGTGGAGGGTGGAGGGAGAGGCTGTAGATCCAGGTTCTCCTGCGTGTGCTGTGGGCAGAGGAGCTGCCCCAGGGCTGAGCATCTCCCAGCAGCTCCATGCCAGGCTGACTTCATCTGGTGAGTTCTCCAAACCCCTCCACCCATGTCTCCAAGTGGTGGCTGCAAGAGGGAAGTTAATAACCCATTGCATCCCCTGGCCCCACGCTTGAGGGCTCGCCTGTAGCCACAGGGATCCCCGAAATCCTCGGGAGGAGGGGGTGGCACGGAGGATCCTGTCCCCACCACCGTGCCAGGACACATGTGCAGGGCTGGAAGCAGCTCAGGACCCTGCAGATCCACCCACACAGAGGCGAAGGACCAGAGACCAGGGAACACAGGGCAATTGTCGTGCTGGTCAATGTTTAAATAGCCCCTGGAAAGCTCCTCCTTGTAACAAGGGGGCCCTTTCAGCTCTTTGGCAACTTCCCAACCCTTTGGCTTCTGCTTCCTGTTGGGAATGTCCAGAGGCTGGAGCGGGAATGGCAGTGCTGCAGCTTTTCACCCTGCCAGGACGGACCCTACTCTTCCCAAGGATCTTTGGGAAACACCTGATTGCTTGGAAAGAGGGATCTGCTCGGGTTGGTCAGTGGCAAGATGACAAGAGGGAAATAAACACCAAAAAGTAAGAACCCACCATCCATACAGAATTCCAGAACACTTCAGGATGGAGGGGACCTCAAAGCTCATCTCATTCCACAGGGACACCTTCCACCAGCCCAGGTTGCCCCAACCTGACCTTGGACACTTCCAGGGATCCAGGGGCAGCCACAGCTTCTCTGCCCAACCTGTGCCAGGGCCTGCCCACCCTCCCAGCGAAGGATTCCTTCCTAAATTCCTTCTTGGAGCATGTTCTTGGTTGTTCCCCATCCGCCCAAGTAAGTGAGGGCCACATCTCCAGAACCAATGGTCTTTGGACAGGACTTTGTCCCCCAGGGTGGTCCCAGAGAGGTGGGGAGCCCCTGCTGCTGTCCCAGCCCAGCCCTGGCACCTCCTGCATTTCATATATTTATAATCCAACTCAAGTTCTGGTTTATATACTTATATTTTTATATATATAATGGCACAAAGGAAGAGTTTATTGCAAGTATTTCATCAGCTCTTCCTCAAAGAGGATGTTTAATGTGGGCAGGTGACACTTGGGGACATGGTTTGGTTCAGTGGTGGCCTTGGCAGGGCTGTGTTAACAACGGGACTCGATGATCTCAAAGGGCTTTTCCCATTCTAGGATTTCTCCTGGGGATTTGGGTGTCCAGCCCACACCTTTGCCCCTCCACTCTGTCCCCTGTGCTGGGACATCCCTCAGCTCCAGCAGCTTTCCCAGCCCATGGATGTGTTTATGGAGGCAACCAGAGGTCCCTCAGCCACCAGCCTGGGACTTAGCCATGTTCCCACTAAAGTGGGCTGTATTTTTCCCCTGGGAGAAGAAGCTCAGCGTGTCCTCCAGACCCTCCAGCTGCATCAGGAAGCTGGAGGTGGCAGGGAGAGGTGTCTTTTGGGGTGTGTTTTCCCCCAATTTCCACAGAGCCCTGCCCTGGGAACGCTGCAATGGAGCTGCCCACCGAGGGCAAGCTCAGTTTTGCAAGGTCAAGCCTTGGTGACCCCTAAAACCAGGGCTGGGAGAGGCCAAACCTTGGCATCTGTGATGGAGCTGCTTGGAAAGCCTCCAGTGCTGCTCCTCCCTCGCCATCCAAAAGCCGAGAATTCATCAAAGCCGAGCCATTCCGTGGAAATGCTGATGGCAAAGTGCCCCTCTGGGGGTGACCTTGAGCACTTGGAGAACGCTGGGACACCGTTCCCGGAATGGATGGCATTTGCTTGGAGGTGGCTCTTTCCTGGAAGTGTTTTAAGGATCTTTAAATGCGTGTAAGGAAATCTACCTTGACTTGTGAGCGCACGGTGGTCTTCTCCATGCCTTGGCTGTTTCCTTACTGACTATCCAGGAGTTTCTGAAATTCCAGGAAACCCTCAGAAATCCCTTTCCCCCCCTGCTCCCAAGCTCCTCTCCCATTTTCTTGTCAGGAAATAGGCAGAAAAGTGTCGCGTTCCTATTGATCTGAACTCCCTCAGCCAAGGCAAGACTTTGCTTGCAAAGAATGTGGATAATTTCTGGGCAGATAATAAAGAGAGGGAGAGCAGGAGGGAAAAGCAGTTTGTCTTTCATTCCCCTCCGTGCTGCTCCTGAGGCTTTGCCCTACCCAAGAGAGTTATTCCTGATTATCCCAAGTGGATTCATTGACATGGGGACCTTCCTCTGACTCTGCAACCCGATTTTAATCAGTCCACTGTGGCTGCAATTGCTAAACAGCATGGAAAAAAACCCAACCAGAAATTCCTTTTTCTCCCCAAATCCACCCTCAAAATGAATCCTTTTGCATCCTTGCAGATCCTGGACTAAGCTTTTCTCCACAGGCTGGTCCCTGGGAACAGGGCAGGAATCCAGCCTTGCAAATGCACTGAGTCACTCTCCAGAACGCTCCTTGTGCTGGCACGAACCAGAAGCCCTGACACATTTATTTCTATTTTTTTTTTTTAATAGAAAAGCCCTAGCAAGGGCAAATATATAACTTGTGAGACAGTCTCCCGGCAGAAGAACAGCTTCACTAAACAGATTTATGGCATCAGGAGATCCTGGACTGCAGGAAGATGCCAGGCAGCTTTGCTGGGTGTGGAAGAGAGAGGCACACTCAGTTCTCCATCGTGTCCTTCAACGCTTAAATGGGAAAAGGAGTGAAAATAATTGAAGATCTCCAGCTCAGCTCCTCTTTGCAGCAGGGGATGATGGTGAAAGGGGAGGAGAGGGTGTTTGGAAGTGGGAAACGGCGACTCCAGTGCATTCTGGCTGAGGGCAGGGCATGAAAAGCCCAGTCCTGCTGGCAAAACACAGCTGAAGGCCAGGGGGACCAGCAGGGGTTAGAGCTGAAGTGGAAAATCCTCCTAAAAAGGTGCCCCTCTGGGTGAGGGGAGTATTGGCAGCTTCAGGTCTCATGTGGAAAACATGAATGCAGGCAAATTTCTACAGAGCTCAGCCATTCCCCCCTTTCTCCAGCTCCAAAGGGACTCATCTGTTTCTTTGCAGAGCAGAGGGAGGTGAATCCACCCTTGAATTCCTCACTCCATCCTCAGGCTGCTTTTTTTTGCCTTGATGGCATCACTTGGGAAAACAAATTGTCCTCCTCATCCTCAACATCTGCCCTAAGCAGAGGTGGGAATAGGATGGGAGAGGATGGGGGAGAGGATGGGAAGAAGGTGGGTTTAACCCTCTCGTTTAAGACCCCACATTAAGGGCAAAAGGGTCTTGACTGAGGGAAATAGGACAGAGGGACCTTGGCAAAGATGGCCCATCCCTAAGTTATGAGCCAAAATCCCACCCTTGGAAGTGTCCAAGGCCAGGTTGGACAGGGCTTGGAGCACCCTGGGCTGGTGGAAGGTGTCCCATGACAGGGGGTGGCACTGGGTGACCTTTAAGATCCCTTCCAACCCAACCCTTCTGGGACTCTGAAAACTCCTGGCAAGTCTCATTCTGCTTAATAAACACATTAATTTGCCAAAACAGGGTCAGCTTCTTCCTTCCTTCCCTGGGCACTGCTGGGTGTTCTGGGTGACTGGGGACACCAGGGACAGTGGGGACAGTGGGGACACTGCCCTTGCTTGGGCAAGCTGAGAGCACAGGGCAGGATGGGCACGGACAGCACATCTGTGGATAACGTGCCTTTAATTACCATTAATTACTTAATCAAGACAACCACGTTAATTGCTCCCAAACGAGCTCGGGCCATGTCCAAGCTGTAAGAGAGACACAAAGTGATTTAAATCCCATCCCCTGCAGGTCTGGCCCCACTGGGATCACTGGATGGAGAGGGAAGCAGGGATGGAGGGGGGTGATTTATCTCCCCCTTGCTGGTCCATCCCCCTTGTCTCAGCTCATGGAGCTGGACAGGGAGATGCCAGAGAGGGAGAATCCCAGCTCTGGCTGGGATCCCAGGGCAGGAGAGGAGCAACTCACAGGGGAGCTGGGTCTGCTCCACCCCAAAAATATCCTTTCCATAACAGGGGGGGTGAGCTGAGGCTGGAAGAAGCATGGCAGAGAGTGGCTTCTTCTTCCTGACGTGCTGAGGAGGGTGGGAGGTGGATCCTGCCCAGGCCAGAGCTGCCAACAGGTGCTGACAAGCTGGAGCACCCTCAGGAATTTGGGATATTTGTTGTCTGAGTGGCCCTGGCTCTGCCAGGTGCAACGCTTGGTACGGTGTGATCCTCCTCAGATCCTGCAAAGGGGCTGGGAAGGGAAAGGGAAGAACTGATGGGAATGATAAAACCGAGATTATTGTCCCAGCATCGAGGCTTTGCCTCTCCCTAACCCCCTCACACATGCCAGGGGAGGCCCAGCACATCTCCCCAGCTTCCAGGAGGGGCACAGGTGGGATCCTGAGCAGAATGTCCCCATGGCAGGGACAGACCATGTTATTGCTTTGTCCACCCCTGGCTCCAAGGCAGAGCATCCTCCCTGGAGACCCAGCCCATCCCAGGGCACAGGGCTGGATGCCAGCACGGATGGGTAAGGCTGAGCGACCGCTTGTCATCACCTGCAGTGGCCCAGGGGAGGAGAAAGCCCTTCCTGGTGGCCCAGAGGCCCCCCAGAGGAATTCAAGCTATGCAGGGAGCAGAGGTCACCACAATCAGGGCGGCTGGAAAAGGGAAAGATAAAGCCAATAAATCAGGCTGTGGGAAGAGGAGAAGGGCACAAGTGCACGGAGCTGCAGGAGGATGGTACAAGGAACCCCCCCAGGCTGAGGGAGGGGGGATGTGAGGGCTAAACTGGGCTACAGACCAGCCTGGAGATGGGGGAGGCCACCAGGGTGAGGGGAGCTAAAAGCATCCCTGGGGGAGAAGTCACCTGTTTTCCCTCTGTCAGTTTTTTTTTTTTTAAACCCCCAACAAAACAACAACAACTAAAAAAGGAAAATGTGGGGGTGAAAAAAACAAACCAAAACAAAACCAAGCCAGAAATGAAAAGCCCTCCAAATTATCATTTTGCTTCGATGTTTTGGGATTTTTATTTTTATGTTATTTCCACCATGGCAGGTGACGGGGTGTGTTCAGGGCTGAAGAAGACACAAAACCCTCCTTAAAGGACTTCACAAATGGCTATGAAGTATTTTAAAAGGTGTGATTCTTTTTACTGCTTGGACAGGAGACCCCCCTAAGGCTTCATCCCCCTTGTGGCTTAGGGAAGATGGATGGATGGATGGATGGATGGATGGGTGGATGGATGGGTGGATGGATGCATGGATACACATCTTGGTCACTTAGCTGGTGACTTTCTCCCCTTTCTTGAGGTGCAAACTGGTACCCAGACACACATTTTTGGAACACGGAAGACAGCAGGCAGCTCTACTGGCTTGCAGAACAAGCTCCTGGTGAAAACCCGTGCTGGTCCATGCTCTGTGCCATCAGGAGAGCGGGAACAAACCCACAGCAGATGCTCTGCATCTCCTCCCACCCGGTGTGGTCAGAGCTGGTACCGATACAATCACAGCTCCCACGAGAAGCTCCTGAGAACCCCCCAAAGTGAGAAGGGAAAAGGGAGCCTGTGGAGAAGCAGAAGGGGAACGTGACCCTTGGAGCCTCCCAAAATAAACAGGGAGCTCTGTAGTCTCGTGGCTTTAAACTTCATTTCACACACAGGGCTGGTGGAGGGGCATCTCCAAACCCACCATCCTAGTCCTGAGGACCTTTGGAATGCTTTGTCCAGTCTCCCCCAGCCTTGGCAGAGGAGCTGGAGTGTCTCTGACATGGAACACCCATGAGGCTCGTGCAACTAGGTGACTCGCTGGAGAAGAAAGAGAAAAAAAAATGCTATAAATATCCCGAGGGAGGGAAGAATTCATCACTCACTCAGCTCTTATTATACAGCAGACAGAGCTGTTACACAAACCCTGCCAGGAAGGAGGGCCCAGGCATGAATCTCCCCTCGGGAGATATCCAAGGATCCAGCCCCAGGGGTGACACCCAGCCATCCTCGGAGCCTCTGCCCCCACCACGGATTCCTGGCCATGTTCCTGGGGTAATTCCTTTGGGAAAGATCTCTGGGGAGCTGAGGGTTCTGTGTCAGGAAAGAAATAGCATCTCCCTTGGAAGATGCTGCCCACAAAGGGTTTCTGCCTCGAAAGGACTGAAGGGAAGCAATGACCACAACCTGCCCACCGTCCACAGCCTTCAATGAGCTCCCTAAAAGATCAGGGGAATGGTTTTTTAGGATGAATAAAACGGGAGAGAGGGGAAGCAGCATCACAAGCCCATCTCCCCGGGCTCCCACGGTGTCTCCTGGGGTGTTTCCAGGGCCAAGTGGGCTGCAAGGATAACTGCAGCTCCCTGGACCTTAAAAACCATCCAGTTGCAACCCCCCTGCCTTGGGCAGGGACACCTTCCTTCCTTCCTTCCTTCCCTGATTTCTTTGATGGAGAGGAGGAAAGGAGCCACTGAAAAAGCCTGAGGGCTGTGGGGATGAAACCTGTAGCATCATGGAGAGGGCTGGACACTGAACTCCGAGATAAGGCAGATGCCTGGAATAACCCAAATAGCCCAGATAAACCCTGCTCCGGGCTCTGGCACATCCACCCACCCATCCATCCATCATCCCCCTGGAGCCTCAGGGCTGCTCTGACCTCCCCCAGGTCTCCACAGCCACAGCCACTCCACGTTCCAGGCATCAGAATTGCCCAACACAGGGTTTTGAAGGCTTTGAATCTCCAGTTGGTGGCCTGGGCTGCTCACAGGGGAGCAATGGGAACCCTTGGAGAAGCTCACAGGGGAGCAATGGGAACCCTTGGAGAAGCTCCCAGGGGTTGCAATTGGATCCAACTAGCCTGGCAGTGACCAAGGGGGACCACCAGGGAAGTGTCTACAGCAACAGGGACTCTGCTAATACCCCCAAACCTTGTGGGATGCTGCTCTCCATAAAATACGAGGTGGGGAAGGGGCTCTGAGGGATTCATTCCACGGGATGAGCTCGTGTCTGGGCAGGACAGACCTGCAGCTGGCAGGGAGCTCAGCGCCTTCTTTTCCAGCCTCTCCCCAGGGAATGCTGCCAGCTCCTTGGCTCCAGGTGGAAGAGATAGTGAGGGCTTCTCCATGTCTCCAGTTTTCCAGCTCCTCATGTTCTTCTCTCACTTCCCCCAAGCCTGTGAGTGCTGTGGCCAAGTCCCCTCATTCACCAGCAGGTCAAACTATTCCCCAGAATAACCTCAGGTAAAGCCAAAGCTGAATCTCCACATCTTCCCTAACCCCTGGAATTCCAAAGGGGGGGAGCCCTGGGAAAGGGAAAATGGAGCAGGAGAGTGTTTGCTTCTTGTGGGCCCTTTGTTGGCTCTTGCAACAGGAGGATCAGCTCGCACAGGAGGCTGCAGGAGCCAGCAAGTTCTGCTCCTGTCAGCGCTCCTCCCGGGAATTCCAGCCCTGGGAGCTTCAGCTGGGCTTCCCTCATAAATCCCCTGGGTGCCATTCAGGTGCAAGCAGTTCCCAGGTTGGGATTTGGAGGCATTTTTCCGTTTTCATCCCTCTCCATTCCTCAACTGGAGCAGCAGAGCCTTCAGAGAAGCCCCTGGAATGTCAGCCATACTGGGCTTGTGTGCACACTGATGCTTTGGGGGACCCCTGCCTTGTTTCCTCTCCCAGATTAGTCATTCTTCCCAAATTTCCTTCTTTTGTATGGGGATTCCCTGTGTTTCCTGCTGCAGGCTTCATTTTTCCCTGCACTATAAGCCCTTGGAAGTGTTTGTCCTGCCAGGGAGACCAGCTCCTCTGCTGGGCTATTTTTATTCCTCCTGCCGTAGCATCTGAAGAATTGCTTTTCCAGAATAATCTCTGGAGATCAGGAAGGGAAAGAAATCATCTGGGACACAGTGGAATGGATTGAAGGCAGTTTCCTACACAACAGGACCCCAGCACCCTGCTGAGGTCTTTCCTACTGATACTTCAGGACTCAACGATCCCTGCAGGTCCTTTCCAGCTCAGGATGTTCCATGATTTAATTAGGAGGAATTTTGAAGCAGAGCCATGTTCTGGGATGTCCAGGTGCCAATCCATGGGAGGAATGGGGGGGTTTCTCAGTCCATTGCACCTCTGAGTTTCTCTGCAGAGCTATTAAAGCCTCATCCAAGCAGACTCCCAAAACTTCCCTTGCTCTCAGCACACCCAGCCCCTGCCTGAGAAACAAGCCCTGTCCAGAAACAAGGTGGTCTTTCAGGTCCCTTCCAACCCAGACCTTTCTGGCATTGCAAAGGGTTACCAAAATATCCCTGGGCTCAGCTCATCCTTCATGACCACATGGGCATTTGGGCAGCCCTCTGAGGCAAACCCAGCCCTGCCCACCAGCGTGGGATGTTTGGAGCACCCCTTGGACAGGGACATGCAGACACTGGCATGGGCATCCTGCCCCAGATCAGGAGCTGCCTGCTCCTGGCAAAGCTGTGCCAAGGGGATGAGGCTTTGCCAGCTTCCTCTCCTCCCTGGCTCCTTCCAGAGGGGTCTGTCTGGTCCTGGCAAGCCCTGGTGCCTCCCCCGTGCCAGCCATCCCTCCGTGCCACACGGATCAGCTACACCCCGTGGGTAATTCCACAGGGGGCAAGTCGAAACCCTTCTGAATTGCCTCTGTGGATGCTTGGAATGCCAAGCTGTGCTCAGCCAAAATGCCCAAAACCACGTGCTCTTCGTTGCATTCAACCAAAAAAAAATCCCCGTGTTTGGTCCTGGGGGAGAACATTCCCTGTAGTCTCCAATTGCACCTCTGGATCGACCACAGAGGAGAAATAGAAAACCTGTGGGGTTTCTTTGCACCACAACAGCCTTTTCTGGGTGTCATCCATGCCATCTATCATCTCCAGATGATTTGTGGGACACAGCTGAAGGTCTGGCTATGCCTTAAACCCTCCAAACTTTCCAAACAGGGCAATTCCCCCTCCCTGGTTGATGGTTCTGGGGTGCTTGGGAAATGGCATGTTTTAAAGCTCCTTTAAACCCCAGGAGGTTTCAAACTGAGTCTTTTCCCCCCAAAAAGGTGTGAACCCCCCGAGGCTGCTGGTTCAGGGGAACCCCTTGGCCTGCTCTCCTCAGTTTGTCTGTGCTGATGGTGCCAGAGGTGGGTCCCTCCTGAATCCCATCCTCAGTCCCCAGTTGTTCCCTTGCCATGGGTCCGGTCAATTTGGAGGGCACTGATGTCTCCTCTGACTCTCCCTCCTCACCCACCCCTGGGTGAACTTGGACCAGCCTGTTTTGCCCTTTCCCTCGTGTTTTCACCTCCCTGTGCCAGTTTTCCTGCCATCAGGTCCATCCCCTCCCTTTGGGTTCATCCCAAAGGCTCTGAGCTCTCACCCCACATCCCTCTCTCCATGTGGCCACCCTTATCCCTGAATCCTCCCTGGCATCCCCTAAACACTTCCCAGCCCTTCAGCAGCCTTTGATCGTTTATTCCCAGGCTGGACAGATTGTCTCTGGTGGGAATTACCGGGCTCTAATTGGATTGAGAGCCAAGCCTGCACCTTCCCCTGTAATGGAGCTTTAATTAATGCCCATCTCTTATTAGCTGTTATCAGCAGGGCTTAGGCTTCCTATCAGCTGGTTGTGACCCAGAGATGAGCACGGATAGTTCTCACCTCCCTTGTTCCCCATCCCAGTGTTTTCCCCCCTCCCCTGATGACAGATGCCCACAGACTGGGCATGTCACCATAAAGGATCCCTGAGAAGGGACAACGGGGCTTTCAAAGCCACCAAAGCCCCAGGAAAGTCCCTCCGTGTCCTCAGGTCAGTGGCCAAAGGAGAACATCCCTGTGTTCTCCAGGGAACACACAGTTCACCTTTGTGTTTTCACCCAGGCACAGAATCTGTAATTGAGGGTGGAAATCGTCCAGGAGTGATTTTGAAAGAATTGGGGCATTTTCGCGTTCTTTTTGTGTTTTCCATTTTCTCATTTCTGGCTTTTAGAAAAAAAAAAAAAAGTAAGAAGAACAGAGAAAGAAACATTTTCTTCCTCTTCCCTTTTATCACATTTCCCTCCCCCCTGTTAAAAAAGAAAAAAAGGGTATCAGCACTGAAAATACAACACCACAAACCCAAGGAAAAAACCAGTTAAAAACCCACGTTAAAAACCAGTGACAAAACCTGTTTGGGCTTGACTTTCCCCCCTCCCCCGGCAATATTTCGGTTCACTATTTCTTGATAATCGCGGAATTCTTGGCCCCTTTGGCACTTTCTCCTCCTCGTTTTGTGCTGTCCCGTGTGAAGTTCGGAGCTGGCCAGTGAAGAATTCGACCCTTCAGAGTTTCCAGGACTCCAAATCCCACCTTGGGTGTGTGAGTCTCCCTAAAAACCTGGACCAAACTGGGAGCAAAGCGAGTGGGAGAGTGGCAGGAGACAGCCCGGGCACCGGGTGGCAAATGGGAAGGAGGGAGAAGGTTATTGAGGGTTAAATCATCTCATCCCCAGCTCTGCGTGAGAGCTGCCCTGGGATAATTATCCTGCTCCATCCCGGAGCTCTTCCCGGCAAAAGCTTCATTTGCTTTAATGACTCTAATTTGGAAGGCAATCCAGGCTGCCTTTCCTGAAGATGCCTGCCTGGAGCAGCCCTCCAGGAACTTAAAAACGGAGGAAACTGCCTTACAGTGGCTTAACAGCTCCCTCAGGCTTGACAAAAACAGGGTAAAGGCATCAACAAAACGCTGAAAAGATGTTTTCCCGAGCTTGCTCACGCTCAGGATTTCGGGACAGGCTAGAAAAATTCAGAAGCCCATCACAGACTGGTTTGGGTTGGAAGGGACCTTAAAAATCATCCAGTGCCACCCCCTGCCATGGGCAGGGACAACTTCCACCAGCCCAGGGTGCTCCAAGCCCCATCCAGCCTGGCCTTGGACACTCCCAGGGATCCAGGGGCAGCCACAGCTTCTCTGGGAAATCCATCCCAGCCCCTGCCCACCCTCACAGGGAACGATTCCTTCCCAATATCCCATCTCTCCCTGCCCTCTGGCAGTGGGAAGCCATTCCCTGTGTCCTGTCCCTCCATGCCTTGTCCCCAGTCCCTCTCCAGCTCTCCTGGAGCCCCTTTAGGCACTGGAAGGGGCTCTCAGGTGTCCCTGGAGCCTTCTCCTCTCCAGGTGAACCCCCCCAGCTCTCCCAGCCTGGCTCCAGACCTGGAGCATCTCCGTGGCCTCCTCTGGACTCCTCCAGCAGCTCCAGGTCCTCCCTGTGCTGGGGACCTCGGCTTGTGGGATCTCACCAGCAGTTTTTTGGGAGATCTGGAAGGCACAAGGTTTGGGAAGGAACTGCAAGGTGGCAAGGAAGGGTTTCTGAAATATTTTCTAGCAGTGACTATTTAGGAAAAAAAGCTGATGTTTCAGTGAAATTTCAGTACATGTGGGAAGAAAAATCCAGAGCAAACCTGACTGTCCTCTCCCTGCTTCCCACCCAAAAATTCCCACAGTGACTGCCGTGATCTGGCTCTCCCAGGGGGGAATCCCTCAAGTTTCAGCCACTTCTGAGCCAGACTCTGAAAATAAGCCCTGTGTGGCCCTCGTGGGAGACCCAGAAGCAACAGCAGAGCAGGGTTTGGATCACAGCTTCCCAATCCTTCCCCTCCTCCTGCCACCAGCTCTTGTCACCAAAGGGCTCGGGACAGCCCTGTCTTCCAGCACCTTGGAATGATCCCTGGGCTGCAGGAAACAGGTGGCCAGCATGGATCTGGGCATCAAAGCATCAGGCCATGTCCAAACCTTCTCCTGGCACCAAAGGAGGTGTCCTTACAGTTTTCCAGCGCAGCAGGAGCTTTGCAGGAACTTTCCAGGGCATCTCTTTCCCCTTTGGATGAGAGGAGAGGAGGGATGGAGCTGTGCCTTGCAATTCTCAGCTCCTGGTGCAACAAGCCCACGGAGCCCCTGGCCATGCTGGTGCTGCTGGGATGAAGGCTGGGAATCAGCATTCCCGGGAGCTGGAAACGTGCCCCAGGGCACAGCTTTGCTGTCTGAAATCCTTCTCCCACGCTCCTTCTTTCCCAAAACAGCATTCCCGAGGTGGGATTTCTCACCTCGCCAGCCCGAGAGAAAACGGGAGGAAAAGGCACATCCAACAGGGTGTTTGGAGGCTGCCACGGTGCCATTCATTGCTCCTGGTGGCCACAGAATATGCCAAGTTAGAAGGGACTCACAAGGATCATCCAGTCCAACCCCTGGCCCTGCACAGACACCCCAACAATCTCACCCTGTCCCTGTCCCATTGTCCAAACCCTCCTGGAGTTCTGGCAGCCTTGGGGCCGTGCCCACTGCCCTGGGGAGCCTGGTCAGTGCCCACCACCCTCAGGGGGAAGAACCTTTCCCTGAGATCCACCAAACCCTGCCCTGGCACAGCCCCAGCCATTCCCTCGGGTTCTGTCACCAGCAGGAAGATTTTAAAGCATCAGCACATGGAGAGTGGCTGGCACAGCCAGCTTGAAACCCTGCATCCCTCTGCAAACAGGGGGCTGGCTCTTTCTCATCACCCCCAGCCCTTCCCAGAGCTTTCCCTCAGTGCTTTTCTGGGGTCACAATGGCTCAATTTGGAACATGGGGACAGCAGCCTGTCCCTGTGTCAGAGAAAGGGCAGAAAACCCAAGAAAAGAAGAAAAGCAACCAAAGGAAAAGGTGGTGAGGCCCTGGCACAGGTTGCCTGGAGAGGTTGTGGGATTCCCATGCCTGGAAGTGTCCAAGGCCAGGTTGGACAGGGTTTGGAGCAACCTGGCCTCGTGGAAGGTGTCCCTGTCCATGGCACAGGGTGGCACTGGATGAACTTTAAGCTCCTTCCAACCCAACCCATGCTGGGATTCTGTGAAAAACAAAGCCTGGCTGTTCTCTCACAAGGGTGAGCAGGCATGAAAAGCTGCCCTTGGACCCCTCCAGTGGCTCCTCTTCTCCAAGGCAGCTGTTCCTTTGTATTCCCTCCACCTCCCTACTCCTGCCCCAGCACAAGGAGAGCTCCTGAAATAGCTGCTTCGAAGCCACTTGATTTTGGATGCAAATCATTGGCATTCTGCAAGAAGGGCTCTCACTTGGAGAGCTCTCCTGCCAGACCTGTTCCAGCTGATTTCCTCACCGAGCTGAAGCCCTTCCCATAAAACCCTTTGGCTGCAAACCCAGCCATCAGCCCGGGGTTCATTCACCTCCTTTATCATTCCAAACTCGTCCCCTCCTCGTTTGTTTCCTTTGATTTCCCTCCCTTCCCATCTGCAGGGCGCTGTTAATAAGATTTATGGCTAAATATTTTCTGGCATTCAGGTAATTCCATAGGCACTTGCTGGTCCGGTTTGAAAAGCAAACAACTCCTCTCCCCGTTCCACTCTCGGCTCTGCTTCCTTCCTTAATTCCCTGTGACAGACCCTGTGCAGGGTAAATATTTGGTGCTGGCTCCAAAAGCTTCAATTGTCCCCTCTCTGCACAGGGATTGGGCTCTCAGCAGCTTCGGGAGATGCCCTTTCCCATGCCATGGGCTCACGGGGTCAATTGTTGAGAACCAACAGAGCAGGGCAGAGGGAGGAATGTGGCTCTGCAGGAGGCAGGAATCACCCAGCAGGAGGAATTTAGGTTGGAAAGGCTTCTGGAGGCCACTGGTCCAAAGGTGGGTCCAGCCAGATGCAGCTGCTCAACCATCTCCAGGGATAAACCCAATTTGTAGAAAGACGCCGCTTTCCAGGGAGGATTTTCTCGGGTTTTATTTAAGGGCAGGAGAGATTGAGAGCTTGTTCAGGAGACAAGGCACTATATTGAATCCAAGACATGCTATGCCTGCAGCCCAGAAGGGAGAAGACAGAGGGAAAAAAGGGTTTCTCCAAGAGTAATTATGCAGCAAAGTGATTGAATGGAGGAGACAGCTGACACAGCCCCTGGGGCAGCAGCAGCACCACGAGAACCTTTATGGGCTTTCCTGCTGCACAGTGAGGAAGGCAAAGCTGAGTTTCCTCTGCTCCAGGGATCCAGCCAAAGTGACCATGCCAGTCAGCACAGGGGGAAATGCAGCACCACAAAGGGCACAGGAAACCTGGCACAGAGAACGAGCCAGGTGAAGGTGCCTCCCTCCAGCTGAAGTGCAGCAGCAACGGGACTTGCCAGTGGGAAGTGGGAATTGGGAGGAGTATTTCAAAGAGCTGCGGTCATGAAATCTAAGAATGGCTTGGGTTGGAAGAGACCTTAAAGCTCATCCTATCCCACCCCCTGCCATGGGCAGGGACACTTTCCACCAGCCCAGGTTGCTCCAAGTCCCATCCAACCTGGCCTTGGACACTCCCAGGGATGGGGCAGCCACAGCTTCTCTGCCCAACCTGTGCCAGGGCATCACCACCCTCACAGGTAGGAATTCCTTCCCAATATCCCATCTATTCCTGCCCTCTGGCAGTGAGAAGCCATTCCTTGTGTCCTGTCCCTTCATGCCTTGTCCCTAGTCCCTCTCCAGCTCTCTTGTGCTTTTCTGCCCATGGGCCACATCAAAGGGACCTTCCTTCACCAAGCTGCAGGTCACCCAGCTCCCCAAAGAGTGGTGGGAACTCCCAGGAGGGTGGTGGAAGGAGAGGAGCCTTTCCCTCAGCTCCAGGTCTCCCTGGGAACTCCTCTATGAAGCATCAGAGGACAAACCAGTGCCAAGACACGAGCTGAGAACCCGCCCCAATCTCTAAGCAGAGGGCACAGCCCAGGTCTGCCCTGGGATGGGAAACTGGTGTCATCTCTCAACAAGAACTGGAAGCAAGAGAAGCAAATTGAAGGGAACTCCATTCTGCATCTTTCAGCTTCCTCTTCACTGGTTTTTGGTTTAAGGTTGGTTCTGCTTCCTGGAGAGCAAAGTCTTATTCCCATCCAGTCACTTCCCCGTGCACTTTCTCCTCCCTTTCCCTACCTTTTGATATTTAAGGAGCACGTTGGGGGCATGGCTTAGGTGCTGGGTTAAAGACTGGACCCGATGATCTCAGAGGGCTTTTCCAAGCCTGCTGATGGCTCTGTGATCTTGGCCCTCCTCGGTGTGAGTTTCCTGCTCTGCACTAGGGCACTCCCTTGGAACGAGCGAGCGCTTGGCACCAGATGAGTGGGGAATGAGATGGCTCTAATCCCGTAATTTAATTAGAGCTGTGTGCAAGTGCCTAACGAAAAGGCCATTTCCTGAGCAGGCTGCAGTGTCTGGCTGCTCTCTCCGGGCTGGCAGCCGGGACCCCCCTGCACTGAAGTGCTTTCCCACCCTTTCCCTGTCCTCTTTTTCCCTTCTCATGGGTTTTAGCCAAGGCAGCACGGGCGGGAATCCCCCCCAGTTGTGCATATTTGTGAGGGGCAGGAGCTCTGGTTTTATCCCACAGAGGCAGGAGGTGGCAGTGGAAACTTAAGCTTCAGGTCTCCTTCCGTGCAGGAGGAGTTCCAGGTCTCCTCCTGTTCTGCAACCCAGCAAAAGTGTTTGCCAGGAGAAGACAAGGATCTGCTGAAGGAGTGCTCGGGGGGGGTCAGGTCTCATCCTGCCCTGACCAAAGGGCCCTGGCAGCCCATTCTCACACTACCCCATGGGCAGGGATGTCCTTCAGGATCTCCCCAGCTGCGTGGGATGGTGGAGTCCCCATAAACATTGCAGGACAAGCTGGGGTGGCGTGGGCTGGGCATCACTTTGGAGCACAGTCAGACCTGCTCCCAACAGCTCAGCTTTCCTTTGGTGGCCTTACATGTCCATGAGACACAGATTGGGTAGAGAAGCTGTGGCTGCCCCTGGATCCCTGGAAGTGTCCAAGGCCAGGCTGGATGGGGCTTGGGGCAACCTGGGCTGCTGGAAGGTGTCCCTGCCCATAGCAGGATGAGCTTTGAGGTCCCTTCCAACCCAAGCCATGTTATGATGGAGCAAAAGGAGCTGGGAATGAGGCATCAGAAGCCTGAGGGACCATCATGATTGATGCCCCATCCCATCACTCCAAAGATGGGAGCCTGTGCTGATGCCTCCCCTCTGTCCTGGGGAAAGTGTGACCTGAAACCCGCACGGGATCAGCTCAGCATGCGCTTTTGGGCTCATTCTGGCCTTACCCTGCCCCTCCCAAGGCTCAGCCAGACACAACCCACCCCCTCCCGGAGCAAAGACATTCTTGCACAGCAGCAAATCCCAGGCTGGCCAAGAGCAACATGCCTAATTAAGCCCCACTGGCTCCTCGCCACCCGTCTCCCAGGCCCCGGCTTGCAGCGCTAATTGCTGCCCCATTATGTTTTCCGGATGTTTTCCAAGGTGAAAGGGAGCTTTGTGCAGGAGCCCCGGGATGCGGCAAGCTGGCAAGAACCTCCTCCTGCTCCAAGTGCTGACGCTGGGAGAAAGGCAGGGCTTGGCCATCCCATTCTGCTCCTCAGGAAGAACTCCCAGCTCCAAGGGAGAGGGGTGATAAAGGGGTTTGGGCACCTCACTAAATGTCCTGGCCAGTGTCCCTGGAAGGTGCTGCTGGGAGGTTATACGGGAGACACCCTATGGAAATGCCTCCAGGGGGTGGCACCATCCCAGTGCCACAGAAGTGTCCCCAGGAGATGCCACCAGTCCAGTCTCATGGAGATATCACCATCCCAGTGCCATGGAAACGCCTCCAGTGGATGGCACCATCCCTGTGCCACAGAAGTGTCCCCAGGGAATGTCACCATCCCAGTCCCACAGAAGTGCCCTCAAGGGACATCACTATGATGGTCCTTCAGAAGTGTCCCCAGGAAATGCCACCATCCCAGTGCCACAGAACTGCCCTCAGGAGCTGCCACCAGTCCAGTCTCATGGAGATATCACCATCCCAGTGCCACAGAAGTGCCCTCAAGGGATATCACTATGACAGTCCTTCAGAAGTGCCCTCAAGGGATATCATTATGACAGCCCTTCAGAAGTGTCCCCAGGGAATGTCACCATCCCAGTCCCACAGAAGTGCCCTCAAGGGATATCACTATGACAGTCCTTCAGAAGTGTCCCCAGTGAATGTCACCATCCCAGTGCCACAGAACTGCCCTCAGGAGCTGCCACCAGTCCAGTCTCATGGAGATATCACCATCCCAGTGCCATGGAAATGCCTCCAGTGAATGGCACCATCCCAGTGCCACAGAAGTGTCCCCAGGAGATGCCACCAGTCCAGTCTCATGGAGATATCACCATCCCAGTGCCATGGAAACGCCTCCAGTGGATGGCACCATCCCTGTGCCACAGAAGTGTCCCCAGGGAATGTCACCATCCCAGTCCCACAGAAGTGCCCTCAAGGGATATCACTATGACAGTCCTTCAGAAGTGTCCCCAGGAAATGCCACCATCCCAGTGCCACAGAAATGCCCTCAGGAGATGCCACTATCCCAGTGACACCACCAAACTGGGAGAAGGGACCACTGCCCATCCCAACAGCTGCAATCCCACTGCCCTGGTGGTGGTACCAGTGGTACCCCGTGCCCACAGCTGTGGCTTGGGGGTCCTGCTGCTGGAGGTGCCCCATGTGCCCCAGCTGGTTGTCACCAAGCTCTGAGGAAGGTCCTCTGCAGGCAGCTTCCTTCAGCACTGGGAAGGAAATCCCCAACACAGGAATGTCCCACTTCTTCTCATCAACTGGAGGCTGCTGGGAAGCTGCACCGACACCAAAGACCTTGGGATTTTTGCTGCTGGACCCCTCGGGAGGGGTGGGAGCTGCTCCAGCATCTCCTACCTTTGGAAGAAGCAAACAAGAGGCAGGGAAAGGAGCTGGAGGCCAGAGGGAGTTGGGAAAACTCGCCTGAGGGAACTGCTCCTAGTTTGCAAACAGAAACAGGAATCAAAGTCCATAAATCCAGGGCCAGCACCTCTCTCCTCCTGCAGGGCACCCTTGGCTCTGGTGTGGTGATCTCCTTGGCTCTGCAGGAGCCCATCCTGTCCCCAAAATCAGCACCAGGCACAGCCAGGCTATGCCATTCCAGGTTGTCCCTAAATTGCTGGCTCCTCCTGAGTGTTCCTGGTGCACTTGCCACTGCCTTCCCAAGGGATGGCCCTTCTGCCCTTTGAAATTAGGCAGGCAAAGACTAAAACAAGTGGAGTTTCACAGCCCTGGGAGGAGGAAATCACTCTTATTTAGCTGAGGCTCTGAGCCACCACCATGAATTCAGCATCCTGGTCTTGGAAGCAAAGCAAGCCCAGCCAGTTCATCTGCAGGAAACCACCTCAGGATGTTGGTTCTGAGTTGGTTCACAGTTGGTCACTGTGGCTTCTCAAGGGTCTCCTGGGTAAGGAGAGACTCCACTTCTGGCCTGGAGCTTGAGCTGAGCCCAGAGCTGACCCAGCTGGTGTGCACAGCACCAGGGAGGGCTCTTCCCCTTCCCAGTTCCCCTTTTGCAGAGACCTTCTGTGTGCAGTCACGCCCAAGAGATGTGGCTCAGCACAAGTTCCCCCTTCCAAAATCCCCCCCTTTGGCCTGCAAGGGAGTTTTGTTCTCACACAATCATGGGATGGTTTGGCTTGAAAGGGACTGTAAAGATGATCTTGTTCCATCTCCTGCCATGGACAGGGACACCTGCCACCAGCCCAGGTTGCTCCAAGCCCCATCCAATCTGGCCTTGGACACTCCCAGGGATGGGGCAGCCACAGCTTCTCTGCCCAACCTGTGCCAGGGGGTCTTCACACTCCCAGCCAGCAATTCCTTCCCAATATCCCATCTATCCCTGCCCTCTGGCACTGGGAAGCCATTCCCTGTGTCCTGTCCCTCCATGCCTTGTCCCCAGTCCCTCTCCAGCTCTCCAGGAGCCTCTTTAGGCACTGCAAGGGGCTCTCAGGTATCCCTGGAGCCTTCCCTTCTCCAGGTGAGCACCCCCAGCTCTCCCAGCCTGGCTCCAGCTTTTGGAGCACCTCCTTGTCCTCCTCTGGACTCTCTCCAGCTGCTCCAGGTCCTTCTGCTGTTGTTCTACTGGGCTGGAGCAGCTCTGCAGGTGGGATCTCACCTGAGTGGGGCAGAATCCCCACCCTCCCCTGCTGCCCACACTGAGGGATAAGCCCAGGGCACGGGGGGTTTCTGGGATGCAAATTCACGTGGCCAGGTCATGGTGAGTTTCTCCTTCTCCTCAGGGCTCCTCTCCATCCATCCATCCATCCATCCATCCTGAAATTCTGCTTCCCACTGGGCCAGGCTGGAGTTTCCTTCCACATCCTTCTTCCTGCCATGACACAGCAGCAGGAATGAAGGGCACAGGATTCCCAACGTGCCCAAATGTCCTGGATTGAGTCCCTTATTCAAAGGCAGAGGATCACTAGAGGGCTTCCAGTCTGATGGTGCTGGGCTTGGACATCCTGACCTGGCATGTTATTCCAGCCCTCCAGAGACTGTGAGGTGAGGAGAGAGTTCAGAAGAGGTTCCAGCACCAGCTGGGGACACGAGAAACTGAGATTTATTACCCTGCTCTGCTTCAGGCTCTGGATGAATCACAAGTGACTCAGCAGCTTTGAAACCCAGGGGACTTGGGTCTCTGAACAGCATAAGAGGTGACTTTGGCGCTTGGTGGCCCTCAGTGTTCACTTGGGATTGTTGTCCCCTGATGGGAACGGGGGTGCTGGGGTGAGCACTGAGGTTCACTTCCCAAGGAACCTGAGATGGACCAGCACCCGTGCCTGGAGAAGGCAACCCTTTGGAGCCTGCAGCATCTAAATTGTAAGGGAAGCTGAGGAGAAACAGGGGAAAAACAACCCCACCAGTAAAACAAAAGACATTTCTGAGCAATGATTGGGTTGCCACAACTGCATTTCCATCCAGACTCCAAAAATTCCGGAACAATCCCTCTTCTGTGTCATGTTATGTCATTTCTGGAGGCAAACAAGTGCTCTTGGGAGGGATACTCCAGCAGGAAACCAAACCACTGGGTTGATTCTGTCCTCTCCCACAGGAGGGACAGTCCAGTGGTGTCTGGCAGCAACAAGGAGGTGTTTTCACATCTGCAAAGCCCTGCCAGGCCAAGAGAGCAGCCAAAGCCACAGGCTGGCAGGGATTCCTGCCAGGAAGGGAACCCAGCACCCTCTGGGATGCAGCAGGGGAATGGAAAAAGTGAAATGGGAGATCAGAGGAGGGCAAGGAGGGGGAGAAGAGGAGATGCAGCAATGGGTGGACCAGCAAAACACGGAGGAGGAGGAGGAAGAAGAGGAGGAAGAGAAGGAAGCACGAGGAAATCAGACAGTGACACGTAATGAACCTGCCTTTCCCAGTGGAAAGGTGTTGACATGAGGAGGATTTTCCTCTGGCATAAACCAGGGACAGGACAAAGCATTCATCCAGGGCCAGTGCTCCTAACCAGTGCTCCCAGCACGTGTGGAGAAGGTGGGCCACTGGGGAGGGCACCTGGGCAAGTGGGGCTCAGCTCTCCCACCTCTCCTGGAGGGAGCTGGGGAAAGGGAGCAGCCAAGGGCAGCCCAGCCCAGCTCATCAGGGGCCAGGCAGGAGAAAAACAATCCTGTTTTGACAAGAATCAGCCCCAGGTTGCCAAGCCTGGCTGCAAGGTTTTGGTGGAGGGTGGGTGGGGATATTATGACATTCCTGACTTCAGCAGGATAGGATAGGATAGGATAGGATAGGATGCAGCCAGCCTGATATCCATCTTCCTCCTCCCTGTCTGACCTCAGGGTAAGCAGTGGCTGTGCCTGCTCCCTCCTCAGGATGACTAAAGCTAGGTTTGATCCAGCGTTTCCCAGGCCAGGATTGCACCCACACCACCCTCCTTCCCCATAGAAAGGTCGGGGGTTGGGTTTTGTCAGTCCTTCTTATCCCAAATATCAAGGGCAGCGATGCCCATGTGAAACTTCACCCTGTTTTATACCTTGATGTTTTTATCTGGAGCGTGGCCATCCCATGGCAGGAAGTTACAGCTTCACAAAGATCCTGGGGAGATGAAATACAACCTCAACATCTCCTCTAATGGGGTGGAGAGGGACAGGGATGGCCCTAAATCAGCTCTCTGAGAAAGACCCACCTTGACTTTCAGTGTCCCCCTTGTGCTAAAGTTCCTTCCCTGAGCAGCTGAAAAGTCTCTTTAATGGAAGAGACCAGGTAATTTGTCAGACCTGCAGGGAGAATTTGAGGAATTCAGCTCATCCTCCACTGGATTTTCACTTCATAAACATGACAGTTCAGGGTGGATCAATACGAGTTAGAAACAAACGAGCTTTGGCATAAAGATATAAATAAATAACCAAACCCCTGCATGTTTGCCCATTGACAAGGAAAACCTCTAAAACCAGCTTAGAGTGATGATGGAGCCTCTGAGCATCAGCAGGAAGCGTTAAGGGAAGCAGGTCCCAGTATGCTCCCAGTTTGAGCACCAGTTTGCTGTGATGTTCCCAACTCAGCCCCCAGCTCTTCTGGCTGTGGGACAAACCTTCAAAGGCTGGTGACAGTGACTGCATTTCCCCCCGTGCCCAAACAGGGAGCTCGGGAAGGGAGCTGGAAAGGATTGGGCTCTGTGGGGAGCGGGATGGTGACAAGGTGGGAAAGGCTTTGGAGCAGTGGGTTTTCTCAGCTCCCACCTCCACAAGTCACGTCTTAGACACAAGAGTGGGGAGTGCTGGGCTGCTGAGGAACCTCCATGAGGACTGGGCTGGACTGGGGAGGACAACGCTGCATTAAGGGGGCAAAAGAGTGGGGTCTGTGGGGTCTAGGCAGGGAGCAGGCCAGGGCCAGCCCCTTAATAACCAGCAAGCTTGGAAAAAGGAACTCTGGAGGAGCTTACATCAGACTGGGCTGGAAGTGTCTCCATGCATGACTGAAGGAAGAGGCTCCTGGCTTGTGACAGGAGGCCAAGTGACTCAGTGGTGGTGGGTGGGTGGGGGCAAGAGGGAGAAGGGGATGTGGTTAGGGAACGTGAGTCACCGAGTGCATCTGTTGATAACAGCTGGATAAACTCGGAGCAGAGACATGAGGTCTGCCGAGGAGAAAATCCGAGCCAAAACCTGGAGACAGCAGTGCTGAAGAAACAGAGAGCTCTAAGAGCCTAGCACAGGCTTTTCCTGCCTGGCAGCTCGGCAAGGATGGCAGGATGAACCTCCTACCCCAGGCAAGGGGTGACTGTGGGGTTGGCCATGCTCTCAGGTCTCAGGTTGTGTGATTTCAGCAACCAGCTGAGCCTTGCTCCCTATTACAGTCCTCAGCACCCTCAGAAGCTCAGCTGAGGTGCCTTTGAGCAGTCTGAGATCCCATGGAAGAAAAGGATGAGGAGGGAAGATTTGTGACTTGGTTGGGGAGTGCTGAAAGCCCCAGGAGAGAAGTGGCCTGAAGAGCAGAGCACACACCCAGATGGCTTGTCCCTCTCCCCCTCGAAGGTCACCAAATATTCCACCCCGCAGCTCAGGGTGGATCTATTTTTCTTACCTAGAAAGCTGCAAAGGAACCACCTTCACCTGGTGTGAGTGGCACAAAGGGTGCCAACCTAAAGCTCTCAAAAAATGCCCATGGCATCCATCCTGCAGCTGCTGAGGAACCTCACCCAGGGATATGGTCCAGTGTGTCCACCCAGGAGACCGAGACACCAAAGCTGCCAATGTCATTACCAACTCCCTGGGACATGGAGGGCAGTGCTTCCCTCTGGGAGGACATGGAGAAGGACACACTGAGGGCAGGAATCCTGCTGGATCCCTTGCCATGGATTAGTCCCCACTGTGGAGAGCAGCCAGAGCAGGACCCTCCTAATCCCTGCTCTCCCTATGGCTAAAACCCTCCCAAAAATCCATCCTCCCTTCCCTTGGGAACACCCGTTGGCTTCACCCTGCCCCTTCAACTGGCTCTGCCTTCCCAGACAACACTGAGAGGCACTGCCAGTCTGAAACCCAGGGCGTGGCTGCTGACCACCAGAGCTGTGTCACCCGCTGTCACAAGGCCACCACCTCTGTGGCACTTCCCCTTGAGCTGGGAACTCATCCAGATGCCAGTGGTGACCCTGGCTCTGCACCCAAAAGTGCCTTGCTGAGAGGGCAGCAGCTTATCCTGCTCTTTGTCTCTCACAGAGCCAAGGGGATGAATCCTCAGGTTGAAAGAATGAGGCAAGCAGTGAGTGGGCAAGAAAGCTGATGGAGAGATCATCTCTGGCACAGAAATACGGGGAGTCCAAAATTCTTGAGCATGGGGAAGCCACAAAACACGTGGCTTGGGAAGAAACCTCAAAGCTCATCTCATTCCACCTCCTGCCATAGGCAGGGACACCTTCCACAAACCCCATCCAAGCTGGCCTTGGACACTTTCAGGGATGGGGCAGCCACCAAAATTTGGGCAAAGGAGGCTCAGTTACTCTGAAGAACAGTTACACTGAACGCTACACCCCAGGGGTGAATTGGTTTATGTCAAGCCTGTGTTTGTCAACACGTGCTGTGAGTATTTGATTATATTAATAGAGAGTTACATTAGCACCTTTGAACTGAACGCAATATCTGGTGCAAAAATTAAATCCTCCCTCTAACTACCCGGGAGCAACCGGAAACACAATTCCACTTTGTAGCACAGCTCCACCTCCGTCACCCTGCTGAGAGGGCACTTCTCGCCCTGCTCCATCCCCAAGGCAAAGCAGCAGCCCCGACCCCAAAGCTCCTGCAGAGGGCAATGCCAGCAGCGCAGTGATTGATGCTCCAGCAGCGCAGTGATTGATGCTCCAGCATTTCTTCTGGCACCGGCAGCGCTCACTCCTGAGTTAATCACCCTCCAGGATTAATCACCAGCTCCACAAAACCCACGTCGGGTCGTTTCCTTGCCTAGACATTAATGATGGGAAGGGAGCAAACAGGGTGATTACAGGTTTGGAGGGGCTGGAAAGGGAGCCAGCTGAGATGGCTGGAGGACAAGCGCCCGCACGCAGGCAGAGATGTCACGCTGGGGAGGTGAAACCATCAGCATGCCATCATCTCCCCCTCGCCAGTTTTCAGCCTGCCCCAGGCATGCCTTGACACCAAGGCAGGAGTTTTCCTGGGTGGGAATAGCAGTGTTTTCATGGCATCGCTAGGAGGGTGGGAAAAGCTGCTGAATTCCCAGGCTGCTTCACACCCAGCCCACGTTCCCCCAGCCTGTGCTGTCCTGATGTCCTGACCCCTGCAAAGGGGGGAACAACTCTACCCCCAGTCTGTTTTCGAGTTCCAGCAGCCACTGGTAAGCATTCCCTTGTAGGACACGGTGTCCTCCTCCACTGGGAGCTTGCTCTTCCTGAGCTGTTCGGGGGACAAGGTCTGCTCCAAGGTTAGGGAGGCAGCAATGCTTCCCTCTCTGCTAAACCCATCTCCTTGTTCTGCAACATCCTCAGGCTGCAATTAGTTTCTACCCCACTTCCCCTTCCTGTGGCAATTCCCGTGGAGGAGAGTCCAGCAAGTGGGAGAAGTTTTTATTAATAGGTATTAAAGAGATTTTATTAATAGATAAAAAATGCAAACACACTGCCTACATTATACAGGCTCACACTCCTGCTTCTGACAGACCCCAAGGTCACTCCATCCTTCCTCTGGGACATCCAGGTCCTCTTCCACCTTGGCAATGCTCTCCACTGTCTCATCTGCAGAAGTGATCCATCGGCTCCTCCAACTGTGCCCGGCTGATTAAGAGAGATATTCATGAAGTCACTTCCAAACTTCCAAACACATCCTGTTGATTCTTGCTCATCCTGTTTCCCACTCACCTGAAATTTCCGTAGCAATGCTCAGGCTTGCTCATCTCACTGGAAAGGAAAAAAAATCCCTTATCAATAAAAGGTTCCCTAACCCTAACCAGGTCTTGTTAGGAAGCAATACAAGAGTCAGGATGGAGGACAGAACCCGAAAAATCAGTATTTGAGGTACCTCAAAGGCCCTGCTTTGTGCAAGGGTTTCAAAGATGAGCAAAGACCCTTCAAACACCAAAGCAACATCCAAGCCAGGAGATCCCATTCCACGCAGGTCAGACTAAGACCCAGGAGGGCAATTCCAACCTTGGCAGGTTTTCGCTGCATTTTGATCCAAGGAGGCCATTTGAGCAGAGGACACTGAGGCTGCAAAGGGGATGTGTTATGAAGCACCCATCGTATCCTAAAAGGATAGCCCAACTTTCTCTAGGTATTTGCATGAAACTTATCCCCAAACTGCTTGGGATTATTTATAGTATTGGGATTGTTATATTCTCTCTGCCATCCCTGGTTTCAGGAGCAGGTGAGGGTTGCAGTAGGTTTGCTGCCAGCACTTTGTGGTGTTCCCACTTGACTCTGCAGCTTTAGGAGGCTGGACAGGTTCTGCTGCCATGGTGGGAATGCTGAACAGAGAAACATAATGTCTCACCCCAAGCAGAGCATGGAGAGCACTGTGGGAATCCCCCAGTGGAGACCTGGGGACCATGGGACAGGTGACTGGGAATGCCCCTGTGGAGAACTGGGGACCATGGGACAGGTGACTGGGAATGCCCCTGGGGAGAACTGGGGACCATGGGACAGGTGACTGGGAATGCCCCTGGGGAGAACTGGGGACCATAGGACAGGTGACTGGGAAAGCCCCTGGGGAGAACTGGGGACCGTGGGACAGGTGAGCTGTTCCCCTCAGGAATCCCTGAGAGCTGGCAGTGGGACAGCAGCAGGGATGGACCTGGGAGAGGTGGCTCAACCCATGCTCCTGCTACAACACCCACCACAACCTCCAAAAGCGCCTCTGACCTCCCAGGAAACCACGTTTTATCCCCGTTTTCACAAGAAGGGTCGCTATGGCAACCCAAAAATGGTTTGCATTTTTAAATGCTTCCTCAAGGACATCCATTAAAGAGGCTGGGGATGAGGAGGGAAGAGGGACAGGACCTGGGGCAAGCCCAGGTGTCCATCCATTGAAGCCATGGGAATGTTGGACCACAAGTTCCTCTCCTCCACACTCATCATGGCAGGGATGATCCAGGGAGGGAAGCTCTGGCAGCTTGTCACAGATGGGACAAAAACCAACCACAGACTCACAAAAAAGCAAAATCTAAATAAATAATGAAATAAATAAAGACTTTTTCTCCAGAAGGTACTAAAATTGAACCCACTGTTCTCATGGCCAAGGACGTTCGGGCACCGCTCGCCAAGTTTCCTTCCCCAAAAAAAGACTTACAGAGAAAGTCCTCTGAGGGATAATTAACTGGCTGAGAGACCGGAAGAGAGGATAAAAATAAATGGGATATTTCCACCATGGAAGGCGATTATCCGCGAGATCTGTTCTCGGGACTGCAGAGCTGCTCACACCTTACCCAGCTACTCATACAGCACGGGTTTGGGTGCCCTGCCACCACCAGACATGGGACAGCTCCCGAGTTTGGAGCCAAGGCCAGGTTGGACAGGGCTTGGAGCAAGCTGGGAGAGTGGAAGGTGTTCCTGCTCGTGGCAGGGGGTGGAACAAGATGAGCTTTAAGGTCCGTTCAACCCAAACCAGTGTGGGATTCCGTGATTTCAAACAGCTCCTACCAGCAAAGAGCAGCTGGGGCAGAGCAGTGACCTTTTGGACTTGGGGAATATTAATGATATGCCTGAAAAGTACCTTATTCCCCCTATTACAACACTGAGAGACTCTGCCTACGCTGCCTCTGGCTTGGTTTCCTCTGTTCCCATGCAGGGATCTCCCACCACCTACTCTCTCTTCCACCATGTCCCAGCAGACAGAAAATCTACCAAGAACACCATTTGCACTCCCTGCAATCTGCCAAAGTCCTTCCAGAACTGCCCAATCCATGGCAGAGAAGGACAAACAGACATCATGACACCTCCTCCTGCAGCAAACCATTCATTGTAGGTTTGCTTTAACCAAACACCATTAGAGGCAACTGAAAGAGGAAGAAACCTGCCCACTGCTACAGTCAGAGAATGCCAGGATGGTTTGGGTTGGGAGGGACCTTCAAGTCTATCCAGTCCCACCCCTGGCACGGGCAGGGACACCTTCCACCATCCCAGGTTGCTCCATCCTGGCCTTGGACACGCCCAGGGATCCAGGGGCAGCCACAGCTTCTCTGCCCACCCTCCCAGGGAGGGATTCCTTCCCAATATCCCACCTAAATCTACCCTCTTGCAGCTCAAACTTAGACCAAGTGATGCCTCCCCTGAAGTCCAAGTGCTCCCCTGTAATTCCTGGAGCCACCAAAGGCTTGGCCAGTGGCACAGAGTCCTTGGCAGGACCACGTGTGCAGGCTCTGGGCTCACAGAGACTCTGCACCAGCTCACATCTGAGAGCCAGGAAAAGATTCCAAAGAAAACCCTGGCTATGCTGTGCCTGAGGAGAAGCAGAAATCAGCTGGAGTGGCCAGTGGTGGAGAGGAAACATCCCCCAGGCACCCCCAAACTTCAGGAGCAGCTGCAGGGGCTGGCACTGGGTTAAAGACACCCGCAGGTATTTCCTGTAGGAACACATATTCCAACAAAAGGCACATCCAGGCAGGGCTGAGCAATGCCCTGACTGAAGCACGAGCCCTGAGGCAGAAGGAAAAGCATTCCCTGGCACGGGCTAAGCTGTGTTAGCAGAGAATGGCAGAGCTGCCAGTGTTGGGAGCATCCCTGAGCTCTGGAGGGATGCAGGTCATGCCCAGCAGATTTGGGCAGCTGCAGTTTGCACAGGTGGGCACATGGACAAGCTGCACTGTTTGGATTCATCCCATGAACCTGTTCAGGTGCTTCTCAGCAGAGCAAAAGAAGCACCTTCATTACTGTGGGAATGCAAGAACAATTAGTAGCATAAATACTGGGTTTGAACCTGCTCGGTGGGGCTTTTTTCTTCTGTTTGGGGTGTTTTGTTTGTTTGGTTTTCGGTTTGTTTGGTTTTTTTGTCTCCCTCTCCATCCCAGTGTGCTGTAAATAATTTTTTAAAGGTCTTTCTTCCTGGCCTGAACTTAGGGTTCACCTGGAGAAGAGAAGGATCCAGGGAGACCTGAGAGCCCCTTGCAGTGCCTAAAGGGGCTCCAGGAGAGCTGGAGAGGGACTAGGGACAAGGGACAGGACACAGGGAATGGCTTCCCAGTGCCAGAGGGCAGGGAGAAGTGGGATATTGGGAAGGAATTGGTGGCTGGGAGGGTGGACAGGCCCTGGCACAGGTTGGGCAGAGAAGCTGTGGCTGCCCCTGGATCCCTGGGAGTGTCCAAGGCCAGGTTGGACAGGGCTTGGAGCAGCCTGGGCTGGTGGAAGGTGTCCCTGCCCATGGCAGGGGGTGGCACTGGATGAGAATTAAGGTCCTTTCCAGCACATTTGTGTGATCCTGTGATCCCCAATCCCAGCTGGGGGAGAGGCTGTGGTGGGAGCTGTGGGTTGGAGTTGGGATCCTGCCAGCCACGTGCATTCAAGCACTGGGAATGCCCCACAAAACCAGTGGCTTGTTGTGGGGTGGCTTTTGAATTGTTCACAATTGTTTGTTCCCTTCTGTTTTCTGGGCTTTCACAGTTTGAAAACTTCCTTCTTGCCCAGCAGCCTGGGGCACAAAAACCCTTCTGGAAAAGGTTAAAGCAGATATTCTCTGCAATTCTCTGATTTCAGAGCTGGTATTTAAAAACCAACCAAGCACACAATGAGCTGGTGCTGTGGACTGGGAGCAATGCTGGGTTTGGTTCTGGAAGGGGCCTGATGTGGGGGGAGAAGAAATCTTCCTCTACCAGTGAAACCCCATCCTCCACCCCCCAAAAGATTCCCAGCCTGCAAACACACGTGTTATTTGCTGCCCTGCTCTGAATCTCCTCATCTTCCCTCCTCCCACCCACCTTCTGTCTCTGCTCCAGCTCCCATCCCTCCCTCCGAGCCTGTAACAGCAAAGGATGCTCTTCCCCAAAGGAGCTCCCCACAAAACACTCTCCTCCTCCCTTGCTAAGGGTTGCTCTCTGATATGAAAGCTGCTCTTTCTGGAACCACTAAGGTTGAAAAAGCCCTCCAAGATCGAGCCCAACCACTGCCAAATCCACCACTAAACCTTGTTATCCGGGCTCTGATATTTGCCCTTTGTTCTCCATCTGCAGAGAGAGGGGCACTCAAGCAGAAATGTGGCCAGCAGGTCACTTTTCTGCCTGTGCTGGTAACCCCATGCCAGGGATGGCAGTGGAGGTGAAGGGGTTAAGACAGACTGTGGACAAAAGCAATGGCTTTACTAAATGAAGCAGAAAATCGGGCTGTTTTCTTTCCTGCCCTTGCTGGGAAATATTTGCCTACTCCCCTTCAGGCTTGTATCAAAAACCCCGCGGGAAGTCAAACCGTTCAAATGTGTTTTTCTGGCGTACAATCAGGGCAAACCACTTTTTTGGCCGGCAGGAACCACTTCTTCTCCCTTCTTCCACACCTGGCAGGGCAGGGGTTTGACCACCCATCCTTGATAAAGTTTTATTCCCTCCCTCTCCTCTGATCCACCTCGGGTTCTCCACCCTTAGAAATGCCCTCTTGCCACTAGATGGAATGGAGGCAGAGCAAATGACCAGGGAATATCCCTGAGGAATTCCTGCATTGCCCTGAAATTACCAACTCCTCTGACCCCCCCACAGGCCACCAAGTCCTCCCAGCACTTGCAGGAGGAGAAATGGAAATTTCATTTAGAAGGAAAAGCAGTGGGATGGCTCCTTCCTCTGCAAGAGGAGCCATATGGCAGTGCTTAACTGCACTTACTGTGCTGGAATGACTTGGCCTTCTGGCTTTCTTCTCCAAGACTGCCCAACTGTGCGACTGTCACCAAGTGCCACCTGCCTGCCTGGCACGTGCTGTCCCACTCCCTGTGCTCCAAACTTCTGCAGGTGCCTTTGAAGGGCTGTAGCTCCTCTCCAAGCTGCTGCACCTTGGGATGAGGGGGGTCTGGCTTTGGGGGACCATGAATGGGCCCATCAGAATGCTGCTGGTGCCTCCAGCCTGGCCCACAAGGTGCTCTGTAGAGCAGCATTTTGGTCCTGCTGCTTCTCCTGGTTCTCAGATCCCATCACACCCACGCTCTTGCTATGTCCCATTTGGTACAGGAATGATGTTCCCCCTCTATCTGTCTTGCATCTACCCTCTCCAAGCTGAGGTCACAGGTAGACAAAGCCAAAGGGAAAAGCCAACAAACCTGGTGATGAGTTTAGGGGAACCTCCACATCTCTTGGTTCCATCAAACCTGATCCAACGTCCCAGCTCAAGCCATGGGCTGAACACTCTGCTCTCCTCTGCACCAGGAGGACATCAAAGTGGCCAGGGGGTTCCTGGCAGCCCTGGTTGGCAGCTGGTCAGCCAGAAGTTGCTCTGCTCCTTTAGGTCACCTCTTAAAGTCAGGTGTGTTGAGAGGAGAGTGGCTGGTTTCCATTCTCCAGCACATGGTGGGATTGTTGGGGTGTCCTGTGCAGGACCAGGAGCTGGACTCAGTGATCCCTGTGGGTCCCTTCCAACTCTGGATGTTCAGCATTTCCATGGCCTGAACCCCATCCAATCAGGGATCCCATCCCTTCATTCCATCCCTACAGGGAGCAGATAGATCCAACAGGGTGATGCTCGTAGACCTCAGTAGCTGGAAAGAGCAGGGAAGGGAAGCCTGAAGCGCTCTGAAAATAAACACAAGGCCAGAAAACCCTGCAAATGAAGCCAGGAAGATGCTCCATCACAGCACCAGGTACCTGCCCCAAGATCTCATCCATACCAGTGCTCATGATAAAATCCAGCTTTCTGCTTTCCCATCAGAGAGAAGGAAGATTGGAAGCTCTCAGCATTACAACCTGAGCAGGAAGCAGGGCCTGGGAGCAGGGGAAAGCTCAGGCAGATTTTATATGGCTGAGTCAAACAGCAATAATATTTCATATTAAAAAAACCATGCTCGGTATTAAATTCTGTATAGTTGGAAGGTGAGGCTCACTTGGCTCCTGGCAAAGAAGATCCATGCTGGGTTTATCTGCAGCTTAAACAGATCACTTTACAAGTTAATCCAGGCCCAGTGTCCAGGAATTACTGCCTGATGGACCTTGCCAGCACGACAGGACCAGGGCTGGTTGTGCTGCTGGGTCTGACACATCCTCTCCACTTGGGATGCTCCGAGCTGTGGGAGCATGGATTGATCAGCTCCACGGAGAGGGACCAGAAACGTGTTCCAGGCAGCTCCAGCACCACAAACTCCCTTTTCCCCAGGCTTTGCTTGCACAGATGGACCAGCAGGGCTCATAATTCCCACCCCAGGTTTGCAGAGGGTGGGCACGAGGTTGGACCACCCAAAGGAAAGGAGGAATCACCACCACTATGGGGTTAGCACAGCTCAGCCCTCCAGGGAGGGGGTGGCCCAGCAAGGCTGTGCAGCATTTCTGCCCGACTCTGGCAGCAGGATCAGGGGCTGGTTCCCAGACAATGCAAGGAGAGCACCCATTAATTCTCCTTGCTTTGCACAGGGTGTTATTTTTAGTGCCTGTGAGCGGTGCCAGATTGGCAGCATTATAAATAGAAGACTTCTATTTATCCTCCAGTCTAGGTACAGCCATGCTAAGTCAGCCCTACGACCTCAATAAATCCAGATTAGGTGCTCTCGAGGCTGTGTCACCCCAGAACAAACGTTTCCTCATGGCATTCAGGGGGGTGGACTATGTTGAGGGGGAGTTCTGCCCCCATCAGTGCCACACTGATGCTTCCTGATGGGACACAGGGGGATCCCAGCTCCAGATCTCCCAGTCCTGTCCAAAGGGTGACTTCATCCCTTACACTCTAGGGATCTGAGGGTTTGCCTCAACACCCAGGATGGGGAACATCACCCTCTGTCCCTGAATGATGGGCAGAGGCTGCTCTGTGCAGGGGTCAGTCAGCTGAGGAAATCGTGGTGTCCTCAGTCACACCCACGATGACAAAACACCAGGGCTTGGAGTGAGAACAGCCTGCTGCTCTGGGAAGGTGGGAAAAAAGAGATAGAGCAGGAAAAACAATTCCATTGGACTGAATAGACTGAATAACTTATAGCCAATAGTAACATGCTGCCTTTCTACTGAACTGACTGCCCATAACTATTAAACCACCAAATTAGAATCACAGAATCCTGGACCAGTTTGCTTTGGAAGGGCCCTTAAAGACCATTTTATTGCACCCTCTGCCATGGGCAGGGACACCTTCCACCAGCCCAGGGTGCTCCAAGCCCCACCCAACCTGGCCTTGGACACTTCCAGGGATCCAGGGGCAGCCACAGCTTCTCTGCCCAACCTGTGCCAGGGCCTGCCCACCCTCCCAGCCACCAATTCCTTCCCAATATCCCACCTATCCCTGCCCTCTGGCAGTGGGAAGCCATTCCCTGTGTCCTTTCCCTCCATGCCTTGTCCCCAGTCCCTCTCCAGCTCTCCTGGAGCCCCTTTAGGCACTGCAAGGGGCTCTCAGGTCTCTTCTAATAATTCTTCCTGTTTTTAAAAATGCCCAGAGAACCAAAGCAAAAAGAAAGAGAGGAAAGTAACACCCGTCCCGTTCCCCTCCACTTGTTTTTTCCTTCCAGTGACTGATGCTGTTTCACTACATCGGTGGCATTATGACAATTCCCAGCATGACAAGCATTTCCTAGTGGTCACACACCTCCCTTTGACCCAGCTGTGCCACTCCCCAGGGACAGGGGATGCTGCTCCTGCAAAGACCAGCATTTCAGGCAGCCTGTTCCCAAAAGTGCCACCTCATTCCTTATGCATCCATTTGGGCCTGTGATCTCCTCCAAACCCCACACATGGGACATGCCTGAAGGCTGACTGCTCTTCCTTTAGGCTCCCAGCCCAGGAAGGACAAGGGGGAAAGGACTGGGGACCTCCAGTTACCCTGAAACCACCTACATGGGAATTGCCCTGTCCAGCTGCTGTTTTGGTCTCTGCATTCTCTGCTGGGAGCCCAGGGAGAAAATCCCCTGGGAAGTGGAGCATATCAAAGAGCAGATGAATGACAGCAGCTGTAGGTTTCTGATCCTTTCATCCTCTGGGAGATTTTTGTAGTTTCCAAAGCTGGAAGCCTCCTAAGGACAAGCTGCTGGGCTCAGATGCAGCCAGAGGAGGAAGGGGTTGGTTTGGGGATGAGCATCCTGCCTGTCCCAGCTGCCCAGGGGAGTTTGATTGTCCTCCTTGTTTTATCCAGAAGGGGGTCTGGAGGGCAGCAAGGGCAGAGGGGCTGTTTCCAGCTTACCAGAGCCCACCAAAAGCGTGAAAAGATGATTGTGGAGAGGAACAAACCTCACAGAACCCCAGAATGGGTTGGGTTGGAAGGGACCTTCAAGATCACCTCATCCCACCCCCTGCCATGGGCAGGGACACCTTCCACCAGCCCAGGTTGCTCCAAGCACTGTCCAACCTGGCCTTGGACACTTCCAGGGATCCAGGGGCAGCCACAGCTTCTCTGGGCACCCTCAGAGCCAAGAATTCCATCCCAACATCCCAGCTAACCCTGCCCTCTGGCAGAGGTTTCAGAGCGAGCTCCCTCTGCCTGGAATGAAAGCAGCATCTTTCAGATGCTTTCAACGCACAAAAAAACCTTAAAAAAATAAGAAGGAGTTTTGTTGAAGTGCCTATTTTGGGATTAAAATCTTCAGCCTTTTCAGGACAGAGGGGATATTGTGCTGCAGAAGACAGTGGGGAGGGAGGATGAGGCTCCCATCCAACCCACCCCGGGGACATGGATGTGGTTTGGGGACCCCGGGACGTGTGGGCATCCCAAGATGAGCAAGAACAGTCCCTGTGGCTCCAGTGCCACCGAGCCAGAGGGACAGCACAGCTTGGACACAGAGCTCCTCCCTTGGAAAGAGAAGTGGAAGAAAGAGTTGACCCCAGCCAAATAAAGCTATGAAGGACCTGGCAGGAGGGTGGGGTGTCCTGTGGCTTGTGAACACCCTCAACAGGTCTGTCAGCACTGGCTCCCCTTCCAGTACACCTCCAGCTCCCAGCAGGTGAAGGTCTGGAGGGGGTCACACCCATCCAAGGGCAAACAGGTCCCTGTGACATGAATTTCAGACAGCAATCCCAGGACTGACCTCCCCAGGGCCAAGGCAAACCCTGCAAGCCAGGAGAGGCGACAGGACAATGCTGAGCTCGGCACAGGAGGAACATGGATCAAGGATGAGCTCAAGTCATCCCTCAAGGTGGCCACAACAAGGTGTCCAGCAGTCTCTTGCCTCCTGCCATCCACATGGGAAGGAACCCAGAGAAGCTGTGGCTGCCCCTGGATCCCTGCAAGTGTCCAAGGCCAGGTTGGAGAGACTTGGAGCAACCTTGGCTAGTGGAAGGTGTCCCTGCCCATGGCTGGGGATGGGATGGGCTTTAAGGTCCCTTACAAGCCAAACTATTCCAGGATCTTATCCTGACGAAGCCCAGAGGAAAGGACTACCCATGACAAAGCTGAGGCAAGGCTTGGAGGAAAGTGCTCCATGCTGGTGTCCATGAGGAGCAGCAGTTGGGTGTGACTAAATCAAAGCCACGTTGCAAACATGCATTTCTAGATCATTAAACCCTCTCCTAGCGACAGTGTCTGAAAGCCGTGATGACGTTTCATTCCTTCCCCCCTCCCCACATCCCCTCCCTTTGCTGTTTGGCTCTTGAAAATTAAAAGATAAGCTTTGTAAATCTCACCGAGAAGAGGGAACTGTCACTTCAGCTTTAGAAGCAAAGGCAGCAAAGAAACAAAAATTCTTCTTTTAGCAGAGGGGGAAAAAAAATCCATTATTAAAGGCTTAGAGACAAAGGCTCTCAACACAATTAAAGGCAAACCTAAGCCTTTGAAAGCAGAGGGCATGACATTGGAATACACACAAGAGGTAGAGATGAAAGGCTCCATTGTGGCGCTGCTGAAAAAAAGTTTAAAAAAAGGAAAAAAAAGCAAAAGAGTTTCAATGGATGCATTTGCCTAAACCAAACTAGATGAGAAGCTTTCCAGAGAAGGGCTGGATTCTTCCCATGTGTTTGCACAATGCCAAGAGCTGCTGGGCTTGGTCCTAATTAGGATCCTGGGGCATTGCTAGAATAACTCAGGGAGAGAGGGGTCACAGCGTTCATTAATCGGAAAGAAAACAGGGCTCGGATATTTGCTGTGGGAAATTTTCCACCTGGGCAGCCTAAGCTTTCTTTCCAGCCTGTTAAGCTGAAGCAGGAGGTGTTTCAGATTGGTGTTGTCAAGGCATTTGTTTTGTAGGAGGGCCTGGTGGGGACACAGCGGGGGCTCCAGGTCACACAGGTGGCTTTTGGGCCAGCAGTGGTCACCTCCAGAAAGCACCGAGCTTCCCTGGCTCTTCCAGCCTCTAAAAGAGCACCAGATCCAAGGAAAACCCATGTCCAGGATGTCATCAACGTGTTGTTGAAGTGTTTTACTCCTGGTGGGTGGTAAAACCTGCCCTGTGCTCTCCACCCCTCCACATCCAACAGGAAGAAACATAAGATGCTCTCAACCACAGTGCAAGTGTCCAGGACCCCTCTCTGATATTTGGGAAAGTCTGTGCTGGGAAGGGACCACCACCATTCCATAAACTCATGGGTTTGCCATCCACCTTCTGCTGCAAATCCCCAGAGGCAGGCATGGCTTGACCTTACCCATCTTGCACCATGTTGGGGAGGTGTGTCTTCTGCTGTCTTAAAGCCTGACTCTGCCCTGAGAGCCTCAGATGTCTTTAAAGAAGATCAGTTCCCTCTTTTCTGGGGCTCACATGTCTCTGGAAGAGGCTGCTCCTACTCCAGTGGTGGCCACTTTCCCATGCCAGGGGCAGCCTACATTTTTATTAATCCTGGGTTTAATCCAGGCCTCTGCAGGAAGGGCAGAAGCTCCTTTATATGGGAAGCAAGGTCTATCATTACACATGCCTGGCTTTTTAATCCTGTTTTAATTCACCTCTCCAGGGATGCTCCAGAGATAACTGATCCTCTTTTGGGATGACTTGGGTGAAGGGAAGAGCCATGCCAGGCTCGCTCTTGGTGGTGGTGGAGAGACCTTGGGGGGCTGCAAGGAGCTGCCCCAGAGAGTGCCACCTTCCCAAGCCCCAGCTGGGGGTCAGCCCTTCCATCCACTGGGAATTCCCTGAGGGTTTACCCAGTAATTCCAACTCACCGTGCAATCTCCAATGAAACCAGTTACCTGTTTGCAAGGAGGGCATCGAGCACATCCCCCCAGACAACACCAGGTGATGAAGAGCTGGGTTATCTTGATTTCCAGATCCTCCTTGTCTGTGGCAAGCTGGAGTCCTCTTCTCTTTTTGGGGATCCTTGTTCATCATGAACAACAGAACAATTAAGCTGCCCTCTGCCACACATACAAATCAAATAAAATACAGGCTAATTCACCCTGAGACATCCTCCACTCTGAAAATAAAAGCAAGGCCCGTGGATGGCTTTAGCTTCTCTTTTTTGATGTGTTTTCCATTGGTTGGTTTCATCACCAAGGAGACCAAATTCCTCCACTCGCTGTTTTAGCCTTCTGTGCCAGTGGCCATCACAGTTATGTAAGGAAACCATCATGTGGCAAGTCAGGGCTCTGTGAGTGACCTCTTATGGTCACCCAGAGGGAAAACCACGTCCTCTAGGTGTGCCACAAGCCCCTCCTGGCATCGTGGTGTACCCCAAATTTCACACCTCATACCCATGGAGAAAACCCTGCAGAAAACCCAACAGGGCAATCATTTCTAGTGTCCTCCTGCCCCAGCAGCTGAGGCACCAGTTCAGGATATTCTGGTGCGACCAAGCTGCTTGTCTTCATGGAGCTGCCTCTTTGCACACCCTAAAGCTGCTCCCTCTCTGATATTTAACCTCCTCCTCCCCCCCTTAAAGCCTCTCCTAAGTGTGAGATCAGGTTTCAGACCACTGAACAGCAGCACAGTTTGATGGTGTTAATGGGAGTTCTGCGCCCGGGATGCCTTTCAGAGCGCCGAGGTTATTCCAGTCCCCCAGGACACAGGCTGTCTCATGTTGTTTGCCTGCTGCCTGTCACACTGGCGTCCATTTCCATAGCAATCCACCGAGTCCTGGCTGGAAAATGCGAGGCAGAGCTCCTGGCTCATCCCAGTGGGACAGGGAGATGGACCAGGATGGCCATGAGTCAAAGTTGCCATCAGGGCTTTCTGAGCTGTGAAACCCCATCCCCACCCAAACATCAAATCACTCACATCAGTGGTTACCTAATGGTGTGTCTTCCCCTATCTGCATCCCAGGGAGCTGATACAGAGCAGGGATGGGCTCTGGCAACACCCTGGAAGATGCATAGGCAACAATTTGTGACCCTGAGTGCTGAAGGTGCCGCCTCTCTGAGCCCCCCAAAAACCAGCCCAAAGGAGCATCTGTGAGGAAGCCAGGGGGCTGCTGTCTCATCCAGCAGACAGACCCCCTCCAGATGCTCCACAGTGCCTGCATTTGACCTGCTGGCCTTTCAAAACCCAGCCCAAACACATCTGATTTTTCACCTCAGCCCCTATTCTGTCCTTTGCCAGAGTCAGCACCAAACCCCTTTCTCGAAGCAACAGCTGCTTTCCATGATCTTATTTTCAAGCCAGCTCCTTCGCAGATACTCCCCTCCCCTCGTTCCCCCCCCCAATTTTAGCTGTGTTACTGCTCCATCTGGTCCCCCCGTGCTTGGAGGAACGCCAGTACCTCCTAGGGAAAAGGGAAAAAAAGCTCTTTTCAGTTTGGGATTGTCGGGAAAACGTGAGCAGGCAGGGGCAGCCCCTGCACCCATTTCCAGTTCCCATGCTGGGCTGTCCCAGGAGGTTTCCAGCAGCTCCAAGCCGAGCTCCTTCTGCTCTCCATGGCAGTGCAGGATGGATGAGACCCCTGGATATCTCTGTGCACCCCCTGGGTCACTCTGAGCTGCAGGGAGGGGTTGATACCTGCAGGAAAAAAATGCAATTGGAAGAGGTGACAGTGCATGGAGAACCATTCTTGTTTGCTGGCTCCACAAATTCCTTCCCTTCTGCTCTTGCCTCCCAAAATTAAATATGGCAACTTCTCAAGGCACTGGTGAACGCAGGGGGAAGCCCTGCAAGATTTCCCCATAACCCCTCTGGTCTTTCTGCTCCTGAATCATTCAGTCCATGAGCAGAATGCCCCTCCACCCTATTTATGCATTGCTCTGGCCTCCAGGTGTGGTTATTTCTCACCTGTTGGGCACAAACCTGCTTCTCCAGCCCTGCTTTTCTGCTCCATCCTGGCCCTGAGCCCTGCAGCAGCCCAGCTGTTTTTGGAGGATTGCTGAGATGGAATCTGCAGTTTGTGGCTAAACCAGACAGGCATCCTGGAAAACATCAGGAAGCCTGGTGCAAGATGAAGTAAAGGCTCTGGGGGTGCATGTGAGGAAAAAGTTGCTTTGTTTTGAGGACAATAGCTTGCCTGCCTCCAGGGATCCCAGAGTGAGGTCCTTTCTTGCCCTTGTTACAGCTCAGGAACGAAAGACAAAGAAGGAATTGAGGGAAGCAAAGGCCAGGAAAGGGTGGATTTTTGCTCCCCCGAGCATGGGCTTTGTCAGGGCAAGCAGGGAGGTGTGAGATTATGGCAAAGGGGGTTTTCCCTCCTGAAAGCAGCCACCTCTTGCCCTGCCAGGCAGAGACACAGCCCCTGTGGTGGGCATGGCACAGGCAGGTGAGACCCAGCTGGCACAGGGATGTGACACTGGCAGGGCTCGGGTCCATCCCTGGAAGCTGAGCTGGAAAAGGGTTATCCCGTGCTTAGAAACACATCATGACTCAAGTTACACTTCCATTTTTAAACCAATATAGAAACAGAGTTGTTGTGGTTGGAAATGATCTCTGAGACCACCGAGCCCAACCCTGAATCCAGCACCACCAGCCCATCCCCAAGTGCCACATCCACCTCCAGGGGACTCCACCTGGGCAACCCCTTCCAGTGCAGAAATTCCACCCCTGGCACAGCTTGAGGCTGTTTCCTCCTGTTCCCTGGGAGAAAAACCTGACCTTCCTCTGGCCCCCCCTCCTCTCAGGGAATTATGAAGAGTGAGAAGGTCCCCCCTGAGCACAGCATCCCCAGGAACAGGATTTACTTGAATTTTCAGGAGCTGAACAACAAAACTGAGGGTTTTTTCTGCAAAAAAAAAATAAAGAAAAATGACAGAGGTAATATCTCTAACGTTGAGAATCAGAAGTTACCTTTGTATGAAATTATCATACAAAAGTATTATATGATATATATCTCATATAATATCAGTATATATTTATAAAATAAAAAGTATTTTTTATATAATTAGATGGTTTATATATAATACTGCAGCTCTTCACTCTGCAGCAGGATGAGGGATCAACCAGAGGGTCATTTTTGGGCTGGAAAAGCCCTCTATGGTCACCACATCCAACCATTCCCCCATCACCAACTCCTGTCCCCAGTTGCCACATCCACAAGGTTTAAATTCCCTCCAGGGATGGAGACTCCACCACTGTCCTGGGCAGCCTGTTCTGAAGCTTCACATCCCTAATTCTTCCTAAAAATCCAGTCTGAACCTAAAGTAGGATGGGCTGGTGGCAGACATTGAGCTGGACTGTGTGGGGGGCACAGCCAGCAGCACCCTCTGGGGTGGGTGAGGAGACACCCAGAAAGCTCCTCTGCTCTTGTTCAGCAGAGGGCTTGGTTTCTCCGTGGCTGCAGAGCACATTTGCAAAGGAAAAGACAAATATTGCCTGTTTTTCTCTTTTTTTTTCCTCCTGTGCAAAGCAAGCAGCACACAAACCATAAGGCAGGATGAAGCTGTTCTCAGTCATCACAGCCTTGCAGGAACCGAGGCTGGTTTACCCCAGCAGGCATCTCCCAACTGGCCATATTTCATCCCCACATGGCTGCTGTGACAGCTCCAAATGCCATCCTGCCCCACCAGGGCTCAGCTGTATCCCAAATCCAAACATCCTGTGTTATTCTCTGCATCACAGAGCTGGGAGCTTTGAGACCCTGGGATACCGCGGAGAAATGATGTGTCAGCCCAGACTTCCAGCTCTGCCTCTGTTTCTCTACGTAATCCCACCAGAAGACAGAATTATCCCTCCAAGGACTCCATTTCTGACATAAAAAAGACAAGTTTGTGTTCTCAAGCAGCCCTCATCTGCTCTGCATGACGGAAGGAAAGCCAAACTGCTCTTCTTTGCCACCAAAAATGGGAATCTGCCACCAGATTCAGATGCAACTGAGACCTTGCTTAATTTTTCAGTGCATTTATGGGGAGCAGCTGCTGCCACATCCCTGCAGGTCTGGCCATCGAGCAAAGGAGCTGCAGTGGAAAAATGAGGCAGGAGTCACCTTTCAAGGATGAGCTTGTCCCAACCCTTTCCTCACACAGAGCTGAAAGTGTTTCCTCACATCCAGGACAAAACAACAGCGTCCCACCTCTCCTAAACAAACCTAAACCTTCAGAGGGGAGCTTTAATAAGAGATAAAACCCCAAACCACCCCAAAACACAAAGTAAGAGCCATGAACAACACCCATTCCCCTCCTTGGAGCGACGTGGGTTTGAGCATCAGCATTTTCACCCCTCATTCCAGGCTGCTGCTAAAAATTCTCTCCCACCCCACCACACGCAGGTAAAACACCCTTCCACCACACAATTGTCCTGGATACACAACACCAGGAAGGCTGCATTTGCTCCCAGATTTCCAGGAAATGACTCAGTCAGCATGGGAGAAACGCTGCCTTGGAAAAAGGGAATGGGAATTTAAGAGGATTCTTTACAACTCAACCAACAGAGCCAATGCAGAAGCCACAGAGTTTGCCCTGGGGCTGCAGGGAATGAGTCATTTTCTCTTCTCTCTCAGTATAAATGTCATTCTCCAGTGACTTCACCTTTTCTCTGCATGGCTGGGAGCTGAAGTGGCAGGCACTGCTCCCAGACAGGTGTTTCACACAAGGAGAGAGGGCTGTTAGTTAGTTTATTATTATGGGATTCTTCCTCCTAACAGCAGGACATTTTTCCTACCCAGGGATCTCAAAGGGGGTCTGAACCCTACAAAATAAACCAGGCAAAGCGTGCTGAGCCACAGCAGCAGCACGGGAACAGAGTTAGGAGGTGTCTGATGCATCCAGGTCCTACAGGAGGACTCCACAACCACTTCTCCCCCATCATGAGACCCCGCCTGCAAAGCTGCCTCCAGCTCTGGAGCTCCCAGCATTAGGATGTGGAGCTGCTGGAGCAAGTGCAGAAGAGGTCATGGAGATGCTCCAAGGGCTGGAGCCCCTCTGGGGACAGGCTGGGAGAGCTCACAAGGAGAAGAGAAGGCTCCAGGGAGAGCTGAGAGCCCCTTGCAGGACCTAAAGGGGCTCCAGAAGAGCTGGAGAGGGACATGGGACATTGCATGGAGGGATAGGACACAGGGAATGGCTTCCCCCTGCCGGAGGGCAGGGTTAGGTGGGATATTGGGAAGGAATTGCTGGCTGGAAGGGTGGGGATGCTGGTCCTGGAGGTTTCCTGCCAGCCAGTGTCACCAAAGTGCTCTCAGCTCTCCCATTGCTGCATTCCTACATCCCAGCAGGAAAGTGGAACAGAGGGGTCTGGAAGAACAAATCAAATCCCCCTCTCTGTTTCAGGCCTGCCCTGCTGCCTTTGCATTCCAGCTGCCACTCGAGGCTCTGTCCTGCTGGCTCCCACCAGGGCTCCACAGGAGAGTGACATAGGGATGCCATCCCTGCCTCCCTCCTGTCCAGGGGCACAGGCCTCAAAAAACCCTTCCCTGGAAGCTTTTTTAGGGTAGCTGTTAAATCAGGCTTCAGCCCAGCTCCTGCCCTTCAGCATCCCAAATCATTTGCTGGTGAGGGTCAGAGGGGGCTGATCAGCCTCCAAGTGGGTCAGAGCACCGTGGTGGAAACACCAAGGGTGCTGGTGGGTCATTCATTTAAGATTTGGACTCCCTGAGCCTTGGGGATCCCTTCCAACTCAGACTATGTGAATAAAAAGGCACCTCTGGGGCATTAACAGAGGTGCAGACCCCAGCCCTGGGTGTTTTCCAGCATCATCCCTCCCCTCTGTGACCAACAGAGACCTTTCCCTGCACTTTGCCTTCAACCAGGCTTGGCAACACGAGAAGCTGAGCTGCAAAGTGTGTGTCCAGGTCCTTCCCAGGAACAGCATCCCCCCCCAAAAAAGCCCCACTTTCCCCTCCTGCACATGCAGGGCAGCTGCAGGGAGGTGCTGGCCACCTCATTGCACACACACACACTCCCCACTAACTCATCCCACGTGCCCTGCTTTGATTCCAAGGAAGCAGAGCAGATGTGTCCCAGCTCCAGGGGATGTCCCAGCTCTGGGAGGGCTTTGGCTGAGGATGAAGGCACCTTTCTGCTCTGGATGAGGAGAGCTGGACCCAGCTCGTGCTCCCTGCAGCCACCCCTGGGCTGGGATTCAATAATGAGAGGATTTGATCTCTGGGCTTTGTCTGTCAGCATTTAAATGTTGTGGCAAATCAAGGGTTGTGTGTCCTGCAGCTGAACCACACAGAGAAGGCAGGTGGAGTGATGGAGCACATCTAGTCAGAGGGAAACATTTGTTCTTGACCCTTCTCAAAAATAAATATATTTGGTAGGTCAGTAACTAACTCTTGAGTGTGTTCATTTGCTTGGCTGACTGCCTGCAGATAAGTGGAAATGCTATTCCAGGGGAAAGTAACCTCTGACAGCCACTATTTTTGTAAAGACTCCTTAATAAAAGGTGACTTCCACCTTTAAAGCAGAATATTTTAGGGAGCCAAATATTTTAGAAAAGTCAATTCAAAACTGAGGCCCAATTCAAATGATAAAAGCGATGCTAAATGAGATTTTAACGAGGGAATTGACATTGAATTCAAACCAATTGAAAAGGATTGTTTAGGAATTAAATAAGCTGCTAGTGGAGGGAAAACTTTAACACGGCTTTGTGATAAGTTTGCCAAGACAAACTCAGCTCCTCCCCAGCAGAGGAGAGAGAAACACATGAAATTTTGCAAAAAGGCCTATTTCTCTTTCCCTTCTATTAACACACCATTTCAGTATCGAGGGAACACACAAATCAATGGAAATTAATCCCCCCAACTTTGTTTGGCTACAAAAGGCATTTTCCCCCCAGGGAGAGGATTCAGATGGACCCAGCACAAGGTCCCCAGTGCTCAGGACGTCCCTGCTGTCCTTACCCTTCCTTGGTTTCACACCCATGGGGAAGAACACAAGTGCAAACTCACCTGCCCTTCACCCAGAAATTTGGGGCACCTCTAAAAAGCATTATTTGGCCTGGTTTTTACAAGAGAAGCTTTTAGTTACAGTGCAAACTTCACCAGGGCTTTCAGAGGGGTGGAGAAAGTGCCTCGGGAGCCTCCAGAGTAATTACAGGGCTGGGTTTATCCTGCATTTCCTGAGGGCCAAGGAAATTGCTAGGGGCAATAAATAGAAAGGGGTGGCGTGACAGCCCCCAACACAAAAATCCATAATTTCAGGCTGGCAAGGAGATGTTAATCTGGCTTTCTTCTTATTTTAGCACCGTTTGAAGTGGTTTACTTTAAAAAAAAACAAAAAAACAAAACACACCAAGCATAGCCCCCTCTTTTGTCCAATACAGGATTTTTTGACTCGTTGTGTCCCTGAGCTGCTGTCCCAGCCTGTCACAATAAGGAGAAGTGTCTAAGTCTGAGCTCTCTTTGGACCACGCAGAATTCACACTGCAATAATAATTCCATTAAATTGACACTGGCACAATAATGCCATTAAATTCTCTCCAACCATGACATACCTGGACACACCTCAGCACCAGAGACTGCCCAAAAAACCTCTCAGCTCCACAGCCAAGTCACCTGGAGGGTCCCAGGAGCTGCTGAATCTGCAGAGGGACATCCCAGGGCATCCTTATTTTACAGATGATATTAAGGGCCAAGGGGGGTTTCTCCAGCTTTGTCCCATTCCTCCAGCTCCCAGCAGCACACACTAGCCCTAACATGAGGCTGGTTCCTCAGAGAGAACTAGGAAGCATCAGAACAGCCACAAAATGCTCTGTTCCTCCCCAAATCGTGTCTCCAAAACCTGGAAGCTGAGGAATCCAGAACAAGCCTGGATTTCAGGCTATGTCTCCAAGACACAGGTGGGAGAGCTCTGCCAGACCTCCAGGCAGCCCTTCCAGCTTCCAGGGAATACCTTCAGGATGTCAAAATGCCTCTTCTGCCTCTGTCAACTCCCCCTGGTGCTGGTGGGGATGGGCTGGGACAACATGCTTGGAGCTGGGAAGGATTGTACATCCAACCATCTAAAGGAAGCAGAGCAGCTCCATAATTACTGAGCAGGCTGTGCTGGAGAAACAAAAGGGATTCATTAAGGCAGCACAGAGCAAGCACTGAGGGATGCCAAGCCAAAATGCAGGACCAGAGGGATTTAACCTTCTTTCTGAAGCACCTCTCACCTTTCTGAAGGTGCTCTGCTGCCTTTTAGTTTCTCCTGCTGGAATGGTGGCCACACCATCCATTGTTGCTCCCCCATTCCTGATCCCCCTGAAATCCACAGGCACCTTCCTCCTTGTCTGTGAGATCAGACTGACATCTCCTTTCTAACTTGACTCAGGGTGCATTCCACCCCTCCTCTATTCCTGACTTTCCCCCACTCTGTTTGCTCTAGATCATTGAGTTCCACCCCCTTCCATGGGCAGGGACACCTCCCACCAGCCCAGGGTGCTCCAAAACCCATCCAACCTGGCCTTGGACACTTCTAGGGATGCAGGGGCAGCCACAGCTTCTCTATCCAACCTGTACCAGCCAGAAACAAAACCAGCCATGCCACATCCATACTGGGAATTGCCCTTCCAGCTGGCCTGAGAAGTGTCCCAGTTGGCAGGTTGGAGCAAGGACCACATACCCTTGGGTGGGAGGGGATCAGATCAAGCAATTCTTGAAGGAACTAAACATACCTTTGTCCTGGGATGCAGCCAGGGATGTTGTGGGATCTCCATCCTTGGGGACATTTCAAAGCCATCTGGACATGGTCCTGAGCAGCTGGTTGCAGGTGCCATGGCTTGATCAGGGGGACTGGACCAGATGACTTCTGGAGGCTTCTTCCAACCTCAATACAATTCCCAGTAACATATCATTGAGACAGGAAATAAAAAATTGGAATCAGATTTACCATATCATCATTTGGGTTTATCTTAAGAAGAAATAAAAAAAAGCACACTAACTCAATCTTCTGGCGTTCATTTGCCAGCCCAGCAGCCCCTGGATTTCCAATGTGCTGCCACCAATAAAAAGACAAAATAATTCCAAGCAGAAGTGACATTTCACACCTGGTAATTTAAGTCAGCCAGGACACCTGAATTCTCTTCAGCATCTGCTTTCCCAGGTTTCCTTCTCAATGGCTGTGCTAAATCATTAAAAGAGCCTGGTGCTGAATTCATCCCAGGGACGCTGAGCTGAGTCAGTGTTATTCTCCCACTCCAGTTTATCCTTGCAAATCAGCCCCAGCTGAACGGCTCCCTTCTCCTGCACCCAAAAATAAAACACATGTGGAGGCTCATTCTGGGACTTTGTGGAGCAGGGGCTGATTTGTGGAATCAGGCCTTTGCAGGCAAAACACCACCCGGGATCTCAAAGCTTTCCAGACAAGAGGGAAAACTTTATAGAGGGAATTAACCCCAGCTTCTGGAATTCACTCAAGGAGTTGTGCAGCTCCCTCCCAGCCCTCTGCTACCCCAAGGAAAGAAGAATTGCCTCTTCAAGAGGGTTTGGCGTTGCCCACCCACACTTTGTGGCTGCTGAGGAAGACCCTTCCTGTGCCAAATTCATTCCAGTGGGGGAAAAACTGGGCATGTTCTACTGGCAATTACGGTGGTCAAGTCAACCATGTCTGTAGGGACAACTGACCTGGAGAAATATGAGCTGAGGCATTACAGTGGCCCTGACAAGCCAAAAATTGTTGGCTCTGCCCCCACTTACACATCTCTCCTTCCCCTACAGAGAGAGTCCAACACCCCAAAAGGAGGAAATCCCAGTAACTTCCCCCATGATGATTTTACAGCCCCTCTGAGGGCTGGGGATTGCTTTGGGAATAAATTCACCTGTCTGGTTGTGCAGCTGGCAAAGTTGTCCCACCAGAGATGGGATCTGAGGAAGGAATTCATCCCTGTGAAGGTGGGCAGGTCCTGGCACAGGTTGCCCAGAGAACCTGTGGCCATCCCATCCCTGGAAGTGTCCAGGGCCAAGTTGGACAGGGCTTGGAGCAGTGGAAGGTGTCCCTACCCATGGCAGGGGGTGGGACTGGATACCTTAAAAGGTCCCTTCTAACCCAGCCTGCTCTGTGACTCCACAGTTTGGCCCAAAAATAAATATAAATGTCATTTCATGGATCATCTCACATCAGCATCATTAGAAACCCTGTTCAGGAGCAGCCAGAGCTGCCCCAGGTGTGTTCAGAGCACAACAACTCTCACCATCTCAACTTGAAAGGCTCAAACTGGTCTTGTTGTCCCCCAGAAGTCCCCAGTGCCTCAGACATGTCACAAGCACAGAGCCTTTTGGGGACAAACCCAAAGGCTCCTGAGAAAATCCAGAGGAGGATCTGCTGTGAAATCATTCCCTGCAAGGATGGTATTATGGAATAAGTGATCACAAGCTCAAAATTACTGCCTGGGAGTCATCTATTATGGAAATATCTTGACACTCCCCAGCAGCCCGTGCACAAAAGAGCCTGCAGGCTCCTCTGGAGGAAAGCTCTGCTGTTCTCACGGGGCTTCACTCACCCTTTGGGTGACTATCAGAGCAAAAGTCCAGAGATCGGACTGCCAAAGGCATGAAAGAGTCCAAAACCGAGGCAAATTCCAGTTGCTGATAAGCAAACCAGCCTCCAAGCTGGGCTTAGTTTGCAGTTTTCCACTCCTCTGACACAAACAAAACACAAAAAAATCCCCAAAATAGCAACACCAAGTGATTTTTCCACCCGGTGAAAATTCTTAGGGCACACAAAGGATTGCCAGGATGATGCTTGGGGGCCCACAAGAGGCTCAGCCCCCAAGCAGAGGGAGCTCAGCTCCAGCCCCTTCCTTACACTGCAGGCAAAGAGGCTCTGCCAGAGGCACAGGACAAGGGATTTTCCTGCCTCTCCACAGCCTGGTTGGTGCATGTTCAGCACCATCTGCTGGCATCCTCTCCAGGAGCCAGCTCCTTGCAGCCCCCTGCCTGCTGCTTTGGATCCCTGGAAGTGTCCAAGGCCAGGTTGGACAGGGCTTGGAGCAACCTGGGATAGGGGAAAGCATCCCTGCCCATGGCAGGGGGTGGGATGGGATGAGCTTTTAGCTCTCTCCCAACCTGAATTATTATCTTTTAGGATGAGCAGATATGCAGATTTGCCATCAGGAATTTAAGGTCTAAGGAAGAAGCACCACAAATCCCAGTCCCTGTGTTTTTCCCTCCTGTGATTTTAATTCCCCAGGCATTTGCTGCACATCCACAGCCAATAGGGGTTTATATTCCACTTTTTTTTATTGACTAGAGGCAAACCCCCCAGGTGAATGGCTGTAACCTTAAGTCCAGTGCTCTCTCTGGCAGAGATTTCCATGAGATACCTCTGAACTTCCATGGAAAGCATAAATGAGTTTAAAATTGCAGCCCTTCCAATGGAAAGCTGAAGTTAAAGATGGCAGAGTTACGACTGCACAGCAGAAAAACCTGCAAAAGAAAGCTCTAGAAACACAACTCCAGGGGAAAAAAAAATAAAATCAAAGTAATACTGTGATCCAAATGGTCACACCAGTCAAATCTGAGTCCCCTTTACTGGGTGCTTGTCCTTCTGCTGAACCAAAGCCACATGGGAAGATCCCATTCAGCTGTCAGTGTGTGACAGAGCTGGAAAAGACCCCACGAGATGAACTCCCTGAACAAACAGAGCCCCTGAGCAAACACTGATACACCTTGGAAAGAGAACGTGGGAGAAAACATCACCTCCAACTCATTATTTCCAGGCTGTTTCAGCTGTCCGAACACACTTACAACATCCTTAGAACCTGAGAGAAAAGGGCTGGAGGGTTCAGGGTTCTGTAACCATGAAAGGCTGGACCCCAGGACAATGGGGTACCCCATCCCCTACCTGTCAGGGAGGTACAAACCTAATATTTACGTTAGATATTAGGAAGAAATTCTTTCCAGAGAGAGCAATCACCCATTGGAATGGCCTGCCCAGAGAGGCTGGGGCTTCTCCATGCCTGGAGGGTTTTAAGAAGGGACTGGATGTGGCATCAGTGCCATGGCATGGTCATCACAGGGCTGGACTTGGTGATCTCAGAGGTCTCTTCCAACCCAGTCGATTCCACAATCAATGCTGAGCACGTCCCTTCCTGGAGCTGAGAGTGAATCATTTCTCCCTTATGGTCTGAGCCCATGTGGAATTTACATCCCTCTGCCTGCCAGAGCACTGGCAGGGAAAAAAAACCAGACTTTCAAGCTGCAGGAGGGGCTGTGTTAGAGTAGCTGGTTCTCCAAATTCATCCTTTTCAGCAGCATTGGAAGGGGACCAGGGCTATGTGTAGGGAAGCAGCAATGCAGCCATAAAAGAAGAGCTCTGGGATAGGAATTACAGACACTGTCCCTTCTCTTTGCTGAGAAGGGCAAGCCAAGGTGGAGCTCCTGGAGAGGGACATCTTCAAGTGTTTCTAGCTCCGAAGAAATCAGTTCAGGAGGTGTCTAGACTTACTCACTGGATTTGAGTGTCTGAAATTCACCCGCAGATGTTGAGACCCCCAGGCAAGCCTTGTATTAGCTTAGGGACTAATCTGCACCATCTGGCAAAGTCTGAGAGGAAAAGAGCAACTCTTCCACTTCAGACTTGGATTGTCTCACAACTGGTCTGGCTAAATGGATTTGCAGAAGAGAGAATCATGCTTTTTATGAAGTCTTCAATCCATCAGCACTCCTGAGCCCTACAGAGAAGCCCCTCCATGCTTTGATGAGGCTTCAAAGACTCCCTTCTCTCACATCTGGTTACTTCAAAGGGAAGGAACAGAGCAGAGATTCCTTTGAGAAGACCCTTGGACATAGCAGCACTTGGAGATTCCCAGCCTCCAGCTCTTGGGAAGGACTGGAGCAGCTGGGCCAGGCTTTTCTACAGCACAGGAGAACAGCTCTCCCCACTGAGGGGGAGGACCAGAACTCAAAACTCAGGATGCAGATGAGGACCTTCCATCCTTAGGGCCACCTGGAAGGTTCCCAGCCCACAGGACCTACATAATCACCTCAGTCAGTTTTCTACCAAAAAAAAAACCTTCCAGCTCTAAGTGATGAGGCCACAGAGGGCGAAGTGAGCAGGAGAAAAAGTCAGGTAGGCAGCAAAAATGGTCCTTCTCTCCTGACAAGCATTCCTGGCACAGGAAAACCAGCAAAACAGAGCTGTCCCACCTGGATCCTGAGATGTTCCCACACCTCCTGAGGGCTCTGGACCAAGGATCTCTTCATCTGTCTGTGGGTTTCATCTCCTCCAGACAGCACCCAGACAAATCCACACTTCAAAAGTGGCTCTTTCAACCTTGGATTCACAAATGCTTCCACCTCCTTCTCTCACAGATCTGTCCTTTCCCTGGACAGGGGATGCTTCAGGTTGTCATCCTGAAATGGAAACCACCAAGACCAAGCCATCTGCATCCCAGGACTGGGTGGGGAGGGTGTCAAAAGTGTCCTTCAAGCATCAGTCAGCAGGTCCCTCATCCCTGCACTGAGACCTGCAAGGCAGGCTCCAGCTGGGTTCTGCATTCCCTGGCTGAGCAGGAATCCTCCCCTTCCCCTGCCTGCCCTACTTTCTGCCCAAAAATCGGTGGTGCATTAAGATCAAGGCTGCTCTGACTACCTGTGTGCATTTGGAGAGGCAGGATTTCTCCAGAGGGAGCTTTTAAAAAGCTGTGGTTGCCTTGGGTCAGAAGCCAGCTCAGGTATTAAAACAGGTATATAAATATATATATATAAAATCACCACCACTAAGATATAAAGAGCAAAATAAAAACTCAGAGAAAGTTGTAAAGAGCAACAGACACAGCTCTAATATTGCTCAAGGGGAAAGTGAACCTGGATCTAGGGGAAGGTGTCCCTTTGATCCCAAACCACTCTGGGATTACATGATCCTCAAATTGTGTCCCACATGGCACCGTCCTACAGAGGGGTCAGGACAGGGGAACACAGGAGGAACAACCTGCCCAGGGGGATTTGGGGGCTACCCTGACAAGGCCAAACCACCTGAGGGAGAAAGGCTTTAAACAGGCAAAAAGCAAGAAAAGAGAAGGAGGGGAAGGGACAACAAATGACTCCTCATTTAGCACAAAGAAACCAAGATGGCAAGAGCAACATGAATCAAGTCACCGAGGGATGAGACCAAATCCTGTAATTGCCTCTACCCTGACGTGAGAAACCTGGGTAATAAACAAGAGAGATGGGAATTGCGCACTTCCAGAGCATAAATTGGACCTAGTTGGTGTCACTGAAATCCTCTGGGAGGAATTTGCATGATTGGGATATATATTTCTCACGAAAAAGTCAGTGCTCATAACCTGTTTGGTGGCATTAGCCATGGATAGAGGGACATTATCTCCAGCGTGTTCTCCTGCTCCTGAGCTGATGGCACAGTCATTAAGCTCCTTCTCCACTAAACTCTTCCCAGGGGAGCACTCAGCGATGCATCCTGACATTTCCAAAGCTTCCCCAGGACTAGAAGAGTCTTACCTAAGTCATTTATTTTTTTCTCCTCCCTTTTCAGAGTTTACCAGAAATGGCCCTAAATCTGCTCCCCCCTCGTGCAGGGAGGGAAACAGGGAGTGCCAGCCTTGGCTTCAGTGCAGGCAATCCCACTAAGCCCTTAATGCACAGACAAAGCAAATGCCAAACTAATGAAATACCAGCTTAGGCCTTCAAAGGGGGAAACTTCAGACCAGGCATAGCCAAGGGAACAAAGCTGTGAGGAGTTGACAAAAGTCAAAGGGAGGATATTTTTCCTCCAAAAAAAAAAAAAAAAGAAAGAAGTGCCAGACAACCACAAATACCCTGATTTGAGGGAGGCTCTTTTAAAAAGGCCTGGGGGATGAAAGGCCAGAGTGAAGTGATGTGAGCCATGTAATCTTTCTGGAGAGGAGAAGGAAAAGTAAGGAGGGATTTGATGCAAATCAGTCATTTCATCCCTAGTTTATATTCATTGGGAAAGGGGGGCAGGGGACTCAAATAATTCAACATCCAGAGGACTTCACAAGAGCTTAAGGAACATTTGCAATGGTGCTGCTATTTCTGGCATGCCAAGAGTAATCCCAAGATTAATTATTTCTCCTGAATTCAGGCAGGCACAGGCATTGCCTTCTCCCTCACCTCCTTGGGGCTGACATTCCTGGGAATACCCTCCATGCTCTATTCCTTTTGCACCCAGTCAGGGGTTTTCTACTTATTCTGGGGCCTTTGATTTCAAATAACAGGCAGCATTTTCTTAGGAATCAAACTCCCTTTCAGCACCACCTGATACACTACTTGGAACTCCAATAAAGTCCACAGAGAAACATCTCAAGCCTTCAGTAACCCTCTATCAAAATCCCACAAGTCCCTTGCTGTCTCCATCAAACTCCTAAAGGTCTCCACCACAGAGGTGTCTCTTCTGGCCACAGCAGCTCCAGTTTATTTGGATTTATTTTCCCCCCATCTATTTCATGAGAAGAAGAAACAAGATAACATTGGGAGAACCTCCCAGCCATCTCAGGCTTGTTATGGCTCAGAAATCAGCAAGCCATGGCTTGGAATTCTGGAATCATTCAGGTTGGAAAAGCCTTCAGAGATCAGAGTCCAACCACTCCCCCCAGCACTGCCAAGGCTCGTAATATTCTTGGACATTAATTATGAGGGCTTTCATTAATATAATCTGTGTAAGTTGGACTGGCAAGCTCCCATTGTTCCCAGCACCAAAAGTCTGGGATGCAACACAGTCAGGCACCACTATTTAAGGTACTAATATGTCACAATAATGTTAACATGAATCATGGGGCAAGCTTAAATTGGTTAATTAGCAGGTCTCAAACTGAATTATAAATAAGGAAGGAGCATTTGAAGGTGGTATAGCCAGGAAATCAGGGAGTCCCAGAATGGTTTGGGTTGGGAAGGGACCTTAAAGCCCATCCCATCCCACCCCCTACCAGGGGAAGGGACACCTTCCACCAGCCCAGGGTGCTCCAAGCCGCATCCAGCCTGCCCTTGGACACTTCCAGGGATCCAGGGGCAGCCACACCCCACTCTTATATCCCAGTACTGTGGGATTCACATATTTTATGATAAAAAAACTAATTATGATTAAGTTTCCAGCTAGTGGAAACCACTGGAGAAGGTTAAATAGCAAACACAATTTTAAGGGGATCAGACTGCGAGACAGAGGTGCATTCAAATGCAGCCTAAGAGGTGATATCCACGAATTAGGAGCATCCAGGAATTAGGAATGTCCCAGCCACCACGACAAAAGGACAAGTAACATATGAATTGCCAGCTAAAATCAAGTTCTAGGCTTAAAAAGGTTTTCAATCATTTCAAGCATAACCTCAGGACAACAAGAACAGCCTTCCTCTTTTAATCCTGACTCACAGCTGCCCCAAGGAAGCCAGGCATGGGATTGAAGAGCAAGTCTATAAATCACTGGAAGACTTGGAAAACACCTTGGGGAGCTCTGAAGTTAAAGGGCATCATTGATAGGAAGATACAAACATCACACAGAGGATTCTCCCAATACAAAGCAGGAAAACACAAGGTTAGGAAAGACAAGTATTAATGATGCAGAGATAAGAAAACCTTCAGTCATGTCAAAACTGTGCTTTTTTTTCCCACTGCTTGGCATCTACAACACGCTCTGGCACAGGTTTGGCAAAAGCCACCCAGGCTGAGCTGTCCAGGTCACAGGAGAGAGGTGTCCATGCTGGACAACAGTAATTACAGATATTCCCAGAAGGATACAGGGTGTGGATCACAAAAATTGGGACATAAGCCCTGGGCTGGAATCTGCCTCAACAGCCAATCCCACATGCAGAGATAAAAAATCAGCTGAAGTTTCAAACACCCTTTAAGACAGGAAAAAAAAACCCACCAAAACAACAACTCACCGAAGGAAGGACTTGTACATTCATCCCATAAATGTGATGCTTCCCAGGCTCTTTCCCTAAATCCGGGGTGACAGAGCAGGGAAACCCATCACAGTCACAGGGATTCAGCAACACCAATTTTTTAGCTACCAACTCCCCCACAAAACTCCTGCTCTTCCTCTGAAGTTTGAGGCCAATCCCAGCAAGATCACTCTGTGCCACGCTCAATAATCCCAGGGATCAGAAACCCTTTGATGCTGATGCTCCAGCAGGAATATTTTTAGAAAAACGCTGGCTTTAGCTAAAAAAAGAGCCCACTCCACATACTATCAGTCAGCTGATCACAGATAGTATCTTATCTCTGAATGATGCTGAGCTGGAGAGAGGCTCCAGCTTTATAAAAAGCCACTTGCCAGCTGGTTTACAGGCACAGAAGTGAGCACAAGTAGCACGGTGAAAAAAAAAAATGAGCTCAAAGAACCAACACCTCAAAAGACAGCAAAAACCCTGGATGGCAGAGAACAAAAGAATATAAAAGAAATATTAAGCCTAATCAATGCACCAAGGTCATGCAGTGCAGCAGAGAAGGTGGAGGTTTTAGAGTGATGCCCAAATTGGGCTCTCCCAGGGGAGAACAGAGGGATGGATTCTTGCAGCCTGCCACGTGTGCTGGGAAAACAACAGCAGCTGCAAGAACGTGCTCAAGGAGATAAACATCCCAGCTTCCCACCTACAGCAGCGCTTCTCCAAGCATCAATTTTGCCTTCCCCCCCCCCTCCAACCCATTGGCAAGAAGTGCCTGTTGCCAGCTTAACTCAACAGCTATTTTAAAGCCTCAAACAGCTAATGGGCCGCTGGGAAAAAAAGCTCTTAAATTCAGTTTGGGCTGCTCCAGAGCTGAGCTGAGGATGGAAAAGCCCTGGGAATGAGGGGCTGGCAGGGTGGGTGACACCAGGGCTCAGAGCCAGGGTGTGCTGGCCAGAGAGGACAGAAAAAGGAGTTATGTGGCCCCAGGAGAAGCAGCTCCCAGCACTGACTCTGTTTTTGGGTAGGGAGGCAGCTTTCCACAGAGACAGGTAGGGATGTGGGAGGCAGCAGAGCATCAGCTGGGAGAGCTGCCAGGAACCATCAGAACTGCCATTCGGGGCAGAAATCCCCATCCCTGGGCTCAAGGGTCAAACCTGAAATCAGAGATGAAATAGGAACAAGCCACAAGTGGCCCTTTGGCTGCTCCTTCAACCTCCTTGGGGAAGGAGGGGAGAAACTAGAGAGGGAAGAGCCTTTTGGAGCAGATTCCCAGGCATGAGAGCACTGCCCTGCTCCATGAGCTCCCACCTCCTCATGTCCAACAAGCTCCAGGGCCACAGATCTGGAGGTTGCTCCTGGTTAAGCAGAGGTTCTGCAGCCCATGGGAAGGATATTTGCTCCTTCAGAACATTTCCATCCCAGTCAGGTCAACAAACTAAGCAGTGCTTGATCCTCATGGCAAAGAACCCTCTCCACATCCCTGTTTTCTGTCTGGCACACACTCAGGGAGAAGGAAGGGTCAGAGTCCCCCATCACTGCACAACCTCCAATATTACATCAATTTTTAAACTAAATTCATCTTCTGGAAGGCCCAGTCTGACTCAAAGGTGGCCAGCCCTTGAAGGGGGGAAGGAAATAAACCCCACAATCCAAACACCTTCAAGCTTCAAACTCTGGAGAATTAGAAGATTCCTGCTGTGTATCAGGGGGCCCTATTAAGATCATTATTTGCTGTCAGAAAGTCTTCAGGCAGCTTGCAGTCTGTTCTAAATATAGACCCATTTAGAGTTTTTCGGCGGGGGGGGGGGGGGGGG